>JALXJV020000005.1:7867432-8374932 GCA_024633595.2 Lepomis macrochirus | reverse complement strand
TAATTTATTGGACATCCGGCTGACCGGCTGAGTATGGTCCAGTAAAGTAAGTAATATTTGTTTGTCAAGATGTTGATTCTATGTTTCTATTTCATAACTATGACAGTTACTGGACAGTATGTATGTTTATCTTTCTGCACCTTTTTTGTCATTTTCTTCTTATTTTATTCCACATATCAATAAATGATTGTTGGTAACTGTTGTGCTTTTTGCACTGGCAAACAACATCTAAAAGTGATCTTTTACTTAGGGTCCCTGAGTACTTGGAGCAAGATGGATGGAGGCTAAAAGCATAAGAGACTACTGTAAGTTTGCGTACATGTCTGTATGTGTGTGTGTGTGTGTGTGTGTGTGTGCGTGTCCTTAATGCCTACACTGAAGTGAAAAGCACTTTGGCGAAGTCTCTGAACACCCGTAAACACATATTTCCCAAACAGCTCTTGTTGGGGAGCGAGTGCAACAGCGTTTCATCAAAATGTCCAGTAAACAGAAGAGAATTGGTTTTCTCCGAATCAAAGAGTCAGACCAGAAAATCACAGAGGATCTGAACACCCGTTCGAGCCAGATCAGCGCAAAAGAGACAAGTGTAACAAACAGCAAAGTGACAGAGCTGAAATACAGGAGAGGACAGTAAAGAAGAGGGAAAGAGAGTAGAGATTTATGCTGCGTTCAGACTGCGTCCTGCAAGAAAAAGTACTGAGGATCGCCGCTCACAGGTCTACTTGTAAACTGGGGGCAAATCCATGTAACCCGATTTCAGTTGTGTGATGTCACACAATAATGGCAGCACACTGTAAATGGTAAACCATCAACTTAAAGACAACGTTATGTATATCTGCCTGTATTTAATTAAATAATACATACTATCATATAGTGAAACCTGTTCTGTATATAAATTGATGTCAACATATGTCACCGATGTTACTATGTAGCTGGTTACAGTAAAGAATCTCTGAAAGTAATGTTCTCTGCAAGAAATTATTCTTTAAAACATTAGGAAATATACAACCTACAACAGCATACCGATGTAGCTACACGGGAACACAGTAAACGAGGAATGTAAATTTATGTCACTTGTTTTCATTGAAATGGCGATTTTTGTTAAGTGGGCACTGCTGAGAGTTCAATTGTGTGCACAAAAGAATTACCAGTTTGTCACTGTCTGACATGTTTTTTGTTTCGTTTGGCGTTGTGCAGTTGGAATGCCAGGAGGTTGGAAATTGTACATTTCAAGTGGAAACTTCCATCCACCAACTTTGACTGGAATGCAGCATTAGTGTGGAGAAGAAGATGGGAAAAGAGAAAAATGGGGAAGAGATGAAGGAGTCAAGGAAAGGAGACAAGATGACAGGAAGCTGAAGATGAGAGAAACAAACCCAAGGGCAGAAAAGAGAAAGGACATTTATGGTGAAGATCAAAATGGAGGGAAAGTAAACAAGAAAGGAGAGATCAAGGCAGGAGACCAAATGAGAGAAACATGAAACCAAAGGTGGGAAGTGCAGAGGAAGGGAAAGGAAAGGAAAGTACAGAACAGCAGAAATTGAAGTCAGAGAAGAGGAGCAGTCAGAAACAGTGTCACAACAAGAAAGATGAAAACACAATGGAGATATAGTAGTGCGGAATAAAGAACACAAGGGAGAGAGCGGGTGAAGAAAAAAAGACGAGAGGAGAGAGAAGGAGAAATAGAGAGGAGATTGAGGAAAGAGAAGACAGGAGAAGACAAATATTTCAGTCGGAGACATCAAGGGTAGAAGAGAGTAGCGAGGAGAAGATTGAAGACAGAAGAGGAGGTGAGGAGGGAAAATGAGAGAGAGAAGAGAGGTGGTGGAAGAAAAATGTCTTGGATGTGGGAATGAGAAGAAGAGAAGAGGATGAAGAAGACGGAGGAAACAATTTGCCTCTTCCTCCTCCTCCTTCTCCTCCTCCTCTCTAAATTGGGGAAGATGAAGTATTTACCTGTGAAATAGACACTCAGCGACTCCGGCAGACCTGTTGGGATTAAAAAAAGCAAACTGAGCTGTGAGGTGATCAAAGTAAAAAACAGTGGACTCAAGCAGAGTTGACAGGGCATTGCAGTGAACATAAAACTTAATGGATGACACTATAATGCATAAAACTCATGAGGACGACTTACTGATGCAAAGCTTTCCGCTGGAGCTCCACAAACCCAGATTAAGAGAAAGTGAAGTCATATTTGATCTTGGATTATCTTTTGGAACGCACATCTCTTAAAAACGCCAAAGATTTAGTTTGAAAATGTCTCATGCGGCCTCAGACAGTTTCAGTTAAACTCCCACTGTACCAGTAATAATATTTATCATGTATTTATTGTTGATAGCTTGGCGATAATATATATGATCCAGGGTTTTATAAAATGACAAAACGTTAACAAAATTTTAACAACAATTTGTGTGTTGGCGTACTAAAGCCAGTTTCACTTGACAAAAAGACTAAATGATCATCAAATTATGAGACTAATTAATCTTCAGATCATCAAATTAAGAGTTCTCTAAACAGATATAGAGATAATTATTAATCATAATTAAGTCTTGCTTGCTAGTATGACACAGAGGCAGGCTTTTCATCAGACATTACAAGAAGGACATTTTCACCTTAATTGGTCGTCTCCTACTGAAGTGATATAGAGGACGTCACAAAGCTGTTTCCAGAGGCTGAGTAGTACTTGCATATCTACTAAATTAACTCTAAGTCAGTGCTGTGCCCCCTTTGCCAAAGCACCAGAGTGAGTGACAGAAGGTGACATATTCAATCATCAGAACTTGTAGCAGTTCTATGAATAGTAAATCACCTGAAAATAATACGTATGATAAACCTAGAAAACCAATATAGTGTTGTAAAGCTGGGATTGCTTTTTTTGTTTCCACAGAAAGTACTTGTGGTGGGCGACGGCAGACTGCTCAGCTAAAGAGCAATATGTGGCTGCTCAGCTGAAACAGTTTCAAAATAAACCTGCCCATTGCAGTCATTTCAGATTAATTATATTTGATTTTTAGAATGTATACTACAGGCATTTTAATGAAAAAAGTGCTTATTATCCAATACTGGATGTTGTCATCTTATAGAGTACAGGGCCAAGCTCGCATACTGTTCAGTCTCCCAAAAGCTACACTATTACCCAGTGACACAGCTGGCAGGTTCTCCTAATCTCCTAATATTAGTGTTTTACACAGGAGAGGTTAGTGTGTGTGAGTGTGTATGAATGTGTATTAAACACATTATATTTGTAATCACACTGAGGTCAGGTTAGGACTTGGTTTGGGAGTGTGTGCATCTGTGTATCTCACCGATAAAGGAGTACTGGTAGAGCTCCTGGAGGTGTGACGGGGCCTGTGGTGGTCTGTAGATGATCTTGCCATTATTGACGTCAGCCTGAGTGAAATGTTTCACCGGTGTGTACGGTATGTCCCGATGCTCGATCGCACCTGAGGACAAGAAGCACAGGAAGAAATTCACTGCAAACATTTATCCTTCTTTTGTGCACAAATAATCTCATTTGCTCTGCAGACAAAGCCAAAGAACCCCAGTTTTAAAAAAAAGATACCACATGATGGCTGTTCCATCGATGTGTGAATACATGTGAAAGTTTCTGTTCTGAGTTAGGCTCATAGTATATGACAATGTATGAAAGGATGAATGTGATAGTGGTATAAAAGTGCTTTGAGTGGTTGGAAGACTAGAAAGGTGCTCTACAAGTACAGGCCGTGCAGACCATTTGCATCAACAGGCATCAATGCTGGGAAATATAATAGTTGTACACCCTGCTGATGGGCAGAACATCAGTCCAAGATGAAGGCTGTCTTGGAACACAATATTGGCAGTATGCTGTATACATGGTGTATTTCTCCCTCGGAAACCCGACATACTAGTGCAACGCTTTCTGGGTACTGTTGTTAGCTAGCATGTTGACAAAGGCCAATGAAAAGAGGATGTCAATGCAATTTTAATTTTGAAATTCCATTTAAAGCTGATTTACTTCATAGCAAGCACAGCTTTTTACTATAGCAGTCTATACTATGGTAAAAAAAAAGAAAGTTGTGTAACTTACTAGTGTTCAACATGTATACTTTCTATTGAATATTAAAACAAAACAAAACTCTACATGTTTTAAAGGTTTAATGATTTATCAGTAACATTACAGAACGTCCTAAAGACTGAAAAGCAAACCTGCAAACAAATTAAGCCCATTAGCATTTCACTCAGAACAAATATAACAGAAACTGGATGGCAAGGTTCAAATCTAATTTCAGAAAATAAAACACTGACAAATGCTGTTTAATCTGAATCTGTCCTCCTCTTCATTGGCTCTGTTGAAAATGATTTCCACAGAAATTTATCAGTCCATTACTTGATGAACAGGACCCATTGTGAATCGTTTTTCCCTTTCATTAGATGGAGAGTTTAAAATGATGCACCAGTCTGTCAGATGGTCCAGCGCTGAAATTAATGACTCCAGTTCTGAACGCCACATTAAATTCAGCAAAAAGGAAATCAACATTAATTCTTGTAAAAGTCCAGACTGAAAGACAGTAATTAAAAAAGGGTGGCAATGCCACTGATGCAGGCTTATGAACAACAGTATGTTATTATCTAGCTTGTATTCCCAGCAGAAAAAAAGCTAAACCATTGATCAAGACATTAAGGTTAAAGTTCTCCTAAACTGCTCGTACAAGAATTTAAAATCTTCTTTTCTAACACTTATTTTTATTTGTCCAGAGAAGATTTTGTAGATGTAAAACTCCTTTCCAGTAATTAGTTTTCCACTTTTGACACAGCTGCTAAGTCAAACTTTGGATCAGTGAGCAGCCCCATCACAGCAACTATGGATCTCAGCGCCTTGTTTATGGGCACTTAAGTGATAATTAATGAGGAACAGTGTAGCTTAACTTCTCCCACTCTGCTTCAGAGTCAAACACAAGCTCAAGCTCAGAAGCTCGCTCATTCACTCACTCTAATTATAAGACTCCAGCCCACTGACAGAAATGAGATTTTATTACATTTATGTGTGTGGGGGATGTGGGGGCTGACCTTGTCCTTGTGGTAGGGGTTTGGTGATGTTGTAGATGAGCTTCTCGCTGGGAGTCTCTGAGTCGATGAAGGACAGCGCTGAAGGCGTTATCTCTGTCACCCGATCCTCCAGAGCCTGCGCACACACACACACACACACACAGGCGCTGAGGTAAAAACAGAGGTAAAACAAAAGCTGCCGCATCCTCCAACTCTTATGTGCCCCATGCGATTTTAACTTAGGGATCCACATACACAAACAAATGGAAATATAACCACACAACAAGCAGCAATTCCAGTAGTTACCAAGTTCCCACTTCTTTTAAAGAAAACATATCCATGTTGAAATAACATTAGCATTAGGATTTTCTAGCATTTTTTGGAAATAAAGTTTTCAACAAGTCAAAAACGTAAAGATGAGCAAGGATACAGTTAACGTATGTACTGTAGTTATAGTTATAACTAACTTATATAAATTTGTCTTACCTTCTGGACCTATAGCCTTTTCATCCTTTGCCTACTGTGATTCTTATTTGACAATTTGGAAGTGCATCTTTTATTAATTATCCTTACATATTTATTATCTTATATATTTCTATATTTGGTCGGCGTAGTTGGATAGTAGGTTATACTGTAGGAGGTGGGAAAGAACATCAACCAGACATGGAGTAGGAACCGTATGTTTTATGTGTTACTGTTACTTTGGATCAATAAAATAATGATTATGTTAAAACCTTATAATGCAATACAACCCATTGTTTTCCAGGACATGCATGTGTTACTATATAGAAGTCGAGTTTTGGTTAATTTTGTTTTATCCCTAACCGTGATCTGTAGGTCACAGTCCGGGCCCAGCTGGGGGAATCCTGGGATCTGAGGCAGGACTCCGATGGTGAAGGTCTGGGCATCACTCTGTGTGACTGGGGCAGCCTCTGTGGAAACCTGTAGACACACACTCTTATATCAGAGATTGAAAACTTATATCTTCAAGAAATACACTCAACACACCCAGACCCCTCTTCCAGTATCTTCATCCTGTACTCACTCTTAACTTCTATTATCTTGAAGTTTGAAGTCTCAATCTGCAGCAAATTATCTCTATAAGTGTCTGTTTTTCCACCGCAAACTGGCTTGTGTACTATACATTATTTCTGGAGTGATGACAGGGCTCTCGAGAATCACCAGAAGTAAGATACAACAGATGCGATGAAAACCGGCTGAAATCAAATGACTGTGACAACAGAAAGTGAACCTGGCATCAGGCTGCGCTGCAGTTTCATTCCATCAGTCATTGTCTACACCACATGAATATTAATGGTGGACATGCCGATTTGAGTAAAATTCCGTTTAATGATCTCATTGCTCAGCTGACTGTAAATACTAACTTGTGTCCAGTGTTAGGGCAGTTATTACTGTTACTCAAGAAACTACACCCATGTTCACTTTTGAATTGACTTTATAAAATCCATATATACAGTATCAGTTTCAAAATGTAAAGTGCATTAAAGGACAGATGTTTTGGTAAGCAGCAGATTGCTCAGTAAGTTGACAGCACTGGATAGAATAAACACCTCTTTGAAGTAAATCTGTGAAGTAAGTTGAAAGTAATGATAATTTCCTCTCTTTTACAAAACAGCCAGCATTCTCTGGCACTCTCAAAATTGCCAAAAGGGGCCTGCTTTGCAGTAATTGTTTGAGCTCCACTTATATTGTCAGCCATTGTTTCACCAATATTTCACCTTCATGTGGAAATGTATTTATATTTAGTTTGATAATATTCATTGATTAAATACAGGGCATCCGGAAAGTATTCACAGCGCTTCACTTTTTCCGCATTTTATTATGTTACAGCCTCAATTCTAAATGGATGCTTATGTGCATGTGCTTTTTTGATTTTTGATTTTTTTCAAACAACCTTTTTCACATTGCCATTATGGGGTATTGTTTGTAGAATTTTGAGGAAAATAATTAATTTCAACCATCTTGGAATAAGACTGTAACATAACAAAATGTGGAAAAAGTCAAGCGCTGTGAATACTTTCGAGGTGCACATTTTAGGAAGTTCCGTATGTAATACAAGTAATTCTATTCAATAACTGTATAACTGTCAATTTTAGCAAATTTTATCTATCAGCATTCAGTGAATGTTCTGAATGTGACTGATTCAGAGTAACTTAACTAAATCCCCTTTTTCGAATTTAACACAGTTGCTAATGTTATCAGATTAGGTCATACTATAGTTGTATAGCTTTTTACATTACTTCACCAGCTAAAACGATCCATATAACTATCCTGTGTACTAGTATTATGTCAAAGTGTTGATTTTAGGTACTTAATGTGGCGCAATGGGTTTATACTAGCCTATAGTGATGCAAGGCAGGTCAACCAGCTAACGTTACATTAGCACAGATCTGTCCCTGTTTGCCTCATAGCGTTCAATTTATTGTCGTTTTACTGATCCTCAGGTACACTGAATATGCTGACTTTGCTGAGCCTCTGGTGAAAGATACACATAAAGTTACTGAAAAGGGGCAGGGGAGCTAATGCTGGCTAATGCAGTCAGTGTAATGTTATCGTGTAACAAGCATGGATTAGTTCAACCTCAAGCTGATAAAAATATTACTGTAATGTTGCAGTTGGAGTTTAAATGAATTTCCAGGATGTTGAGTGAAGCTGTGTTCTGGTGTTTCTGTCTCTGCGTGTGCGATTATGCCTGCTCATAGGTTTTTAAAAATGAGGTAGTTAAAGCAACAGGTGAGGAGAAGAGCTCCACCTACAGTACAAAATATCCACCTTCATCGACAGAATGTCCTCTCTTTTCTCAGCTCTTCTCTCCTGTAGCTATGAGCTTGGACCTCTGCACCTCTGCTAGCTTATGATGAAGCTGATGTTTTAAATGAGAATTCATGATGATATTCACCTAACTGCTGATAACTTGCGGAGAAGCTGGTGGATGAGTCTAATCGCCTCTGCCTTTCTGTCTAGAAAAAAATATACTTGGATTTTTGGCTCTGCTCCTCTCCGCCCCCATAGTACTTAAATAGTTTTTAGTTTCAACTTTTATATCAAACTGTGTTACTGGTGCTCTATTTCTCTTACCCAAGCTTCTCCAGTATATGTAGCCTTTGTCCCCTGATATACATAAGCATCAGCAGAGGCCTCGGTTGTTCATTCTAAAAGCCAATTTTTGTCACCACTTACTTATTCTGCTGCCACTGCTTGTACCTGTCACATCAGTGGCATTTCAGGGAAAGAAAGTTCAAGAACTTGTAGTCAGCGCTGTCAGTCAGGAGTAATGTAACACCAGCATGAAGCCTGGAGTCAGCGCCACCAATCACAAGTAATGTTACCATGAGAGTCACTGCTGAGTCAGCTGGATTTATTGAAAGTGGTGTTTCAGCAGTAAACTATTGATTATTCAGTTGATTCCATTCAACATTTTTTTTTATAAGTTATATAAGTTGAAATACTATAATTCTTATGCATTGCATTAAACACAAACTTATATCAAAATACTTGCTTTATCAACAACAAAAAAACACCCCCCCTCACCTGCACTCCCAAATTGAACAGAAGTCTCTGCTTCAAGTGAAATACAACCTGTTTCAGTCTGAACAGGGCATAAGGCACTGTAAAGCTAATAAACAGGCTGTTCTGTGACGTTTACTGACATCAGGTCAAATGAGTTCTGAGAGCAGGTTATTGCATTCTCAAGCGGATTCTTCTGGTTTCCACCTGGAGTTTGTTTTGCAGTGCAGCTTTAAAAACTGTTTCACTACTTATGCATCTTTCGTTAGATTTCCTGTACCATGTGTTGGGGCCAGTGGCTGGTACTTATAATTTCAGGGGCAAAGGTCGTGTTATATTTAGAATCACAGTAGGGCCTATGCATTTGTTAAAGCTTCAGTAATCATTATCTTTATAGTAATGATTAAAAGGACTACCTCTAATATAAAATGCATTGACAAATCCACAGACAACTACCAACTCTGCAGCTCTATGGAGATTTTTAGCCCATTTTAGCTCCTAGTTTTGTTTTTAATCCTATTTAATTAACATAATACATTTATTTTTTTCAGTAAGATATTCCTTAGATAGAAAGTTTTAATTTTTTTGAAAATGGACTTTTTTTATTCCAGTTTAAATTTCAAGGGCACCAAATCACCATCTCTCTGATTCAAACATGGTTTTGATTTGCAAAATCACTTGTTGGAGCAGAAGATTTATGTGTAGAGTGCAGTGTAGCTTGCTTCCATTCAGCAGCAGAAGCAGAGTGAATTTCAGAACAATCAGTTCTAATAACCAGCGGAGGACTATAATACCACCCTGACAAACCGTCAAGTTTAATCGCCACCTCTGACAAACAGCACAAACGCTTCCAGCGGTTCAGTTTGTGAAGGATTTTGCTCTTCCTCACTTCTGCTTTCCCACTTACCGTCGAAATGATGAGGCACTTGAGAATTTAATTTGAATCCAGCACTGTAATTGAAATGCCTTTGCCCTGATGGATGGAGCCAAAATGTGGGGGCTGGACGAAGGGAGAGAGATGATTAGATGTAGCTACAAGCTTTTGGCTGCCTCTTTTGTTTTTCTGGTGGAGTCGAGGTGAAGCAGAGGCTGGCATGAAAACGCCTTAACAGCGGCATGATGAATGCTGCATCGGTTTTACAGGGATTGTCTCGGATTTGGAGCCAATTTGCGAGTAATTTGGTGTCATTAACGCTAATCAAGATAAGTCGCTATGGGTTGATTTTGAGTGCCTATGAATCACGCAGGAAGTTGCCAAGGATCGGACTGAAGGAGAAGCAATCCATGGTGAAAGCACTTAAGGAAGAGTAGGGAAGGAATAAATGATAGCGAACAAAAGAGGAGACACAAGCCAAAATACTGCCTAAATGAATATAGAGACAACTGTTAAGTGGTTGGTGATTACAACAACTGCTGAGTGATGAGCTTTAAAATTAAAAAAACAAAAACTAAAGAACATTTTTTTTTTTTACAAATTCCTATAAAGGGAATATATAGATGTATAGCCATATAATTTCATGGTTATAATAAAAATAATACAAGAAACAGTAGAAACAGACAGAGATAAAAGAGAGAGAGAGACAGAGATGCATGACAGCAAGAGGAGGGGGAAAGAAATAAATCAAGTGAGAGGGAGAGCTGTTGGAAAGGTTGAGGCCTGGAAAAGAGGAGAGACAGGAGGTAAACACAAGGGAACAAGAGAACATGAGTAAGTGTGTGAACTTCAAAGTAAACTCCAGAGAGAGAACGAAGGCACGAGAGAGAAAAACAAGGACGGTAACATGCGTCTCTGTCATAATCTCCTCCTCTTTTTCTTTCGGGGTGAGGCGTGCTTATCGGCCCCCTGAGGTTTTCTCATCTCACGGTGTGTTTATTTTCTTTTATCAGTTTTCTGAAATTATTTATACGTACAGCAGTATTACTACACACTCTGTAGTAAGTAAAGAAAACAACAACCTTGTCATGTGTTTAACCTGACAGTATATTCCTCTGTTGTTTTTTAAAAAAAAACTATTTCATATAATGGTCTACTGTAGGTGAACTCATAACTCATCTGGCATATGTTTACTTTGAGATTAACAAATCCTGTGATAGTTGGTGCTCATTGTTGTAACGCTTCTTCTCTGTACTTCACTGAGAAGTATTCCAGCTTTCCGTTTTATACTTGTAAAAGCCTGAATGAAATTCAATTACTCTTTTCATTCAAACACATTACCACTGTGGGCTAAAACGCATGCTTGGAACTCAATACACAATTCTTGTAGTTACACACTAGTGATAGGAATTATGGCTCTTTGAAGGTAACCAGGTCTTATGGCTCTGTTCCTTTCTGCGATTCGGGACTTTCAGCTCCCAAATGGCACTTCATTTAGTACCACCTCTGTCGGTCACATGCCTAAATTACAATTTTTATTTGTCACAAGAAATAAGTTTTCAAGATACTTAATCTGCAGTACACGGAAATAATCTGTCATATTGATGGTTAAAAAGTATGATATGTCAAGAATGGTTTAACAAAAAAAACCCTGCTAATGAAAATTGGCTCTTATACTGGAGCCGGCTCCAGTTGTTCACTTAAAAGAGCCTGCTAATAGAGCCATCTCCTTAGCGACCAACACATCATTATTACGCACATACAAAGCATGCTTTGTGTCACGGTTTCTGGTGTAAAGTCGTTGATGTACACAGCTGTACTGATTCAAAGTGAAGCACAGTTAATAAATCAGACATCAGTGAGACAGATGACTGACAAACATGGCTGAAACACATCTGGTGTAAATGGTTTAAGAATCACCACTGACCTGAAATTGGAAGGAGTCGCTGTTGGTCCCCCCGCCAAAGTGGCGGTACCAAACAGCGCCGTCATTTACGTCCTGCTGAGTGAAGGAAGTCGTAGGTGTGAAGCCTCGGTCGTCGGTTAGGGAGGGACGCCAGCCTTCTGCTGGGCCGTCAGCTGGCATGGACACCAGCACTACCTCGCCTGTACACAGAAGGTGGAGGTGATGAACCGTTTCTCTCAGTTATTATACATCACACAATTATTATAATGATCCCCAGACCATCTCCCACCAGAATTAGGGTAGAAGTGCTGTGATTATGCAGCCACACTTAAAGGTTGAGTTTAGGAGAAAGATATAAGATATAAGCTCTAAGATGGATGAGTTTAGACACACAGTTTAAATGGTTGTATTTAGGGTGAGACTAGACACAAGCATGCAAGGTTAGGGTTTGATTTAATTAGTGTTAGAGCAGAAGTTATGGGCTTCTGTCTTTACCAATAGCCATGGCAGGATTTTTAAGTATGTGTCTCATGCAGACAGGACTGATGTTCATGGGGTGGAAGTTGAACTGGCTCATTAGATTTGGGACATTCATTATGATATGTTGTGGAGAAGACATTTAGAAAACTTCATTAAACTGTTAAAATGCAACCTACATAAAGCCATATAAAGTCTTCTAAATAAAGAAGTATGCAATCTTTCTGATTAAAGAGCTTGTTTTGAATTGAATCTCTTGAATTGGCTTTACATGTGACTGAATGTTAAAAAGCTTGTACCATATTTGGGTTGTCCATCTGAGGTGTGGATGGTGTAGACGATGTCATCAGTGCTGACCCCCCTGTAGTCCACTAGTAGGTATTTTTTATCTAGCCGCACCATGCCTCCTTCCTTTACCCAGGTCATGGGCACAGACATCATGTGAGGAGAATCAGCAGCCTGAAAAAAATACACACACACACACACGAAAATGAATTTTAACCAAATCTGAGATCATTTGGTTTTTGTGTACTAGTACTAGTGATAATTACTGGGATGTTTTTTTGCACTGCTTTTTCAGTAGTTCATCTGTCGCTGCCCATTCCAACAATCCAGCTCTTTTTCTCTTAAAACTTTTTTCCTCCCATACAATATAAAATCTGTCAAGAAAATCTGTTAGAGCCATTACAGCCATAGATCTGACGTGACACTGAAAAACTCCAGAAATATACTGCACATGGGGTTGGTTTCTGTTTGAAACCAGAATGTTTTGTACAACATAATTTTAATTGATTTGAAGACTCATTTCCCTTTTTCTTAACAACCATCTGTTTGTGAATCTAACACTGTGAGATTTGACAAGATGATGTGTTGGTGAAATCCAATCAAACTAAAGGAATATATATATATATATATATATATATATATCACATTCTGTTTTGTCACAGGATTTTTAGCTTGAATTAGCCATAGAGCAGTAGTACAGTTTGGGTGAAATTTACTTTCAGACAAGGTAAACTGAGCAATATGCTGAGAATTACTACGGTATAGGCGCTGATGCAGAGGAGAGAAGCAGACTGTTGTTTGTTCCTCAGGTGGAGCCTGATGTCATTTTCGCTTTGTATTGTCACAGTTTGTGTAGGTTGTTTTATTCCACATCTGTTGCAACCTCAGGTTTGTGAGTCCCAGAAGCCTGTCAATCAGCAGTAGTGTCACATTAGCGCTAAGCCTAAAGTCAGCACCACCAATAAGTATCATAAAAGACTCAATTTGTGCTTTCTCAGCCTAAGAACTGCCTGCACAACTTTGAAATCTTATTTTTAGACTTACTTTTGTGATGCTGTATTGATCTGTGACAGAGTAACTCATCTTTTTGCTTGCCCTCCCTCCAAAGCAAAGAACAAAGAGCAGGATCGGTTCCAGAGAGCACACAGAGCTGGTGGATGATTCAGTGTCGCTCGAGGACATTTCAGCAGAGGAGATGCCTCCTGTCAGGAAAGGTTTTGAAACTAGACCTCTTAGTCACTGTGTCACCCAGCTGCCTAAATAAAAAACAGCTATGACATACTTCTTGAGCATCTATAAAACCAACTTGCTGTTTATTCTGTAAACAGAAGCTCCACATTACATCTGAATGAAGTTGAAGGATAGTCATCTAATTGTCAAAATAGTTTATAGAAAAAAAATTTATATTGATATATATTGATTGGGGAAAAATCTATGAAAAACAACTTTGACATAGACTGAAACCAAGTCATACTTTACTCTCAGCTACTTAATTCCATACTTAAAGGTCTTGTCAATTGCAGACAACCCATAAGTCAAGGTGAAGCTATTGTCATGGATTCTGCTTTACTTCCACTGTCCTCTCTCTGCTTTGGAAGCAAGCCTGAACTAAAATTTTGTCACTCCTGAAAAGATGGTACTAAATCCAAGTTGCAGGTACTTTTGGGCACAAGACAGTAGTGTCACATTAGTCTATAACGGTATAGTGTGTTAGAATTGGGACTACTCACCACTAAATTCAAAAATAGTTTGAGAGTAAACAGTAAAATAAGGTGGATAATGAGGAAGAATTAAAATGGAGAGACAAGAAATACCCAGAAAAAGGGTAATTTGTTTTTCAAATAATTTTAGATAAACAATATAAATGTAACGCCCCATGTCCCCAACGCAGTTACACTGTCATTCTGGCCTACTTAATACTGCAATTTATTTTCAGTTGGATTGTATTTGTAAGAAAAAAAAATCCGCCCAGTTGCCCAACATTTTATTGTATGTGTTTCCGTGAGAGAAAGAAGAATTGATGATCAATGTTTTATTATGAACATACAGTTGAATGGAGCCCTGTGAGAATAGCCTATGCTTATACTTGTGCTGATGGGGATCCTGATAAAGAAAGAATTTATCAAAAAAGAAAAGTTACAAATATGGTTGTGTATGTTGTCAAGTATATTGGTTAGAAAGAAAGAAAATTGGAATCAGCGAGGAAAAATGTAATCGGTGCATCTCTTGTTTAAAGCATTTATAAGAACAACTTTGGGGTTGCTATATTGCAAGAAAAATCCCCTTTGCTGGTGTTTATCCACCAAGAGGACACTTGCTTTGTCTTTTTACAAATTCAATTTATCAAGAAGCCGTCAGATGACTTAAGTAATGGAGGAGGTTTGCAAAAGAAATAAACTAACTAATAGCAACATATTAATAACATTAATTAAGGCAGACACGATGGCTTTTTAGAAAGTAAGAAACCCATCAACTGTTTATTGATGGACGGCCAAACATGTATTAGTGCATTTCTGCCATTCAGGTGTCTTAGAAAAAAGTATTACCAAAACATTCATAAATTATTTACGTCAGGTCAGTCGTTTTAACTGAACACACACACACACACACAGTTGAACATTTAGTGCAGGAGATCAGTGCAGTGGGATAAACACTGTGGCAGTATGTGGTAATAGATTACAAGAGTGAGCACAGGTGTGGGAGAATGAGTGTGTGTATGTGTGGGTGTCTGTGTTTGCAGATAACAACCCGCCGACCATCTGCGGCTCTCTTCCTTGCCGTTCGGTGGATCCAGATCACACTATTTCAGTGTAGCAGTAGCAGGCAAAAAAATTGCAGACAAGAAGCAGATTGCCCAGCAAGAGAAAACACATAAGTCAGCATGACAGGCTTTTAACAGGCTTTTTCATCCAGGAGATTATCAACCTCTCTCGATGACCACCAAGGTCTCTCAAGGACATTCAGATCCAAAAACAGCGCACTTAATAAAAGAGGTTAGAGGAACCTTTTTGGATTTACAGGTTTGCCAATACTCCTGATTTCCCCATACCTCTAACTCTTTCTGACTCTTTGTCCTGCAGCTGCACCCTCATTTGGTAATTTTCTCATTTTCTTTCTTGAGTAACACACAAATCTACTTAGTTTTTCCCTAGTGAGATTTGTGATGCCCTATCTCGTTCAGACAGGTGCAAAGAAATTGAAATGCTCATGGAAATTTCTCTGCTTTCTGACCTCTGGGAAAGCAAGAAACTCAATTTGCTTGATGTAATTTCAGATTGACGAGATCCAAAGTATAGAGACAGTGGAAAAACAGATTGTTGTGTCACTGAGAGGGTAAATTAAACGAATATCCGAGAGGAAGGGGGTCGCTGCACTCATTAAGCTTTTGTCAGAGTTTCTGAGGGTCTGTGAGCTGTTCATTTATCATATTTAGTGCTGCTGCAAAGCTTAGGATAATGTTAATTCAATGTCACGTTCCTCAGGATATATGTCTTCAACCCCATCGACAATCACGCGACTGGTTTACGTAACGCAAAAACAAAAATGCTCCTTCTTTCAAATAGAAATAACATATGCTATCTTTCAAAAATAGACAAGTATACAAAGTTCACATTTTTAGATCTTACATATAATATAAGTTGCAAAAATGAACACTGGCTTGGACCTCACTGATCTGACTTATTTGAGATCTGACACTCTAAAGCCATAACTCGAGACTTCAAAGAAAAAGATTCTTGATTCCTGAGAAGTCTTGATTTGGACTTATCCTGGACTTATATGGAAAATATATTCAAGCTCCACCTGCTGATACTGCATGAGTCCTATTAATTATGTATTAATGCTGCTCCAACCAAAGTATTGTACTATGTCCTGCTGCACCAGGATTCTGATTCATCACCAAAACATTATTTGGTCACCCATGTCCACTTGTGAGAAAAGCTTATGCTAAAAAAATATTAGAGCTCTAAAGGGAAAAATCAGTATTTTGTAACCAGCAACCTATTTTCTCATGTTCCTAACTCGGCTGCCAGCTGCAGCATGCTCACTCAATACAATAAAAATGCCAAAACGTTATGTTCCCAATTAGTCACTGAGACACAGAAAAATTGGGAAATAGGGTCCAAGGTAAAACAAATACATGTTTCCCTTTCAGACTTAATAAAAATATTCTTTTCAATATGTCTATAGGGCTAACTAAGAAAGGGAGGTGAGGGGTTGTTGGTGGGATAAGTTTAGGTGATCAGCCAAAAATAATGCAGAAAATAATTTTATTAACATAATACTATTTACAAAATATTTTTTAAAACAATGGCCAAAATACATTTTAGGGAAAAAAACAAAATAACATTATTTTCCTTAGCCGTAGCACTTTTGAGGACAAATGTATCAAACTCGGGTGGTGATGGTGCAATGGATAAGACGCCTGCCTTTGGTGTGAGAGACCCGGGTTCAATCCCCCACTGTGACCCATCCACCATTGTGTCCCTGAGCAAGACACTTAACACCTAGTTGCGTCCGTGTGACCTCTGACATGTATAGCAGTTGTAAGTCGCTTTGGATAAAAGCGTCAGCTAAATGAATAGATGTAAATATGCATAATCACCCTTTAGGGCCTTAAAGGGCTCTTAGCCAGCAGGTCCGAGATGGACCGTAAATCAAGTTGATGCTGGACTGAGAGTTGGCTGCAGTCCACCAAAACAGAAATAAATGACTTTGACAAGATGAAAGTGTCGTCATCCATAAAAATCGGCCGGCTGTGATGGGCATGCTGTTGTAATGACAATGACATTGTCATCTCTCATATTTTCATAATTTCACTGGGAGAAGGGTAAACACCAAGCTGAGGGAGTTGTCAAACAGTAAGTGAAAGTCAAAGAACGGAGATTGAATCCTTATCGACATCAAATTCTAATTTAATCTGAGACATGCCGCCATGGTGTCTAAAAGGAGCGAGTGTGTGGCAAAAGTAAACATCCAGCTGTGCAACACTGGGCGCCGGCTTAACAAAAACAAATCAGAGCAATCTAAAATGTAATCAGAAACTCGGGATATATAGAATGTAATTAAAAAAGAAAACCCTAAACATATGAAAAATTTGTAACAACAATGAAGACAAGTGCTCAGCAGGAGAGGAAATAAACTCAAACCACGCAGCCTCCGTCTTCTGCTTGATAACAGAACTGAGCTATTAGTCTTCCAAAGCTGGACGGCTGATCAAAAAAAATATCTAATTCCCTTCCATTTCTGCTGGGGAACAGGAGAGCCCGGGGGGTTTTCAGAGGCTCAAAGTGTTCTCCCTGAGACAGTAATTGAAAGCCATGGGTCCTGCTTCCTATTCAGCAGAGCTCCAGCTCAGCTCAGAGCTCAGGCTCAGTGGAGAGAAAGCCCATCGATCAGAGGGTCATTATTGGCCTGATTAGTCTTCTGCTTTGGAGCTCAGTAATCCAACTTTCAGGCAGCCTATTGTCCTCGGCACAGCCTGGCATCAGAAAGCCACTGCTGCAGCCTGGATGATGGCCTTGGAAATAACAAAGAGTGACACGCTCTGAAATCTAGGGACTCTTTGGCTCTGTTTATTAAAGTCCAGGCGGAGCCAATTATGACTCAGGATTTTATTTTTAAACTTTGTGAAAGCAGACAGAGTTCATGAAATCTACATAGTGGGTTCTTTAAGTAGATTTTGGGTTTTATCGCCTTTTATCTTTTATCTTCTGTTGCACTGCTCTCTTCCATGCCACTCCTCTTTAAGTTTGCAGCTTCCTCAGCAGGATGCCTACAGTGTTAGAGCTACAATAGACAACTTAGTTCCACATAGTAGTGGGTGGTTTGAACTTCTATTTGAACTTGAATATCCAGAAATCCTGCAGGGTAACGTCAGTAAACCGCACACAGCGTGTTCATGTTTACCACAGACAGCTGCTCTGTGATGCAGTATATGAGAGAAAACTAAGAAAACACAAGAGAATGGAGATTTTGGTGAGTAAAGCTTCCTCTACAGTAGGTGGAGTGCTCTCTTGCTGCTGTTTGGAAGCCACTTTTGGATCATGTATTCTTGTCATTGATAAATACCTGTCTTGTCTCTGGTTATGTTCCGTCCGCATTTGAACATGCTGTTGTGCATCTCAAACCCTCTGTTCTTTCTAACTTCAGGCCCATCTCTAAACTGTCTTTCTTATCTAAAGTCCTGAAGAAAGTAGTTTTACCTAGCTGCAGACATTTTTAATTAATCATATTGTTTGTGAAAAGTTCCAGTCCGGTTTCAATCTCTGTCACAGCACTGAAACTGCACTTACAAGAGTTTCTAATGACTTGGTTTTAACTCTGCTGTCCTACTGCTCTTAGACCTCACTGCTGCCTTTGATACTGTTGACCACTCAATGCTCCTGTCACGGTTGGAAAACTGCCTAGGAATTAAAGGTATTTATTTTGAGAAGTACGGGGTCTCCTTCCACTGTTTTACAGACCCTTTGCCCCTGAATGTTAAAAGAAAGGACTCACTGCTGCCCCTGCTTGACTGTATAAAGGACATCAACAAATGGATGAACCTTAACTTCCTCAACCTAAACGGAGACAAGACAGAGGTCATAGTGTTTGGACATCCTGAACTGCTTGATGTATAGGTTCTCTTGGCCCTTTAACTTCAAATAATCGCTCAACTGTGAGGAGTCTTGATGTTGTATTGGACAGTGCGTTTTAATTTGATAAACAGATATTCGCCACTGTTAGATCTTGCTTCTTCCAGTTGAGAACTATGGCCAAGGTAAAGGCCTATCTCCCCCATAAAGATTTAGAGAGGGTGATTAACGGGTGCATAACCTCCTGTCTTGACTATTCTAACGCCTGCAGTTAGTCCAAAATGCTGCTGCCCACCTCTTGACAGGAAAGAACAGAGGGACCTGTGTTGCGCTCCTTCCACTGGCTTCCTGTTCATTACAGGATTGATTTTAAAATCTTACTTTTGACTTTTAAATGTCTTAATGGATAAGCACCGCTTTACCTAACGGAGCTCCTTCACCTTCACACTCCAGCTACAGTGCAGAGATCTGCCAATCTCCTCCTCCTGGATGTACCCAGAAGCAGACTTGAAACCAGAAGCGATCGAGCCTTTTGGTGTAGCTGCCCCTGTGGAACAACCTGCCATATCAGAACTGCCCCAACTCGAGACATAAATCAAGGGCATTCTCTCAGCTTTCCATCATGCTGTCCATCCTGCTCTGTCTAACACATGGCAGAATGCAGCATCAGGACATTTTACAGTAAACGGATGCTGCTATGTGTGTGAGTGGGATGATATTGATTTCCAGAAGGGGAAAACGCAGAGGAGTTGAGCCTGAAGCACACCATCTGTATGTAGCCAGACAAACAGAGCTGCCCTCCAAAACCAAACTGAAGTGACCGTGTGAGCATAAAAACTATAACTAAAAAGTTTCTCTGCGAAAAGGACAAAAATATAACTGCCAAGCAATGAGGTGAGATGTTGTTTTGTATCAAGTTTAAGTGAAGTTACTTTTTCTGACTCAAGAGAGAACGTCAGAAGAAGTAAAATACATCTTTGGAGCAACGTCTGAAGTGTGTGCGTAAGGCAGATGTAGTATGTGTGTGTCAGACAAGTTACAAGAATAAAGACTTGAGAATTGACTTTGACTTAAAGCTGTGAGGCTTAACTTGAGATCTACTGCTTGGAAACTAGGCTTTTGGATCACCAAAACTACACAGCTTATGTATTTAATTTCTAATCCTATAAGCCAGAGTGTGGCAGAGTTAATAAAAACTTATTGTAAGAACAGAAAACAAATGAGATAAAACAATGTTTTCTTTCATTGTGCTCAGTATTATTTTGAGGACTCAAGAGAGTCCTTGCCTTTTGTCTCTATATTGAACCATGAAGAAGGTGGCACAATTGTATTCATATTTCATCAAACTGCACAGAAGGGACACTACCATAACAATTTTTTTGCAGTAATCCTTGCAGTGTCATTGGATTGGTTGTGAGTTTTCACATTTCCAACTTGATTGCATTTTGCTAATAAAGACTTGAGACTTGCTATAAAAAGGCTTCTGAATGTTTTATGACATGTTTAGAGGATCTATTATTGTCAATATTTATTAGGCATCAAGACATAATGCACATCACCAAAAAAGTAAATGTATTTTTACATTTAGTTTATGGGTCATGATTAGACATAATTACACTCTACCTGCTGCTTTCACTTAAAATGAGATATCAAATGGACTTGTATAGCACCTTTCTAGTCCCGATCATTCACACTGTCACATGCACCTCAAACGCATTCATAAACTAATGGCAGAAGCCAACATGTGCCAGGTGCCAACTGCTTATCAGAAAGAAACTAATCATTCGCACACCGATTCGATTTGGAAGCAATTTGGGGTTCAGTATCTTGCTCAAGCACACTGTGACATGTAGACTGGGGGAGCAGGGGATAGAACCGCTGATCACTGCCGCTCCCCAAATCTGAACTGGTATAAAAAAAAAATATTGTAAATGTTTCTCTCAGTATATTCATGTGTGCATGTAAATCAGTCTGTCAGTTGTGTGTGTATGTGGAACAAAATGGTAAATGGTCTGTTTTTGTATAGAACCTTTTTTGTCTTCCGACCACTCAAAGCCATTTTACACTACACATCACATTCACCTATTCACACACTGATGGAACAGCCATCCTGGGCAATTTTGGGGTTCAGTATCTTGCCCAAGGACACTTCGACATGCATCATGGAATATTGGAAGAAGGCCCTGCCTTGTCTCTCGTTCTGTGTTTGTGTGCCAGTTCTCCACCCCTCCCACCTTTGTACACGGAGGCCGGTGCTTGTTTCCAGATGATTGCTTCCTTGTCATAAAAACTTCACCAGAAGCGATGACAGAGGAGGGACATTGGCTGCCATTTTAAAAGCCTGACCTGCTCTTCTTATAACGGTGGGTAAATATGCAGGGATCAGTCTGTGCCTCCACTCAACTATTTTTAGGATAAAGTCAACAGAGCACACTGTGTGGAGACGTCAAGTAGAATCAGTGTGATGAGCACTAAAGTTGAGGCAATTAAAGGAGTTTAGAGGAACACAGGAGATGTCAAAAATGATTAGACACAGTGACTTCAGCAAGTCAGAGAATAAATAATGTAACTCAACTGTGTAGCAAACTTAAAACAATAGGAACAGAAATCCACTTCTTACCACTTTTACATATAATAAAATGTCCGAAACACAGTGTATTTATTCCATATCTTTCTCTTCCAAGCTATTGAACTATAAACCTCTGGAGGAAACATTTACAAATCAGTCCTAGAGCTTATTTAAATAAATCAAACATGCATAAGGCTTAGTATTTAATTGATTTTAAACCTATTATAACTAAACTGGATAGAGAAAATCTGATTATGTTGCTGATTGTCCCTAAAAATGCTAAATTAGTTAAATATTATTCATATTAATAGAATACCTGTTTCTTTTTTGGCAACTGAAAATGTTTTTATAACTGACCCTTATGCATTCATTCCATTGCATGCATACCACACCAAAGTACTGTAGATATGTAGTGGATGTTGCAATGTTATTTCACTGACAAGTGATTTCTGTGTGAACTTGTCAGTGGATTCACTTATTGCTGTCTCACTTTTTACTGCATTATTTTGTGAACTTCCACTCTTTGGCATCCAGGATGGTCTGTTTGGAAAAAAAAATCAATTGCTCTTTTTTTCTTCACTGTTTTGAGTGACAGTCTGAAAACCATAGTTGGTGAAGAGACGCTGAAGCTTTGAGGTGAGGCACAATAATTTGGCTCAGTTGTGTAACATCCAGGCGAGACTGTCATCCAGTATTAATAGAGGATCGATACAGGTTTTTTGTTGGCGCAGAGATGTTTGAACTGAGCCATTAAAGAGCAGGATGACTCTACATTAAACACCAGAGATGCTTATATTTTTTTGGTATATTTATTGTTGTTTTTATTATTTATTTCTATTTCAGATTTCAAAAAATGCTTTGATCATTGCAGCATCTAGTTGTGGACTTGAATTTAGCCATGGTTTTTTGACCAGTGATGCAATGTGGCTTCTTTTACAGAAAGCAAAAAAAGGTTAAAAGATTCTCTCTAGTTGGTTAACAGACTCTAGTCTTGTGTCACAATAAACTAATAGGATCTTGAAGGTTAGATGCAGGATCGGTGGATGAATGCAGCTGCTAATTTTAGAATTTTGAAAGGATGACATCGCTATATAAATGTCAAACATCAGCATTCATCCATTAATCTCCCATCCTCCCTATGTATCCATCCTACCTTCTGATTGATGTGGACTTGGAGGAGAATGTTCCTATAGCTGTGCCCATCATTGACCTGCATCACCACCCCGTCCTCTGTCCCATCTGAGCCATCGTGGATGTACTGGATCTGTTCCCGTGACAGCTCCTCTAGCTTGAATCGGCTGAGTGCCCGGTCGCCATGGAGACGGGTCAGCCGGCCATGGCGGGGTGGTTCAAGGACCATGACCAGGACATCAGCTGGGTTGTCGGGGTCGTCGACCTGCAGGACCGACTTGGTGATGGTTGCCAGGGTGCCACGGCCCTCCACGGGTAAAGGAGCTAGAGTCACGACCCTCGGAGGCTAGAAATGATATTTGACAAAGATAGATTGGATTTAGACAGACTAGCAACACCTTGTTTTTAGGATAAAAAGCAAAGTTTCAGTGTTGGAACACTCTGCTGAGAAAATCTTTCAAACTTTTAAAGGCTGGCTGAGAGCACAGCAAGAAGACACAGCAATTTTTCCCAAAAAATCCCAAATTGTCAGATGATGAATTTCCCCCCAGAGGGTTGGGGGAAAGGGGGCTGTGACGTCCTGCTGCTGAGGGAGATGAAAAACGATGAAGGTGAGGGAGAGGTTAAGCAGGGTGCCTCATTAAGCTGCACTCAGCCGTACCTGAAGCTTCACAGCGGCTGGAGAAAAGCTTCATGTCGCTAACAAAGTCATTTTAGAACACCGGTGAGAGTGGAAGGCCCCCAGCTGTGAGGAAGGGCATGACTTACTCCAGAGCTTACTATGTGTCTGCTTCTGTCTGTGTTTGTACCTCTATGCGTGTGAACAAAGGATTGATGATTAGTGCACAGTGTGGATATTTTTAAACAGCAAGGTAATTTTGGCCCTTCTTTAAGAAATTAGACATAATTAGGACTTTGTATTTTAGCTCGTTAAAGAAAGATTTAATCTCTATTATGTGATATTTTTGATATTATCACAAAAACTAATTGACAATTAAGAGTGTAGAGCCAAACTCACTGAGAATAAACACCTTAAACACCTGCATCCTTATGTAGCTTTTAGCCTCATTTAGCTAATTAGGGCCCGAGCACCTATTGCAAGGAACCTATTGTTTTTGCAAGGATTATTAATGTTCTACTACGGAAGCACATTTCTCATGGCCTTTATTACTTTTACTTGAAACATCACTAATATTTGCACACACAGTAAGACTGGCAAAAATTGCTAAATTCTGCAGTGACTGGGCTCAGGCGTGACCAGGGGGCTCTATAGTGCCGCCTACAAGTTTCCAACAAACCAGCCCCGATGACTGCAACACTTTTTAGGATTCATCAAACGCCGTGTCCGCGGAATGGCATTGAATTTTGCCATGAAAACAGAGTGGTTTGTAAATGGACTTGCCCTGAAGACATCTACATGACAATATTCACTCCCAGTTGTAGCACCACCTACTGGCAACAGGAAATGATGCATTTTATACGTTACTGTGATGTATTCCTCGTAGCAGGTTGATCTGATTGGTCTTAAAACTGTCTCAGAAAAGTTGTAAGACCATAATGATGCTATATTGTAATACTTCGGAGGTGTCGCCAAAGGGCATGTCCATGGTGTTGATTTGTGATGCTTTGCAATGAAAAGTTGACGAAACAGTGTAACTGGACTGTATGTGGTCAGATGTCACATGTTTGATAAAAGTCCCACTATGAATATACCAACATGCCAATATTCCCTCATAATCATAGCGCCACCCACTGATCGACTGGATCAACTTCCATGCCGCAATGACTGAACTCATGGTGATAGCTACAAGGAAGCATCACGCCCCGATGTGCGGGAGGTGCGATGGCCCACTCTCGCTGCTAGCAGCTTTAAATGTTTTCATTTTCCATCTACCCAGAATATATAATAAAACTGATATTGAAGTGACCAAGTGCACCAAATGCAGTTATACAAAGGCCGCATGTAGCTGACGAGACGGTGTAGAAGCTAAAGAGCCAAACAAAGTGTATGGTACATACAAACATGACAGTAGATGAATGATAAGGCAACCTTTTGCTAACAAGTTAGCCATAACAACTGCCAATGGGTCTTTCTGTCCCCTAGTGGTCAAAAAATCAAATGATGCAGTTTTAAAGTTTAGTATATTCAGTTCTGATTTCTTGTATAAATCTGTATGCAAAATGCTTTTGTGTTCTTCCACAGTTAAGGTTAGTAACATATGATCTTTGGAGCTTAGACTTAATTTTAAAACTAGTCAATGAAAGATTCTCATGAGGATAGAAGTGCATTCGTACCTTCTGTGTGTCTGTGTTTAGATATCTGACACAGAAAGCAACAAAGAAAGACTACAAGTAAAAGCTAGAGGCCAACAAAAACATTAGTAATGCAGTTCATTTTAATACAACTCCTCACCAAAAGTTATTCATGGGGCAGCTTGGCCGCGACTGGAGTTGCAGGTAGAGATGCACAGGCTGTCCCTGCGGAGATGCCCCTCTGCCATGGCCCTAAATCAAACATGTTGTCAGGTAGGGGGCTTTGGGCCACTCAGCCTGACACAGGGATTGGGTCCAATTCGTTTCTCAGGATGGCTCCTGGCTGAGCTCCAGTTTATGGCCATTACAGAAGCATCTTAAGCAAAGCACACTTCGGTGCATCTTTGAGCCAACATGACCTCTGGCTGAAACTGCTAGACACAGAGTTGAAACGCAGCTTAAAAACTCAGAGGTCGATGTTGTTCTCCACAGCCGCTATGCCCTATGTGTCCTGTTGGCGGCCATTTGGTGACAAATCTTTATACGTCAGGGGAGCTATCTCCAAGAGACAGACTGGGCCCTTGGCCGCCCACCTAAATCCTGTGTCGTCACTTCTGCAGTTTGAAAGGGGGGAAACAAAAGGTTTTGGATGTGTTGGTGGGAGATGAAAATGGGTGAGTATGCTGCTTTTAAATCGTGCTAAGACATGCTAGCTCACTAAAGGCAAACAGAGAAATCTCTCCCCAGAGGCTGGCGAATACAAACACAGACACACTCAGGTAGGAGGGCTAACCTTTTATCCTCAACTTACGGGCGAGGAAGAGGCGAGGTTCATATTTGGGAGAGAGCTGTCGTCACCCGTGGGGCCCTTGGGGCTCTGCAGCACTTGAAGGGGATGGAAAAAGCTTTTGTGCTGCTTCCTGGGTTTTTTTTCTTTGCTCTTTATTTTGTTTTTTTCCCTGCTGTGTTCGTGCTGGATGGTATTCAGACGGTCAGAGTGGAAGTGTTTTCCAAGTAGATTTCATCCTGTCTACCTGTAAGCCTCTTGGTTTGTAACCATGCCTTTTTATCTGCAGCTTTCTTGTCATGTTTTTGTGTCAAGCAGTCACAACACAGACTCTTGTCCTCCTGTTAACCTGTAACCATGGTCAAAAATGATTCAACTGACTATTGTCATCCTGGTTTCATATGACATTTTGTTCTTTACTTTACACTCCTGTTTTTTTTCACTTAGACACCATGAACTTTACCAATGAAAAAATCCAAGATAGAAGATGCCTCAGTTTTGATTGACAGCAGAGGGCATTGCAGAAAGTCCACAGTAAAGACAACGTAGGGTCAAAGATGTCAACAGAGCAAAGTAAAAAGTTTCAGAAACTTAAAGATGCCCACTTTAAAATGAACATGTGGGCTAAAAGTACTATATGCTCTATCTGTGAGGCCACCTCTGTAGAAATGCCATCAGCAGATACCAGACCCTTAGACACTTTTTTCAAAAGAAGCCACTCCTGTCAGAAGGTGGAAGCCTATCTGCAGCTCAGATCTTTCATTCCTGAGGCTATTACAACCTGAGACGCCCGCTGGCTGAGAATCTGATGAGGATTTCAATCAACATTTTCTTTCTCAGCCCTTAGTTAGACAGGGAGGGTTGCATATGCACAAATGGTATTTTTCTCCATGCCTTGTGCTTTACAGTCGACCTGTTCAACAGTGCCTTTGCATTAGTACCAATACACAATGTACTTTGCTTGTGCGAGCTCAGCTGGTACAAACTGTATAGTATGCACAGACTAATTTAGACATACCTGATTTTTTTCCTGTCTCCATACATTATACATGTTGTCTTTCTGATAATTAAAAAAAGCACATGCTGGCTGTGGTTTCAGTTCATTGAGTGGTTTCTTTCTACAAACCATGACATTTTCTGACTTACTGTAATAAAAATGGACAAATCTCAACATCTTAATTTATAATTATTACATTTTTAAAGAAAACACAAGCAGAATTTATAGGAATCTTTCTTTGCAACACTAGTGCTAACAAAAAACATAAAGTTACATCAGTATTTGTGATGTTCTTTGATGTAGAGTGAAAGGTGAAATCCTTTGAGACTCTGCAGATTTCTTTGCAAAATATATGTGGCTGCACTTTTAGAGTGAAAAAGTTCAACAACTGAAAAATAGTATAGTGAGTTAATGTTTGCAAACTGAATGGACTTTGAGAGGATGGAGATATGGCTGTACACATAAAAGACAAGATCAGCATCTCATAGCTCCTCATCCTGTCACTAAAAGACTATGTAGGTTCCCAATGTCTTTAAAATGACCCATGTTAACTGTTCCAGAAATGAATGATATGGGTGTTTTCTGATCTACCACCTTAGTAATTAATGTCCGCCATCCTCCCCAGACCCGGACCAATATCCTATTTATTACTGAGAATTACAACCTTGTGATGGAGCGTTTCTATTTTAACCAGCGCAACTTTTCTGGCATATACTGTACTGGTTTAGCGGCCCAGGAAACTCACAGACCAACGTGGTGCTGCTCTGATAAGCATTGCGAGTCAAGTCCGTGAGTGAGAAAAGAGATTTTACATGGCTTTTAATCAAGAATGTACAGATTCTTACATGCACATTCTTCCCAAGAGCAGTTTACAACCAGAATATTTCAGATCTCCAATCCTAGCTTGCAAGAGAAGCCACAGCTCCCGTTTCCCAATGAACAAGAGAAAGTAGGGAATTGGTATATAAGAGGGAATATAAGGCGTTACGTCCTCACGTGGCTCGTTGTTTGCACATAATATGTTTCCTGTTTCTTTAGACCCGTTTTTCACATTAAATGTTACGTCCTCACGTGGCTCAAGCCCAGAGGTGGAGTGAGGAGTAGGGAAGGGAAGAAGAGGTAGTAAAGCTGTTCATTAGTTAAGATGTGTTCAGTGTGTATTATAAAATTGGTTGATACAAAAAATTTTTGAAATTAAGCACTTTATTTTAGGATGCACATTTACTTAAATTTAGAATTTATTATCACATCTAAAAACTGAAAGTAGCCTAAATATTGTTGAAATATTTGATTTGACAGTCACTTGTTGACTAAAAACATAAGTTGATATAACTATACATTATGGTATTGAATGATAACGCATGGTAGTCGTTTGGATATTCCGGACCTATGCTTCAGGAAATTTTCTCTAACTGGACCTCTGAATTTTAATTGAATACCCCTTTTAGACTATATTTATTATTTTTTCTGGTTTTCTGATCTTCATTTCAGGTTTAGACGACAGATATGGATGATTTTGTTTTTCCTTACAAAAGACAAATGAAATACTTTTCAATCAGGTAATTACGTCATTACTTAAATATGTTGCACACATTTTCAATTCTGCTATTCTTTTTCCACCATCTGTCATTTTATCCCCTTAGCTATGTAGTCTCTCTGTGCATTTCTCTCTCTCTCTCACACACACACATGCACACACACAGAGAGCAGAGTAACACAGCTGTCATGCTAACTCGTCAACAAATCTCAGAGGGAGAGCCTTTAATCCCTCGTTCCTCATTATTTTCCATATTTGTGTCAAAGTCAGAGGTCAGCAGGACATCAATCACAGCCTGCTGTCAGGCTCACGTTGGCCAATCACAGTGTATGCATCACTTCCTGGAGACAGATCCTCAAAACAGTGGAGAATGCAGATCAGCTGGGATGATGCAGCAAAATGACGGTGCACTCTAACAATGAGCCATCAGATTTACCAGATTAACTGTGACTGTGTGCTGCTTGCCATCCACAGTGAAGGATGAAGCTACTATATTTCATATCGTACATTTCAATGTTTTTTTAATATTTTATTAAAATAATATAACTGGACTCCTTCTGTGTTGGTATAAAGATGAAATAGATGGAATATTTTGTTCCTTTGTACTGACCGAGTATGTACCTACATGAATTGTTCATGTTAGCAAGCTAACCATGTTTCTAGCTAGCTAAATATGCTATGTAGCTGTAAACAGTATTACAGTATTAAATTGTTTTATGCTCTACTAATTTTACAAGAATGTGAAGTGGCTATTTTCCCATAGCCTTTCTAAAACATCAAAAACTCAATTAAGATTTATAAATAAAAATACATGTGAATCAATAAGAACAAGTATACAGCATAAAGCTGTTAGAAAGTGAAAATTAATGCTATGTGTCTTACCTTATGACTGCAGCAAAAGTCAATTTCAAACTGGAGGGTAGCTGCTTTTTATATGTCTCTGAGGCAAACTTTTCAACAAGTATCGACTTGGCACTTTAACCTCAGAAAACAGACCAAGACGGTCTATTGTTTCACAGTAAACTAAATTTGGAAACAAATGTGTTGTGGCAACCTATTCTTGTCTATGTTGTCTGTATGTGAACTGACCTGCACAGCGGAAACACATATCTATTTGTACATTTGCACATTTTCTGCTGGGAGAATACAGTTATGATGCAAAGATTTATTGCCTAAGTCTTCTTTGAAAAAAGTCTGTCAGTGTCATTAAAAGTACCAGATCAAATAAAGCAGAGCTGAAGAAAGTGTATGTGTGATTATTATACATTACCTGCATTGACACAGCTTGAACTTGAATTGTTTGTGGTTGAGAAAACAGCTGGGGGTCAGCGACACGCAAGGTGAACTCACCAGTCCTACAGAAAGAAACAAAGACAGAAACAAGAGAGAACATTATAAATAACTTAAAATCCGACAATGTAAAAAGATTTAAGTGTGTTCTCTCTCTCGTAGACCCACCTTGAATGAACATGACCTAGAAACAGCCTTTAGTTAGCCCAGAAGGTTTCTGGGACAATTAGTCCTGCGAGGCAGACCTAGTGTGGAGTAATTACACCTAATCACCTCAGTGATCTAGGGGAGTAGAGGATAGTAGCTTCACACACATTCACATAAACACAGTAGCACACCTGCTTACACACACTCACTGCCTCAGCATCAAACATAAGCCGTACTACCCACAACTCCCTGCGGCTGAGCCTGGGGTATGGCCTACTGTGGCTTAAGACCAAATGACAGAGCAGGTTGTTGGTTTCGTGACAACTGAAAGGGAATTATGGCTACAAGTTAAGACAATAAATGTTTACTTTTTTCAAATATCAAAATATGATGACAGTCTTTACCCAACCTTTATTAAAGGTTCGATTATCTGACCTTACAAATACCACAAAATGCTTTAGTTGTCATGTGTAGATAGATGGACGGAGGGATGTAGGAATAATGCCACTATTGAAAATGATCCAAGGCGGCTGTGGGTCAGGAGGTAGATGGGTCGTTTATTAAACAATTGGTCCCGTCTGCATGTCGAGGTGTCCTTGGGCAACATACCGAACCAAACTGCTCCCGATGGCTGTGCCATCAGTGCGTGTGAATGTGTGTGTGAATGTTAGTTTCCATTTCTGATTAGCAGATGTCACCCTGCAAGTACAGTCCATTTACCAATTTTAAAGATGCCCAGTATCAAAATTCAGTTTGCTGAGTGGGTTGTGAAAATAGCACCCTTTTACTGTTCTGTGCCATAAATTAATCGCTTTATGAGTTAAGTAAGTTGGTAGATATCTTGTGAAATTCATCACAATGTATAATAAGGTGCACATGTAAAGTCCAGTGTTTTAGTTGTGGTCAGTGGGCAGTTTGTTACCTTATGATGGAAAAAGTCAATACTGTCATCATTAAAAGTTAAAATGTGTCTTGTTGCATATCTAATTAACAAAGGCATGTTGCACGAGCATGCACACCCATTTATGTACAGACGGGTGACAGATAAAACCATAATGAATGCTGATGCTTCCATATACTGCATTAGGGATTATTGATTGTTTTTTGAAAATGATCACAGCTCAACTAAACCTATGGGAAACTTAGAAACAGAGTGTTAATCACCATCATCATGAAAACACCAAATGAGGTAATATCGTTCAGGCGAGTGGTGTTCAGTGACTTCAGGAGAATGCACGAGCACTGACGCTGTTCTTGAGACTCCTTTGGGTTCAACCTTACTAATATCATTTCTGCTAGCCTTTCTTTGCATTTGTCACCCATCTGCAGGGGTGGAACAAGTACTCAGATCTTTATCTTAGTTACAAATAGCAATATCCAGTGTAAAATTACTCTGTTAATGCACTCAAAAATGTTTCTTAAGTAAAAGTACAAATGTATTAGCATCAAAATGGACTTATATTGCTGGATTATAAGTATTGATGCATACATGTGTTGCAGATGGGAAATATGGAGCTAATTTACTAACTGCAGATGGGTAGCTTGTAGATTTCCCCCAGAGGATCATTAATACAAACTTCTCTTCTTTTAAAGTATAATAATACATAATGTATTTGTTGATTATATTAAGTATAATAAATCTGAATCTACACTAGTAGTAACTAGTAACTCAAGTTATGAAATAAATGTAGAGGAGTAAAAAGTATCATGTTTGCCACTGCAGAAAATGGAAATACTCAAGTCAAGTAAATCTAAATTATACTTAAGTTCATGAATAATGTACTTAATTACTTTCTACCACTGCACATCTGTATATTTACTATCTGCTATAGCCACAGTCTCCTGTCGAGCCTCAGCCTTTTATGGCAAGTGCCCGGACACTTAAGCAGTGCAGTGTCTCCGTGAAAAACTTGGCCAGCCTAGTGCAACTGTTCCTCTTTAAAATTCATCCTTCACATAACACATTCTTACAGGGCCTTTCAACAATGATAAAACTCTTTGTGAATTACAATTTCTGGCTGCAAAAGTAAGATTTGTCACAGCTTTACAGCATTTGTTATGGTTAGAGTAATTGTGGAACATTAAAGATGTATTAGACAGCTTATTAAAGTAACATAAAGAATATATTTCTTGGGGGAAAAATGCCATAGCACCTCTAAAATCTCTTTATGTGCATGTTATAAATGTGACCGGTATATTTTTTGGATTCATTATAGATGAAAGATGAATTATTTTTAATGCAGCCTTGACACAAAAATGGAACAGCTTTTGATCTCTGTGTATAAATGCATCTCAATGGTAAAGTATGCAACCTGAGACATAGAAGTCAGTTTGCGTCTGTGTCTTGACACTTGAGATCATCTGCTAAGGCAGTAATGACTGAAAATACCTTGTTTTAAAAATGTAAATGAATATTTTTCATCTTTCAGAGCACACCACATTTCACAATTGTATTTTTGTTGCCTCTTTTATTCACAGAGACTTGCATTGTGTGAGAATGTAAAGTTGTTGTTTTTTTATTGAACAGCATTTGGACACGTTTCTCTCTGTTGGACATACTATTGAGTCTTAAGGGAATTCAAACCTGAACCTGTGTTTGTTTGTGGCGTTGTATCTGTGGCCATTATCCCCCACTCCAAATAATTTGAAAAATATGGCTTTAGTATGCGGATTTAATCCTATTAGGGGCTTTATGTTTTACGTCTCCATTAATCTAATGGCTCAAAACTGGGCAGTGGATCCTATTTTGCTAATTCAAGGGCATGTTGCCATTTCAGGCCAGACCAGCTGAATCAGTATTGACTAATGTGTTAAATATGTCGATTCTGATTGGCTGAACTGACATTGGGCTCCAACCCAAAATGCCACAGATTCAGAAAAACAGGCCGCAGCAAACATCTGTACTGACGAAAACTAGCTCCAGGCTGAGCTCCCTGGCACTGGCACTCACACTGGATAACCACACTGTGAAATACAGGAGAAAATGCAGAAGAAATGCAAATGCAAATGTGGCCACATTAACTAAGAAGTTAACTCTCCAATCCACATGTAGGTTAATCGCAATTAACTTTCTAACCAGGAAGCTGCAGGAAAAAACATGCAGCTTCCTGCCAGGCAGCTCAGACAGTAACAAGGGAAATGAAATGTCCGGATACTCGTGGATGGAGAAGAGGGAGACGAGGTGTTAAGATCAACTTTAAAAACGTTATATTTCAAAAGAGACATGAATTGTTAAAACTGATGCTATGGCAACTAAACAAGAAATGTGTATGACTACCAGATACATTTTCAGTGTTGAGTGTAAGCTGGACAGTCTGGGAAAATCAATCATTGCTTTCCATTGTTAAAGAGACAGGTGACTAATTAAATAATTATTTTGAGAAACATAACAACAGCAGTTTCTTCCATGGAGGGAAAGAGGGCTCACTGAGTGGTTTGACAGATATGAAAATGATGTAGATCATTTGCTACCACACCACAGGGAGGGAAGGACAGCCGTCACAGGTTAATCTCTTGTTTTAACTGTTACAATACTCTCCATTCCACTGTATACTTTCTGACACTTCACTGATAAATCACAGAATTATACTACAAAAGTACTCCTTCTGCACACTTCCTGCCTCACTTACCCACAACTGAGCAGTTTATTGTGTTGTCTCTCTCCTTTAAGTGATTTCCTGGTATTTTCCTAGGCTGCAATGAGGTTATCTCCCCGTCTGTGCAGGTTTGGTATCTTGGCAACTTCCCATGTGCCACGGTGGGAGAAGATGCGTAGGAGAGGGTGTGGTGATACCAATCCAGTAGCAGAGTGCAACCCTGGTGCCAAGAAGCAGTCAGCTACCCGCCTGCTCAAAGCAGCTTATGTTTTTGTTTGTTTTCCGCTTTTATCCTACGAGATGGGGATTAATGAATGATTCTTATCCGCTCTGCAATCAACAACAGTTTGTAGCCTAAACTGATGGCCTTTCCTTTTACTCCAGTGACTCTCTTTAGAGCCGTCTGAAGGCAGCAGGTGTTTATTTCATCTCTAATTGGAGTGATGTCACATACTGTCAAGCCACTATTGTGAACAGCATATCTGGTGATCAAATTTGGTGCAACCAGCACCAGACTGTTAAAGTAAACACATAATCCTCCTGTGTACACCAAATGTGTTGCTATAATTAATTATTCAACAGTTTCTATTGCAGTGTAAATCAGGCAAAACAGGTGAGACAGATGTATTGAAAACAGTTCCTTGAAAAATCATCCATTAATTAAAACTTTCTCTCTGCTAACAACTCCCTTAGGACCATCCGTTTATGCCAGTCCTTCCCCAGTGTCTCCATCCAAAACACATCCGATAACCGGGAGGAAAGGCTGTGCGCATAATCTTGGTTTTAATGAGTCTGGCCTGAGGCGCCACATTTTTAATTACAATACAGGTAGATGTGTGGCTGTGATGAGCAACATGATGTGATACAAATTGTTCGGGTGAAATTCTACTCTGGTGTTCCCACAAACAAGGCTGTTATTTTCAAAATCCCAATTTATTTATGGATCATTACCAGGATCAAGTTTGTGTAGCAATAGGAAGATTAAGGAGCCAATTTTGATCCCAGATTATCAGCAATTATTTCTGCGTGTAAAAATGTCAAATCTAAATTAAATTTGCATTAGGTGGTACTAAACTTCAGATGGTTACTGTATGGACCATTGTCATGACAAATAAAATCACACACTATTATGCATGGTAACCATGATGACCATGGGATAACATGTTCAGTAATAATAAGTTGCTTTTAGGAAAAATCTTCACATCCACAGCCAACCCAGGCTGTAGGCTCATTAGTTAACAGTTTATTTCCAGCTCCCTGTCACTGTTGAATGTCAGTTCAAAATGGCAAGTCTGAAAGGAAGCCTTCGTGCTTGGATTCTGAGGAACTGACACCAATAACTGACATTGAGCTTTTAGATAGCAGTTGACCTGCTTCTGTTAAATTTCACTGTAACTGCTGGAAATATCTGGATGTGTCACCAGGCTGTCATCACGGCACCAGAAACTCAACTTTCTGGATGGATTTTTCTTTCTTATTTTCTCTGAACACTAACAAACCACATCAGACCCACCTACCTAGCTTTGTCTTTTTGGTGTCTGAACCGGACCCGGCCAGTTCTCAGCTCCGCCCAGGTGAAGGTGTCCTCCCTGGTCAGTTCTCGACCTAACGTCCTTCGGGCTCCCTTCTCTTCTCCTTCCTCCCCTCTGAACAAGACCAGCCGTCCATTACTCGGGCCCTGATCGAGCTGGAAGATCAGCCGCTCAGATGGACTGTCAGGGTCCTTCACCTGCAGCAGGGTGGAAGGCAGAGGGGCAAATCCGCCGAGGGGAACCAGCAGGGAGCCATCCACCTGGAGGGCAGGGGGGTGGGTGTTCACTGAGAGGAGGAACGAGAACATAAAGAGAAAGAAAAACTCAAATTAATGATCTTTGGTGCTATTATCAAAGCTAAAGTCAACTTGAAAACCAAACTGTAGGTGCAAAAACACATTTTCCATCTCTGAGGTGAATCACATACAAAATAACATACTTCAATGATTCATTTGGGGAGGGAAGTCTAGTACACATAGTCATGAACAAGATTAAAGCAAAAAGGGCTTATGAAGAATTATTAGAATGATCATTAGAACTTAATATCAAAGAGGAAATAGGACAAAAGTATATTTGTGAACTTTTTTCTGGATAATATGTCCAATCATTTTGGAAACATCAGATGTGATTAAAAGAAAACATTAAAGTCCATTAACAGAAGAAGGGTCTTCTGACAAAAGCTAAAAATAAAATTGAAGAAAAAATGAAACAAAGGAAAATTGTGACAGGTCTCATAATTAATTTGTAATAATAATTTAGTGAAAACTCAAAAAACAAAACTTCCACAACACAATGAAAAAACAAAGCCTATAATTACTGAAATTAAGCTATTAGAATGCATTTTAAAGCCTTGAATCTATCTAATTAAAATTTCAGCTGGACCCGACTGTGAGTGGATGGAGATGAGGTTGTGTGTGTGTGTGTGTGTGTGTGTGTGTGTGTGTGTGTGTGTGTGTGTGTGGAGGTGGTTGGTGAAATACGAGCAAGACAGCTCAGTCTTGGCATGGCATTTTAGATGTTGGCTTTAATTGGAACGGACTTTTGTGTTGGGAACTTTTTAAAGATCAGCTCTTTTGAGAGGCCACATTATATCACTCTAAAATCCCAGACTCTCAGCCATGTAATTAAACTCACAAATGAGAGTAAGGCTGTAATTTAAAGCACTAGTTTCTCAACTGTTTTCCTAGTAGGCAAAAACAAAAAAACAAAAAAAAAAATCTCTTCCCACTCATTTGATTTCACTTGTTTTATTTGTGGATTAGCTGAAGCCTAGAAGATGAAAAAAGTTCAAGAAGAATGCATCCATCACAAGGGACACCTGAATATATACATCTCTATTAGAATTATGCTTTACTGGACCTGAATATTCGAATTTTCGATCTTTATGTACACATTCGATTTTCAATTTTGACATTCGAATGACCTCCGCACACAATAGTGAACGTAACGCTCCAGTTCACATCAAAGAGAAAACAAAATGAAGCCCTCAGCTGTGTGGGAGCACTTTAAAATCCTGTTTGCTCTCTCTGGACTCCTGCCCGGCTAAACTATTCCCAGATTCTGCTCTGGACCTGATCAGATCAGACTCTCTCACTCTGGACTCTCAGGTGCGGTCCCTCTACGCTGCACATCAGCCACCAACCTGGGTCAGCGTGCATCTATTTACAATCTGCCTCGCTCTTCTCCTGCTCAATATCCAATCCCTTTAACCCCGCAATAAATATTTCTCTTTTATGTTACTGCTCCCTTTCTTAGTCCAGCACTTGGGTCTTCTTGCCTTGCCATAACAAAGTTAAAAATGTTTTGATAATAGTCACTTTTCGAAGTGCAAAGCTTCGATAATTAGCTCTTAGCTACTTTCAAGGCTTCGAAGCCCAAAAAATGACATCCAGGGCAGCCCTAGTCAAAATTCACAAATCATCTGACAACAGTCTGCTGCTGAAGGCCTCGAGCCTCTCTACCTGACACCTTGACAGCCACTGTTTGGAAATAAAAGCCCAGAAAAGACTCCACTAATGACCTGACTCTAAAGCAAATGCTCTTTTCAGTGTTATTCAGAAGAACCAATTAGGATATTACTAATAAGAAACTTCTAATGTCAGACAGTAATTTAACAGTTTGTTCTTCCAAATGTCTGACGGCTGATGGCAGCGGAACCTGACTTTAACCACACTCACTGAAAGAGGAGCTACAGAGTGGAAATGTATTTTGGCTACTATAACTATTGTCATCATGTCTTTTTTTTAAGAAATTGTCTTCAGCTCTGAGTTTGTTGTCTCCTTTTAAAGCTCGCTTCTGATATTTTTTTATGATATTATGACCTTTGTGTAACTTGCAGTAATGAACCCACAGAAGATTATTATCACTAACTCTGCAAGGCTACACAGCTTTAAGAGTATGTGGATATGAAAAGGAAACTGAATTTACATTCATTAGGTGGCCAGAAACACAACTCTAAATAAATACTAATGGTGATCTGTATCTGCTGAAAGTGTTTAGAAAACTAAAAGTCATATTTATACTTTGTTCCATTGTTTGCACTTTGCATGTGGTGACCTTTTCTGGATACATTTTCAGTTAGCAGCGATTGTATATTTGTTGCTGTGAAATGAATTAGAAAGTTATAACAGCACACATATTTACTATATGAGCTGTAGCTTTTCAACAACATTAACATTTAACAGCTTAGCTCAATCACACAGCATCAGGCTGTGGGATATTTCTGTTCACCACTGCACGCCTTGGTTAACCGGTCTGTTGCCTAGCAACCAGCCATGTGGATCAGCCATGTGGACTTGTTTTTATGTGACGTCTTGAGATCATTTGCATTATTTATGCGGCATTCTTGATTGAATTAGCATATAATCAAAAATACCCTCACCATTGTGGGCTTCTTTAAAAATAATTTGCCATGTTGCTATGTTTCTACAGTAGCCCAGAATGGACAACACTGGCACTGGAGATGGTCTTTTCCGTTTTTTGCAAGTTTGGTAAGCACAGGAGGTGTGAGAGGAAGAGCTATCAGCTGACTGTGATCTGCAACCTCACCGTTAGATGCCACTTAGTCCTGCACACTGGTCCTTCATGTGAAAGCAGGCAGAAATGTCAGTACTGATGGAATAACTATTAAGTCCAACCAACTGATCAACAGCTCTTAACCCTATCAACCCTCTATTGGTAATTGTGGTCGCTTTGTGCTATGGGACATTAACCATTTTTCCCTTTAAACATAAAACAGACAGACTTCATGCTATTACCATGGCAGGTCCTGGTCTTATGGTCGGCATAGTACCCATGTCCACAGTCAGGTGTGCAGTATCCTTCCATGAGGTACGTTTGCTCACGACAAGCTCTGCAGCGTCCGACGGCGTCACACAGCACACAGTCAGATGAGCAAGCTGAAAAAGATGTAGTTCAGGCAAGAGTGTGAGAAGAAATTTTTTGTAAACTTTTATTTGTCTTTCTGCTGGCATCTTGCTAAACCACATGTGCATTTTTTATACTTTCATTCTCTCATTTCTAATTTTTTATTGTTTCTGTAACCTTAATTGCCTCAAAAGTCACTGTAAAGCCTCCTGGCTTTAATGTTAATATTTTCTTAGTTCTCAGTTTTAAGCTTAGACACTCCCTCTTTTGAAATCACGTCTGACTTTTTAAATAGATTTTATATAATTACAGAGGCACAAAGGCTTAATTCTTACCTTTGCAGGTATGGGAGGAGGCATCCAGGTAAAAGTTTCTGCCACATTCTAGCACACACTGACCCTGCAGGGTGGCGTAGGGAGGCTGGCATTGCTGGCACTGTCCAGGACCCCGACACTCCACACAGTGATCATCACAGCCTGGCAGAGACACACACACACTAAGCATTAAACTCAAGGATAAAAACGAAATGTCATCCAAGTGACAAGATGTAGTGGCTTCTAAGTGAGAGACTTAGATATGAAAAAGCTTTTCCTTCTAACAGAGCTCAAATTCACATTTACTTCATCCCTAGTCTTCTGTGGATTATGTTTGGATTTTAATGATGAACATTTGGCATTAAGAAAAACATTTTGTGTGTGTTAAATACATTGCTGTTGTATTATTATATGACAGTTTAAGATTAAATAAGAGCTGTAAATGTTCCTCACAGGAAGAACTTGACTTCAACAGAAGACAACCATATATTCACCAGAACACTGTCAGAGTTCAGACTTGTAAAGCGGTCTCCCAAGGAACCTTTTGGCTCCCCCACTGTTTATTAACTGTTTTGATAAAAAATAGATGGTAAAAAAATCTGTGTGTGCAGCTAGTACTATTTTAGGTGCATGTATTTTTCTTTTTTTGTGTAATATGGGCCAGCTTATCTGCTTGCTGGTGGACTGACCGAGGCATTTGTCACCATCCCGAAATGAGCCAGGGGAGCACCCATGGGTGCACACTCCATCTTGCAACACATATCCCTCCATGCACAGCAGGCAGTCTGTCCGCAGAGGGCCTTTACAGGCGTTACAGCTCCAGTCGCACTCTGGAAGCAGGATGGAGGGCAGCAGAGGGGGAGGAGGAGGTGTATGTGAGTGTGTATAGGGAGGTTGGGATTAGAAGTGAGAGGATTTTGAAGGCACAAGCAAAATGTGAGAGCAGAACAGAGGCGAGGGAGGGGGGAGAGAAAAAAAAAGAGATTAATAAACTCTTTTTCTGCAGGGGATTTGTTTTAAACACATTTGTGTTTTTTCTCCCTCTCTCATCACCTGCAAATCTGTTGTGTTTGTACTCCATTAAAATTGACAAGAAAATTATGCACAATTAGGACAAACAAAGCCCTGCGTTGGTGTGAGCATCTAAGTTTTGTATTAAAAGGGGACTGGTTCTCACTGTGAAGAAAACCAAGTTCTAAGATGAATACAAGTCGAGGTCCAAAGTTTGTTTCAGACCCAAAGAAGTCTGGGTGAAGTAAATTCAAAATTTCTATGAATTTCTATTTATTCCTATGAAAGGAGTTTAATATGTTATGAGCGTGAACGTGTTAGGTGTTAATAGTTTATAATATCATCACCAAATTTATTATAATTTATTCTATGAGGAAGGCGAATGTACCAAACACCAAACATAATGTCACTCAGTTCAATAGTAGTGTAAATTTCACTAAATAAGTGTTAACCTGCAGGGGGTGCTTTAAAGGGAAGTCTGTGGATCGCCGAAACAAATATAGGATACATTGTCTGGAAACTATTACATATACATACACACACACCTATACATACGTACATATGATTGCTAACATGTAGCAGTTAGCACCCTTGTTTTTTTTGTTTTGTCAACTTTTAAAAAGAAATTATAACTATTATTATGTGATATGTGTCTGCAGTCCTTGATAAACTTTCTGATTCTAAATCATTGGGTTTGACATACATGTTCCTAATTGTGTCTTAAAGCCTACATGTAGCAGTATTAACATATCCTAAAGTTCAGCGCTGCCTTTTAGTGTCTTACATGACAGTGGGAGCGTAAAAGAAAGAGACATTCAGGCGAAGGCTTCTACTCTGCTCTTTTGAGGATCCAAAGGGAGCCAAGAGGTAAAATAGGGGTTCCTCACTAGAAAAAGATCACTGATAAACTGAAACAAATGTAGGTTATTGGGAGAATTGCTGATGGGTTTATAAGAAATTCTCCCTGTGGCTGTGAACCGAAAGATCCCAGGGTTTCCTCAAAGCCCTTTAAGTTTTCAGAGAGCAGCTAGCAGTGCTGCTTTCTAACGCTCTGGGTTCATCCAAGGTTCAGTGGATTATCCAGGTAGCGGCTGTAGCTAGCTTGGGGGATAAACACTGCGTCACGGACTGGATGGCTAAAACCACCTGTCATTGTTGGAGGCACTTCTAGATGCCTCACAGGAAATCAAACTGTGTATCTTGCCATTATCAGTTAGCTTAGCTGCTAATCCGTTGACAGACGTGGTTCCACCTCAAGGGCTGTATCCTTTGGGTTCCTGATACCTGGAAAAATCTCATTACATTGAACCAAATTGCTGATAAAGGGAAGTCTATGAAGTGATGTTTGTGAGAAGTAGGCTTTACATGAAATAGCTTTTTGTGTATTAAAGTGAGTATCTGTGCTAAGCCAGAGTGACAACACTGTTGGGCTGCCCACATTTTGAACCTAAATCCCATGTAGGCATTATTGTTTGAGATAAGCACCAAGAAGAATAGAGGCAAAACATATTTTCACACATCTTACTTGTGAGTTGGCAGTAAAACGGAGTCAGATTCAGTGCGACAGGATGCGGCCTAGGCTATTTAGTGGGCAATTAAATAAACGAACAGAGTTATTGCATGCAGAATGAAAAAAGGACGAGTTATTCAGTCTGGACATGGATCTTCCGAGGCTCATTCATCAACTTCTCTGCACACTGGAAGGTGTTAATACTGAGCTAAAACGCACACACAATGTTTAGGATTTGCATATTTGGTCCCCCAGTTTATTGCTTGATCAATGGAGCCCATAAACTCAATGTAGCACACAGCACTACATGCAATATGGGTGGAGAATAATTCATGAATATCATAAAGGGTGCACTACATATCCTCATTATTAACTAGTGTTTCGCCCCACCGCAACCCTCCACCACTGCAGTATGTGTGGGGGTTGTCATTGGCGATCGTGGCGTACCTCTGCAGGCCCGGGTCGTGGTGTTAAGGTAGTACTGGTGGGCACAGCTGTCATATTGGCATTCTCCGAACAGCAGCACCTTGGCCGGGTCGCGGCACGATGTACAAATCTCGGCCGTGTCACACGTCAGGCACTGACTGTCACAAGCTGACGAAAACAAAAAGGTCGACATGTAGGTCTGGTTAGATTTAAGGTCAGAGGATCAGTGACAGAATGTAATAACACCTGCCATCACCATATGCCGGCTGAATGTGGCTTTTCTGGAGACTTTGTTCCCTTCAGGCTGCAGATACTCAATCATTATTACATCCAACAAGAATGTGTTTGTCTACCTGCTAGTAAAGAGGGCAAAGGACATTTGCTACAAACTCAAGAGATTAATATGTCTCTTGTCTTGAAAATGTGAAAATCCAGGAATATTTTAAAGGATTTCTTAACAAGCCAAGAATGGGCATTTATGAAAAAATGCACACGTCAACAACTAACTGCACTTACTTGAATGAAAAACCTCTGGCACATGCATCCCATGACTGATTTAGAGGACTAAACAGAACTTGCAGAGGTATGCGCTGTCTGAGTTGCTTGTTAGTTCAGTTTCAAATTATTCTGAATACCAGTAAGCAGTATGTGTGAAGTTGAATTAATCCCCAACAATCACTGTTTTTAAATGTTTTCAAGGCAACATAACGCAACTTACAGAAGTACAAACATTGCAAAGTTGCTGCTTCTATTGCAGGTCAAGTTGAATCAACAGAGTCTCAAAACAAAATGAGCTAGCATTTACTAAAGATCTATTGTACTGTTATTATTTTGTCCACTTCCTGCAAGTCATTAGAGATCCCCTGCAACACAATGTGATCTCAGCTGTAATTATTTTAGAGGTGTTACTAGATTGCATGTAGTGACATCTCTGGTTCTTCAAATATATTAAATGTTATCGTTCAGGTAAGACGCACTGGTGGTGCGTCAGGCTTACCCTGACAGATCCTGTGGCCGTTGTCATAGTAACCAAGGGGACATCTGGGAGCACAGAGACCCGAGGGCAACAGAACACTGTTGGCGGGACAGGAAGTACAGGAGAGAGGCCCCGCCCCACTGCAGGCATCACATGACGGATGGCATCCTTGGGAGAAAAATATTTTCTTTCACTAACATTATAATGCTGGGTCAAGTCCATCCATAGTCCCCAGTCAGTGTCCTGTGGTGTTATCCCCTCTCAGCTGTCTGTTCTCTGTGTGTGTCTGTTAGCGTGGGTGTGGCTTTCTCCTGCCACCTACTCACCTGACCTTCCTGCTCTATATGAACCCCAGGCCGCAACCTACTCCTCGCCAGATTGTTTTTTCAGCCATAGCAATTGTAACTGTTGGCTAAGTTTCTTGCTCTCCCGTGAGTTGCTTGTTTATGCCTTGCTTTGTGCTATACATGCCTGCGAACCTTTGCCAGTCTGCCAGCTCCACTAACCTCCACTGCCTCCAGCCACACCACCTACTCCACTTCCACTCTCCACACCTACACAAAACTTGCCTGACAAGTGGTGCGATGTCGCTGTTGGATAGACTTGGGTTTATCAGAAATGCTAGCAAAGCAACACAATAGATAAAATGACCACAGCAGAAATGACAGATAGGTTAGACCACCATGTGTTTAACTACACATGTTTAAAAGTTACAGCTGAAAATTAAAACAGAAATAAAGAAATTTACAGATTTTTAAATATGCTTGTAAAAATAACTGCCAGTTATCTACCCAAAAGTGACTATTGTTAGTGCAACGTCAGTGATTTGGTCTACCCGCACTTTAACCTACCGTTTAAAATATATGAATGAGGTACACAGAGGAGACAGTAAAATAACGCAGTATTATTGAGAACTAACATAACTACTGAACCAATAAAGTACAATAAAAGGAAAACAGATATACAGTATACACAGTTTGAAATCAGTGCCGTAATTATATGCCCACTTTGAAAATCTTGAAACTCTTATAAAAGCTGGATGACTAAAAGCCATGATTGAAATATCAATCAAGTCCTTGATAAAAGAAAATCATGCTCAAATTCTGATTAACGCCACATTCTTGAGTTTAGACGTACATATTCATAAGTCTCACTAATCACTATCAAGGGTCTAATCATTCTCGCACTCCCCACACCTCGCCACAACACACTGGTTATATGCAGCCTTACATTATAATCATGAACATACACACACACAAAAAAATGGAAACTTCCCATTTCACTCCGATGTAGCTAAATTCAACATTGGGCCTGAATCAACACCAGGAGGACTGAGATGCTACCTAAACACAGCAAATATTTAATTTGGTGGCTTGTGATGATGATGCATAAAAACACATTTTTAATTGAATGTAAGTGCATGTTCATTTGCTTGTTTTTCAGTGTACATGTATCTACACATGCTATTTCTCTCTTGCTTTGTTAGTTTATATATATTTGTGTGTGTGTGTGTGTGTGTGTGTGTGTGTGTGTGTGTATTGTCTGTCTGTCCCTGCACGCATGTGCCTAGGTCTAGCTTTACAGAAAACCCCGGCTACGGACAGGCTCATACTCATGGGAGATTTCAATGCTAGAGTGGGCACGGAGCACCTGGTATGGAATAAAGTTATTGGCCAGCATGGTGTGGGGAAAATGAACCACAATGGGCTCAGACTTCTCTCCCTCTGTGCTGAGCATCAGCTGGTCATTACTAACACCGTTTTCCAGATGAAGAACAGGCTTAAGACCACCTGGCAGCACCCCCGCTCAAAACACTGGCATCTGCTTGACTACGTGATTGTCCGCCAAAAGGACAGACGAGATGTCCTCACCACCCGTGTTATGCGCGGAGCTGAATGCGGGACTGACCACCTCATGGTCAAATCCAAACTACTCATGAGCATTCAGCCCCGTGGCCCGAGGACTGCTCCAAACAAGAAACTCAACTGTACAGCGCTAAATAGCCTCACCACCAAAACAACCTTCGGCGACTCCTTGCTGAAAACCTCAACAAGATCCCTGAGGAATCAACCGACTGGCCAGCTATGCGCCAGGCTATTTATAGCGCAGCCTCAGAGGCTCTCGGCCAATCAAGGAAACTCCACCAGGACTGGTTTGACTGTTGCTCAGCTGAGATACAGTCACTCCTAAAAATCAAGCATGAGGCCCACAAAGCTCTCCTGTCCTGCCCTGAATCTCCCACCCTCAAAACCAACTTCAGTGCCGCAAGAACAGCAACCCAGCGAGCCCTCAGGACTATGGAGGAAGCCTGGTGGGTGCAAAAAGCGCGAGAAATCCAGAACCTGGCAGACTCAAATAACACTCATGGCTTTTATGATGCCATAAAAGCATTGTATGGTCCCAGAAAGAGAGCGATTGCCCCTGTCCGATCAGCTGACGGTGCTATGCTCATCAAGGACCGCCACGAGATTCTTGCCCGTTGGGCAAATCATTTTCAGAGTCTCCTTAACCACATCAACCCTGTTGACCCACATATCCTGGATAATCTCCCAGACCTGCCACCAGTCATGCACTTGGACACCCCCCCACTTTATTCAGAACTCCAGCGAGCCATTGCAGGGCTGAAGAACAACAAAAGCGCTGGACCTGATGGCATCCCTGCAGAGGTTTTCAAACACGGAGGATACATCCTTAGGCGTCGCCTGCACCTCCTGATACAAAACATCTGGACACATGGGACCCTCCCACAGGACTGGAAGGATGCCAACATTATGGTCATTTACAAACAGAAAGGAGACCGAGCAATCTGCGGCAACAGCCGCGGGATATCTCTCCTCTCCATCGCAGGGAAAGTCCTGGCCAAGATCATGCTTAGTAGACTGGTTGAGTACATCTCGGAAGCTGTGCTTCCGGAAACGCAGTGTGGCTTCCGGAAGACCAGATCCACTACAGACATGGTTTTTTGTCTTGAGGCAGCTGTTGGAGAAGAGCCGAGAACACCACAGAAACCTTTACATTGCCTTCATCGACCTCAGCAAAGCTTTTGACACCATCAATCGTCAACTACTCTGGAAACACCTCTCCAAACTTGGGGTATCACCCAAGTTTCTCAGCATCCTACAGCAGCTGCATGATGGGATGCAAGCCAGAGTGCTCATGGGAGAACTCCAGTCAGAGTCTTTCGAGGTAAATGTTGGGGTGAAGCAGGGCTGTGTTTTGGCTCCGGTGCTCTTTAACATCCTCCTCTCTGCCATCACCTGCCTCTTCCATCGTGTCATGGGACATGAAGACGGTGTCCATGTGGAATACCGACTTGACGGAAGCCTTTTCAACATCCGTCGGCTCCAGGCCCGCACAAAGACAAAGCCCCGCCAAATCTGCGAGCTTCAGTATGCTGATGACTGTGCCATCTTAGCTCATAGCCCGGACTCTATGCAGCACGCCCTTAACACAATAACCAGCTTGTACCAATCCTTTGGCCTACAAGTCAACATTCAAAAAACCGAGGTTATGTCCCATATCACTACCCCCGCCCCCACATTCCCCAGTTTTCACATAAACGGTGTTCCACTTAAAATAGTGGACCACTTTACCTACCTTGGCTCCGCTTTGTCCTCATGTTGCTCCCTTGACACTGAAATACACACCCGGATAAATAAAGCCTCATCATCTTTTGGACGCCTACGCAGCAGGGTTTTTGAAAACCGTAACTTGAAGGTCAGTACCAAAGTCGCTGTTTACAATGCAGTATGTGTCTCTACTCTGCTTTACGGGGCAGAGACATGGACCCCGTACCGCCAGCACATTGCCAGCCTAGAGGCCTTCCACATTCGCTGCCTACAGAAGATCCTTGGATTGTCCTGGGAAGATCGAATCCCCCATACAGTCATCCTTAACAACACAGACTCAATCTGTATGGAAGCAGCTGTGGCCAAAAAACATCTGCGTTGGATAGGGCACACCATACGCATGCCTGAACATCGCCTGCCCCGCCAAGTCCTCTACAGTCAACTAATGGAGCAAAGCGGTCCGCTGGAGGGCAAAAGCGGCTTTAAGGACTACACCAGGGACATTCTAAAGAGAGCAAACATTCCCCTTACGCAGCTTGAACCTCTGGCACTTGACAGATCAGCCTGGCAGGTCACCTGTGCCTCTGTAGTCTCTCAAATACACCAAATCAACCAAGACCGGCGATCCGAGGCGCACCAAGAGACGTAAATGGGCGGCTGGAACCCCCCTGGCATCTGGTTTCCCCTGCTCCACTTGCGGCCGAGTCTGTGGCTCAAGGATCGGACTTAATGCCCACGAAAAGTGGCACCAGCGGCAAGGTCGTTGACCCCCCCCTCCTCCCCTTCCTCACCCGAGCAAGGCGTCATCATCGAACACGATGGACAGCTAAGAGATTGTCTGTCTGTCCCTGCACGCATGTGCCTAGGTCTCAGCTAAATGAGACTCCTGAGGTTTGGCTCTTACAGCCTGAAGCTTCCTGCTCACACACTGCATTTACATTTGTGAGCAGATTTACAGCAGCTCTGCGTGGAGGCAGAGGCTACTGCTGAAACACAGGACGATGAAGATGATGAGGATGATGATTACAGCAATGATTATGAAGAGCAGAAGGGTGGGAAGGAGAAGCACTAAGATGTGATGATGATGATGACGATGAGCAGGAAAAGAAAGAGGATAATATTGATACTGAGAATGATGATGGTGGGTTTTTTTTGGCTATATAATCCTCAACTAGTGACAAGCAGAAACACTTTTGTCTTATAGATGTAGCCTTTTATACGATCACATCCAGTGCAGAGTTAACTGTTTAAACATGAATACAGGTTTTCTCAAAAACAGTAACTCCTTCAAATCCTCAAATATCTGCCCAGTTATTGTTTTGAATCTCTACAGTTTACAGTTGAGCTTCAAAAAATGAGCCGTGAGCTTGGGAAATTTGGGGATTTGGTGTACTATTGGGCTTCATAAGAAAATCAATGAGTGTATCTGTGAATAGTTTTCTTATGTCCTTCTATAGCCTGTGATCATATGCACTTAAACTTCTGGGAACTCTAACAAGAGTAAAGACTTATTTATGAAGCGGAATCTTTCATGAATTTCATATTTCTTCTGTTTGCTGTTGATGAAATTGTCAAAAAATCTCCTACCTGGTCAAAAAATTAGGTCAATTTTAAAGATATCTGACAAGTGAATAAAACATCAAAGCTTTCATGGGATTCTTCCTACATGTTTTAGATTCAGGACAGCTACTGTCTAACTTCTGACCTTGTTATGTAGTGAGTATAGGCAGGAGAGTAAAAGTCCTTACTGATGCAGGCTCCGTGCCAGGCATAGTGGCCCTGGGGACAGTGGGAGACGCAGTGATCGCCCAGCAGCCAGCTCCTCGGCGCTTTACACCACAGACAGACACTGCCGATGCCCGTCACAAGGTCCGCTGTGCAGCGCTGACAGTCTGAGCTGCACGCTGCAGAAGGGACACACACGGGAAGGAAAGATTAATATATCTAACATCTTTACACTTTACACAGATTAACATCAAGCCACCATCACACCAGTCACACTTGGTAACACGTTGTTACTACAGCTGTACTGTGATTACATCACCAAGATGTAATGCTTGGAAACGTTCTTTTTGTTTTTAATCATGTCTTATCTTATTTTACTTTTCTCATTTTTGGTTTCAGACATATAGATGTGGTATCATGCAACAATAAAACAACAATAAAAGCCCTAATCTATAGAGCATGTTTTTAAATTGGAAAACACTAAATTTAAAACAGGCTTAATACATAAAGTTGAACATCAAATTTAAGGACATTTATAGGATCTACAAATACTTTTCAATTTCATTTAAGGACATGTTTTGAGAAAGAATTTTATGTCAGTGGTCAGTAGTTTAAATCCAAGATTAAAGCTTATCTGATTTTTTTTTGTTTCTTCTGTAAGTGCTAAACTTCACTAAAAGGGGACAAAGAGCTGATGAATGTGCATGCATGTGGTCATAATATCTGAGTAATGTTTGGAGACATTCAAAGCCTCTTGAAAGAAATACAAAAGAAAAGCAACAAGTGTGGACCACAGCAATTACTTAAGAATAGTTACACAAAAGAAACATTCGAAAAGTTTGATTTAATTGAGGAACTTCTGTGTTTTCAACTCAGAAAACTTTGATCTTCCTCTTTCTTTTAGATAAACGCTTGTATATGCCATCCCTTACCTCCCACCTACCCACAGACCCGTATATACCCACAGAACGTAGCACAGCAGAGTCGCCCAAAAGAAGCCAAGATTAGCAGAACAATGGAGAACACCTTGTGGTGTTTTATCTGATGGTGTCTGTGTCTGGCTGGCACAGTGAGCCACACCTGAAAGTGATCCATCCGTGCCGAGATAACTATCTACACAGTGAAAAGCAGAACAACGGGTGCTCTGCAGGTGAAGAGTTGCGTGTTGAGCATGTCAGAACAGACAATGAGGCAGATCACATGGGGGTGTTAGAAAGAAAAGAAGTGTTCTTTCCCAAGGATAAATGTAAATGATAGACATTTTGGAGGGATTACAAGGGGAGAGTAGACTCATATTATATCATGTGACAACAATTTGAACAAATGTGACAAGCAAAAAGATGACCATGGAATATGATCTTTTTCAGCTCAGATGTGCAGGTCGGAGCTTTTGTAATGCAACCTAAGTCTGGACTGTGAGATCAGAGTTCATGTGAACCTGAAGTCACTCTAGAGAGACCGTCGTCATGATTCCATACTACATCGTGCCGCGCGTGAGATCGTAATATTCTTTTACGCATGGAGGTCACTTTCAGTTCACACTGGAACTTGACAGGGCCACATTTACAAAACAATGTGAACAGTCAATCAATCGGATCTGGGCAATAAATCGAAACTGAGCATTCAGTCCTGCACTGTGAACATAGCTTGAGTGATGCATGCAAGTCAAAACTACTATTTCAGCAGATTTATCCTTTAAGAATATAAGAATGACTACAGAGAAAATAATACTTTTTGACGCAAGAGTCAAATAGAAGGCAAATGAGAAAACAGAATATTTTTTATGTATTTAATAATGAAAAACAATGACACGTAAACTCAAATAATGGTAGAACTGACCTTGGAGTTACCTGAATTTTAAACCAAGTGCTCATGAGATGAATAAAATCTAAAACACATGAAAGAAATACTCTTCTACTGCCACAAAAATAGGAGCTGTTTTTTATGTTTTTCCCTGCAAACCCAGGCATGTTATATTTAACTCACTGTTTCCATGGCTTGGTTAAATATACTTATTCATACACTGTTCTTTCTTTAGACTAGTACATTTCCCAGTGCTTCGTTTTCTGTAACAATATGCAGAAAGTTAAGAAGTTTATAAAAGATGAGACTGACTCTGCTTACATCAGCAGAGTCAGTCTCAGGGCCTTGAGGGCAAAACCTTGTATGCTTTTAGTCTGAAGTCTTAAAAAAGGACTTGATGTTTAATCAACACAAGTGAACCGAGAGATGGAAAATGCTGATTAAAAACGTTTCATTATATTTTCATTTGTCCTGCGTATCTTTACACTTTGCCTTGTGGACCGAGTTATGAGCTGTGCTTGTTTGGCTCTACGCATTTCCTTTCTGGTTTTATTTTGGTCATGCTCAGTCCACGTGAACTACGTCACACAGTTCGGGACTAAACAGGATTAAAAACTGAGAGGCACTAGCCGATGGAAATTTACATTTGAGAAGACAGAAAGTGAATGAACTAGAAAATAAGATACAATCAACATCTGCAAACCAGCTAAAGACACACCTGTTCAGACCTGTATGCACCAGGTCTGCATCTGATGTATTTATAGTATATTTTTTCTTACTTTTAATTTATTGTTATTGTTTTGTTTTTTTTACCACATACCGTGCACTTCATTGTTTATTTTAGAATGTACTGTGTAATTATAATGTATTTTCACTACATCCTGTGTTTTTATTTCACTCCCTCTTCATGTGGTCAATTTATCTTCTGTGTTTTCATTCATGGCAAAACACTTTGACTCACTTCTGTGAAAAGTGTTCTACAAATAAACATTGCACATTATACATTATACAATGCCACTGGCATTATATATTTGTCCACTTATGTAAGTTAATAAAACTAATAATGATCATAAGATTTCTTCTCTTTTTTGCTGATATATCATAAAGTGGAGGAATATCCACACATTTAAATTAAGAATATTTCCAGAAAGGCACATTTTTAAAGCATATTATACAAAAAGTGTCCATTTGTGTTATAGTGCTACAACACCGAAGTTTTATACATTTATGTGGAACGTTTGTCAAATTACTACAATCTTTTTGGGGTTAAAGGTAGGTAAAATTATGATTATTTGGTTTAGGCTACAATGAGTTATTTCTGGTAATGGAATTTGGTCTTATTTTCACCAGTTTGGTACAATCCACGTAGTCCACATTTCTTTCAAAAGATAACTGAGTGTGAGAACTCGGTCAGTGACATTTCAACTACATTGTCAACAATTTTAATTAAATGAGAAAATGTTTTGATCTCTCTTCATGTGGCTGACAGCTATTTTGTGTGCTTGCCTATTACAGAATAGCTGACATTTAAACTCAGACAGTGAGATTATTTCTGCCTTCAGAGCAGCTTTTCCTCTGACAAACACTTGTAGAACTCAAACTCCAATCTCCTGAACATGGCATCTGCCCAGGTGAGTCACACTCTCCTTCTGAAGCAGATCCAACATCAACAGAGTAAAAGAAGACGAAGAAAATAAAGAACTTCCTCTCTGTCATCTCTCATCCATACCTTTCACATCACATCACTTTACAACAAAACACGTATCAGCATTGCTCCTGCCAAGACCCTGCAGGCAATCCGGCTCCAGGCATTAAACAAATGGCTCCATGGAGGAGATAAGATAACTCAGGCATCAGGGATTATTGACTGTGCAGACTAAAACTGAATATAAAACTAAAATGGTATTGATTTGGGTAGTCAGAGTCCCTTTTTATGGCATAGTTACCATTTTTGAAGCACATAAAAAAGGTATGCTGGAGTTATAAATGCATGGCACGCATTTTGGAAGATCATATTCTCCTATGGGCTGGATTTATACCCGACATTACCCTATATCATGCTTTTTTTCACTGCATCTCCTGAATTATACAGAGCACAAATGTCTTTACAGAGAGTCACACAGGAAAATCAAGATTCATAATATCTCTAAATTAGTTGCTTCCTTGTGATTTTGTGGAGTTTAAAAGAGAATAAAACTCGTTTCTCCGAGCAGGAATGGTGACTGAGTGCAGCAGCAGTTCAGAAAGCAAGAGGCACAAAAGTGAGACATCATCTTTAGTTGAAGTTAGAGGCAAAGGAAAAGAGAGAGCAATGCAGACAGAAAGGCTGTGTGGTCCTCCGACACTGACTTCACCCTGTCTAGACATGTCGCCCCGACAAAGAATGGATTTACAGATGCAGCTATTAAAGAAGTCCTACTTTGTCTTCATGCTTAGCAGTGTATCACTGTTGGCTCTGTTTCCAAAAACGGAACGAGTTCTCTTGCTTTAGATGTCAGAATTACACTGAACAAAATTATAAACGCAACACTTTTGTTTTTGCCCCCATTCATCATGAGCTGAACTCAAGACTTTTATTGTGGCCAGCCTAAGGCACACCTGTGCTATCCGCATCCTCATATGCCACATCTGTGAGGTGGATGGATTATCTCAGCAAAGGAGAAGTGCTCACTAACACAGATTTTGACAGATTTGTAAACAATATTTGACAGAAAGAGGCCTTTTGTGAAAACAACTTAAAAATTGGCACAAAGCTGACAACAACAATTAAATTATGTTTGCATCATGTGCAGAACATCAGAAAACAGCTTTAGAGATGGAGCTCAAAATAATTATAGTGTTAAGTCACACAGAGCAGTGCATCATATTCTACTAAGCAGTAATTAGCTTTGCGCCTGGGTCTTCACCAGGAAAGGAAAAATGGGCCACTAAAATATTTAACCCTTTCAAAGATGCAGCAACAAATATCTTCCCAAACAAAACTATTTTGTGCTCCCAGTTAACTCCAAGTCAGTGTTTTTATTTCACTCACAAAATTTCACACCCCTGTTGTTTATATTGTATAAATTTCCTTCTAGTCTATAGTTTTCATGTAAGACTTGTCTGCAGGGGTACACAATGTTAACCTCTGTAAATATTAAACAAGGCCTCCACCAGCCTCAGCTCAGGGTCACACTGAAATGTTAATGCCTGCGTTACTAAACATAAATTATACAGAGCTTGTAAATTGAGTACAACTAGACTTTAGTAAATATGCCAGCATCCCGCCTCTTTTTCTCTGATGAACTGATCCAAAGGCAAACAAAAAATCAAAGCATAAAAAGTGAATAAGTAAGTAAAGGAAAATGCTGTAGAGGTCCTAAGATAAAGTAATAATTAAAAAAACAGTTTCCCAATCAAAACCAGAGAAAGTTTACTATCTATTGAGCTAAATGGAGTTATAATGATCAGTGATCTAGTAGAGTAGCTAATTTTTTGTTTAAATGCATGTTGGCCTTTAGCATCAATGCACAATAGACGCATGAAAAGAGACAGCAGCTGCTGCTGTAGGCACCAACGTGTCTTAAATGTCTTTCCATGGAAGGTTTTCATTCTCTATTGAACAGCTAAGAAATAAGAATTATCCCATGTCTTTTATTTCAATGTTGGTATGCCTTGTTTCTATGGTGATGCATTCCTATTATCCAATGTGCAAGTCTATTTTAAGCTTCATATGTTGTTGAATAACAGCTCCAACACAATTATAATGCAAAGCAAACTCTTGTAGCAGAAAGCTGCAGTTTTTCCAGAAATATTTCAACATTTGCTCGTCACTGGCTCAGAAGTCGATTCTCCTTACACCAGACGAGAAAGATTTAGGAAAATAGAAGACAGAGAGGAAGGGTGAGAGCGAGAGGCAGCAGGTTATAGCAAGACAGTTACTCTCCCCCAATGCAGCCGATACTCCTCACATGAGACTCACATCTCATGCTTCCTGTGTGAACCTCAGATCAGTTTCAACAGCAAAAAATAGTGTGAACTTTTTTGTATTTAAATTTTGACCACATGGGCTTTGTTTGTGTTGCAGTTGTTTTGGTTGTCTGTTTACGTCTATTTTACATTGAGGCATGTCTAATTATTGTGTTTACACTCACACACAAACAACCTGCAGAGGTAAGGGAATACATTTACCACAACAACTACCAACATATTCATTCAACCCGGATGGGCAGTCAGTCTGTGGGAGGGGCCAGCAGCCACTGAGTAGGGGTCTACAAGCTAATTTCCATCTCTGTGTTGGGGTGTGAACCACCAGAGAGAGGGAAAAGTACAACATCAGCAACTTTTGATGACTGGGAATTTCTAATTTATGCATTTAGAAGAAGGTTACACATGTGCATTTCCCATGTTTATTATACTCATGATCTGTGTCACAAAACAGGTGAGCTAGAGGTTTCTAGTATTTTGATATTTGTTGTGCACATTTGTAAATTTTAATAAAATGTTCAATTAATCAAATGAATAAAATTAAGCTTCATCTTCTGGGGACCATGAACAGAAAATTATGTAACTACACAATTGGAGATGAAATCAGCTTTACCACCTCACTAGTTCCCATCATTCACCTGGGACTGTTTATAACTGTCATAATGTAAGCAGCCTGGCTGAGTCAGTATTGGCTCATTCAACATTGAGGATAATGACTCAGGAAAATGGAAAGAAAGCTAGCAGAGCCAACTAAAAGGTCCCATTCAATCAGAAACACTGGCCTAACTAAGGTTGGGCAATGTCTACTGAGGTCTAATTCTGCTCAAATTCCAGCTTGAATTCCAAGGAATGTGAGAAGCATATTTACAATCATGATGCCCGCTCAACGTCATATTGTCTGTTAGCCATCCCCGATGATGGCATCACCCAACCCTAGGCCCAACAACAACAAATGTGACGTCTTTGACTTTTTTTCATCATTATTGTGTCTTTTTATGGGTAGAGATATAGGTTTCCGTCTCTAATAGATGTGGGCAGTTCTGCAAAAACATAAATCACAAATGAGCTGCAGTTCAGGACTGAGCATGATGGACTCTCAGATAAGAGATTTTTAATGGCAAAGCGCTTGTGTAATTTAGTTAATTATGTGGCTGGACTGGACGTAATAAGCAATGCGACAAGAATGCTGCTGTTGTCAAATACATATCAAATGCGAGTTCCTGTGGAGAGACAAAGACAGGAAGAAACACAAAGAGAGAGAGTGAGAGACAAGACGGACATGGGGAGAATAAGAGGAGACAGCCAATAGGGAGACATCTGCCTCTGATGGCTGCGCTCATATGAACTCATGATTGAGAGCGAAAGCCTCATCGCCTTAAGAGGTTATGTAACAGCGACGGTATCGCTGGGTGGACAGAGGTAATCCCAGGCTGTGTGTGTGTGTGTGTTTGTGAGCATGAGAGTGGGTGTGTGTGACATGAAGTAGAGATGAATAAAGCAAGAATAAAAATAATGTGTCAAGAGGGAACTCTGTGTGTGTATAAGAGTGTGTGTGTGTGTGTGTGTGTGTGTGTGTGTGTGTGTGTGTGTGTGTGTGTGTTTTGGCCAGGCAGAAATGATGACCCCAGTATTTCTATGGCCCAGAAGTGCCACAAGGAATCTTTTATTAACTAGAGCTTGGCTGAGCTTGACCCATTTGAGATTAAGTTGTGTGTGTGTGTGTATGTGTGTGTTTGCAAACAAATATGTGTGTTTACCCATGCTTATCTGGTTGTGTGCGCGAGCCAGCAGTGTGTGTCTGCACACATATGTACATACGTGTGTGTGTGTCTGTGAGCTAAAATCTGGTTGCAGTTTCAAACAGTGTGTGTCATCAAAAACTGTAATTAAAAGTCAATGCCTCCATTTTTTCCCTCAGACTCTGTTTACCCCCCTGCTATCTCTTCCTTGCTGGCTTCCCATCGTGTAAACACCCCTGTTTTTAATTTACAGCCAGCGGTCCAGATAGGTAAAAACTCATTTCATTACCCAGCAAGAAGGAGGCGGACAACAGCATGGGCTACCTTTACAATCAAACACTCAAATCTTACCTATAGTACTTATCTTCTGTTTGGTAGTTTATCATATTTTGCCTGCCAAAGACAAACAGAATTTTGTGTGTATGATGAGTAAGAGAAGAGAGTCGGGGAGGTGTGAAGTATCTTAGGCTGGTGTTTATTAGCAAAGATCTAAAGAAAGCTTGTCTTTATCCCGGTGGATGTTTCATGTGGAGTATCTCTGAAAAGCATAACTGCAAGCGAGAAACTCATTAAAAGTTTCTTTCTTTTTTTATTACACCAAGAGGTGGAAATAGGTTTATGGAAAGAAAGTTTTCTCCATTTTGTTTTGGAGGAAGGGGATGCAAAACTATTTTTCACAGCTGTAAATTCCCATTTTAAACTTCCCCTTTATGGAAATGTTCCTCAATATAGAAACACATGATTTACTCAAAAGTATAGGTAGGTTTATATTATTGCTATTAGTTCTAATTATGTCAACTTATTTTCTTTCATTAGTATGGTATGGCTACTGCAATACTCATGAAGTTCAATTGTTTTCTTTTTTTGAATTGTTTTGGATAAGAAGACACTCAGAGTTGCAGCAAAAGCTTCAGTATAGCAAATTGGAAACAAAATAGCAGTAAATATACTTAAACCAAACTTGATTCTGAATCTGAACTAAATTTAAACTGTTGTTGTTTGATCAGGTTTCTACAAAGTGTAATCTTATAGCTCATTGTTGGCGATGTACAAAACAGAATATAAGGTCCAGTGATCGCATTTGTAGTACTGAAATGCACCTTGGGAGTGGTAATAAACTTCTCTCCTTAAATGTTTCCGTACACAGGCTTGTACTTGTTCATTCAATGATTCAACCAGTTGTATGTCTATCCAGAACTTTGACTTTAACTGTCAGTCACCAAAGTCTATTGGAAAACTTTTTTAGATGCCATATTATTGCATTTTCCACTTTATTTGCAGATGGCTGATTGGCCAACTGCAGCTGCTGCTATAATTCAAATTACAGTAGATAATGAAAGCATTATGGTTCTAATCCTGCCAACTGCTCTGACTCGGCCGATATCAGTGATTTTAGGTAGGTGAGAGTGAATCAGTCCAGCTGTGATAATGGGCTGTGATTTCTGTAATTATTTGGAAAGTGCTTTGAAATGGACTTGTGTGGCACAATTTCAAATTTAACACCAAATCCAACAATATTCATTTAATTTTTTAAACTACTATTGTCTATTCCACTAGAAATAAGTGGACATGTGGATTCTCCAACTATGGGCCCTTTTATATGTGAACAAATCCTGTGTTTTGATAAGCTGCTGTCACTACAAAACCATTCTTTGTTTCAGGAAACACACACAAAACAATGACTCTTACTTCAACGTGTAGCCTGCACATCATTTTAGACCCAACAATTCATAAGAAACAGATGGCAGGAGCTTTTAAGTAAAACATCTATTTTACAAAGACGGTTGTCATAGCTGATGCATAATGCAGGTTATTTGAGCTACACGCACATCCACAAAACTTGTTACGTCTCTGCATGTGTGATCAAGCAAAGCTCAGCGGGCAGAGCAAGGCACTAAACCTGGCAGAGTTGGTAGTTCTATTCCCATGGGGGGCACTCAGGTTAAATATACAAGCACTTATGACAGAGTGTGTGATGAAAGCCTTGCACAAATGGCATACAAATGTGCATGACACCATCCACACACCAAAACACAGACACACATTTACACACAGGGTGACTTACTGAGGCACTCTCCAGTGACGGCGTTGAGGAAATGCCCTTCTTGGCAGCTTATCTTGCAGTAGCCACTCTGTAGCGAGGCCAGCGAGGGGCAGGAGGTGCAGTCGGCTTGGGAGGGCCCGGAGCAAGACTGGCAGGACGGGTGGCATGCTGGGAGGTGGAGGACACAGGGAGGAGAGGGAAAACGGGGGTATGGGAGAAAATAGGTTAAAGCAGTAATGAAAGTTAGGTGAGAAGGACACAGGAGACAGGAAAGGCGTAATGGAGGGAAGAAAGGATGTAGGAGGAGTAATGTGGGGGAAAGGAGGCATGGGAGAGAAGAAGGTTGAAAATAGAGAGAAAAAGGAGGTGAGGGAGAAGGGTGGGGAACGACAGAGATGAAGGAGAGAAGAGGGGATAAATGAGAAGGAGAGGAGAAGAGAGAGTTTGGAGTTAAGGAAAGGAGAAAATAAAAGAAAAAGTAGAGGGAAGAGGATCAATTGAAACAAAGGAAATGGGGTTTAAGAGAAAGAAGAAGAGAAAGAAGAGGGTATGAACATATTATTTATGATAGAGGTTTTTATTAAGTACTTTTACTTTTTTTCCCAACCATCAAGAACATTGTAAGCTTTTGAGGTGTTAGTCATTAAGTACTAACACTAATGCACTATTTGATATAATGGCCATACACCCACAAAAGAGAGGAGAGAGAAAACAGGTACAACATTTACAGCTGACAGATATTTAACAAATAATTTTCCAGAGTGAGAACCATTACACAACTATTTGGTCAAAGTTGTTCATTCATTCAGATCCTGTCACTGTTTACCGCATTGTGTCTTTATCCTGAAAAACTCTCCTGTAAGAAAGGTTTTCAAACCCACCAAACCCTTACCCTATTCCTAACTGACAATTCATTACATGAAATTGTATGGAAACCCTTTTCCACAGCCTTAAAACACGTGCTATTAATAAACCCATGCAAAGACAGGTTCCACCACAATCTATCTGCTTCTTGTGTTTAAACTAACACTGTACTAACACACACATCCTTTACCTATTACACATCCATTCATCATTCATTTCGAGTTGTGTATCCAATTTCTAGCCACCTGATCCTGAATCCAATATTTACTCTCCTTTTAGCTCTGCTTTGGTCTTTACCACCTCTTGCTATATCTAAATGTCTTTCTCTTGCTCAGCAAGATGTTCCTCTTTCTTCACCAGCTGGTGGGTTCATCAGAGCTTATTTGCCTGTCAGCAAACAGGGTTGAGGACAAATCTGAGATTGAAACTTACAGTAAAACTAAAAAAAAACAACTATGAAACAAAAAAGGCTTAAAAGAGATGCAGAGTTGATGATAATTCTTGTGGTTTTCTCAACCTTTCACATTACTCATAGTCATTTGATTAATTGCCATCATAAAAAAATATTGATTAAAGCAGCTTTAACTACACACTGTTTATTGCCAAGCGTGAAAAGTCACCAGCACCAAAACTTTGTAGTAAAAGTTTACTATCTTTCGGACAGAAATACAATACTTCTTCAAGGTATCTGGGTAGCTTCTAATGAGCCAATCAACACTGAGGGCCAAGTAAGCAAACCCCATTTATTTTCGTATCCTGGGGAGAAAGGAAATCTGAGCCCATCATTCTTCTTAAGTGTCTAGGTATCTGTCTGTGTCTGCCATTTCAATTACTGAGCCAGAGTTTGGAGATTCAATGATGTTTACCAAAGGTTTATGTTTTCCTCAAGATAAACAATAAAAATCAGTCCGCCTCAAGACAACACTGATAGATGGGAGATAGAAGGGGTCATCTTGCTTTAAATGAGGTCCGAGATGGTAAACCGAGCTGATGTAATGAATGGGAGATTAGAGCAAATGGATTTTCATTAAAGTGGTGTTGGGGGTTGGGGGGACATGCAGAAGGGCCCTGCAAATTCTATTTCATGCTAAAATAAGTGCTAAATGCTATTTCAGTGGTTAACATGCTGTGTTAGCTGTTGTATATATACCACCATCATGTTTATATTTTATCTATGGTCTTAGCTTGGTGCTATGTAGAGCTTGTGATGTCTAGGATTAAATCTGACCTTGAAGTGCATCTTTACCGATCCCACTTCAGCACCAATCCGTTAAAAGCTTTCACCAGCGTTGAAATTGTCAAGACGTCACCGATGGCTTCGGAGCATTGTGTGGAGAGGACCAGGCAGAGCGGAGGAGCAAAACGCCGCTTTCCAATGAAGAGCTGCTAAACTTGTGGGAGGAGTCGAGGACAGAGTCGGGAGCAGCGCTGCAGCTTTTGGACACATACACACCTGTAGCTGGACTGGATTATGCCCTAAAAGCTATGCCGTTTACTCGTGGGAGGAGCTTGGAGTAAAGTGTTGTTGTCCTGCTGACTGACTGAGTCTGAATTCATATGTTTAACAAATCAGCGTCATATTCTAGTTATTTTGGCATCAGTTTGATCCGTGCAATTAAATCACAACAAAATATTTACATTGGGTTCACACAGCTGTAGTAATCACAGGTTATGTTTATTTGCGTTATTGCATTGTGTGTGAACACTTGGCAGTAATCCAGGAATAAAACTCTCGTGAGGAAAGTGCAAAGAAGGTTAACTTCGCATTTAGTCTGAATGCACTTTCAGTGTCAGTACAATTACAGTTTTGCTAATGTATGGTATCTTATTTTAAATTTAAATGTGGTTTTCATTCAAAGAAAACCTACCTACCTTGAGGAAAACTGCTTGAATCATACCTTTATTATTTGAATTTTGGTTGCATTAGACTTTCTAGCAACATGCAGAAGATATTTTATTCCTGTGTTCCTTCCAGCAAAAAGTGTCTCAGTGGTGTTAGCCATGTGCACCTATCAATCAGGAAAAAACATTTTGGATTGTTTTTCTTACTTAAACTACTGTGGAAACAAGTTTCTATGGGTCAAAGAAGGTGAGCCAATAATTGCAATGTTTTACAGCATCTGTGGTTTATTATTGATTAAAGTTAGACCGAGGCATCAACAGCTGCAGGTAAGCTACAGTCCATAACACCGGTGCTAGTAGTCCCACTGGTGTGAGAATAACATTTATCTTGATCATTGTCTTATTGGTGTGGAGGTACTATTAATGACAATCACAACAGTGATTGTTTAATTATATTTTAGTAATTTAAAGTTAAAGCATCTGTTACATAACTGTATAATAAAACACTATAATAGGCATGAACACCAAGAATCAAGATTTGCTAGAAAATAGAGAGTGGAGATTTCACGCATAGTGCAATCTATGGGTGTGTGCTGTTGCACTGCTTTCTTTAAGAGGACCAATAAGGACATCTTTGGAAGGCAAGGGTGGGCTTTATAAGAGTTTTGGTTTTAGGGTTATGGTTTAAGCTTAAGCTGGGGACAAGTGGATGCATCATGAAATAAAAATACGTGTGTGTTCCCTCTCACCTTGGCACTGGTTGTCCTGGATGAAGAAGCCTTGCGGGCAGCTTGAGACACAGCGGCCCTCGTGCAGGCTGGACGGGGAGGGACAGGACGTACAGTTGTCTGCAGATGGCCCAGTACAGAGCCAGCAAGAGGGATCACACTCTGAAAAGGACACAAAGAACAGTTTTTATATTCACCACAAAAAACAACAACATATAAAGCCGTGGCCAGAGACAAAAGATGCTTCGATGCCCAACTGTGCTTTCTCACCACTTTGCTATAGCCTCACTGACAAGAATAAAATGACAAAATGAGTGGCCTAACCATTTTTACTATTAAGCACCCAGGAGCAACCAGGACTGCACTGTTATGGTGAGAGGTCAACTGAGGATTGTTTTGCTGCGTATATTACTAATTTGATTTACTGTAGAAGAAATGCAGAATATGTTCATCAAATCTGAATGAAGGATGACTGCTCTTATGGCTGTAAAGGTTTACACCTAAGAGAAAAACAATTGAACTCCTGAACTGCAGCCCATTTTCCCCACATTATTAGTTATCCTGCAGCCACGTTACTGTATCTTGTTCCTTCCCTGTTGGGATTTTTTGGAATCTGAGTCTCAATAGATTTTAGTCAGCTCTGCCACTTAGAAGTAATGTAACACTCACATGAGGCCAGCAGCCAGCTTCACCAATCAGAAGTTACGCATTAACACCAGAGTCAGTGCCAACTCAGAGAGCCTGATCCAAGAGGGCCACAAGCCAGCAAAGACTTCTGAAATATGCTCCACTGCTTAGTTTGGACTATTTAGTATAGAGAATGAAATAAAACTTCCACACGGATCATTTTAGGATGATTTATATCTGAAGAATTTGGAAGGTAAAGCTACGCTAGGTAACTTGCTCCACATAAAAGCAAGGAAATAAAAATGTAATTAATAAATAATGGGCACAGGAAACTAATTCAATTTTAATTTAGAAGTAAATAAAAAGAAAAGATATAAGATAAAGAAATATAAAGATATAATAATACATTTGACTTAGTTTGCTGGATACTGTCACTGTTGCATTTTTAACTCAGTAATTCAGCTTTATATGTGGTGTTTTGGGCAACTGCAACATTGCTTCTTTTTTACACTTGGCTTCAGATCCATGCAACCCCTCTGTCCCTGGATTATTTACCCTTTCCCTAGATGCCCCGACACCCTTCAATCCACACCACTGCTGCCCTGAAAGCGGCCTTTTGTGCAGCCTTTGATGTCTGTTTTGGCAGCACGAAGACAAATAGCTGAGCAGCGCTATCAGCTCTGGCAGCCAAGAACCGAACGACGGCTGGAGGTGGTGGTGGTGGGAATGAAAGACAAAAGGCCTGTCACCAACCGGCCAGGAGCACCAAGTGTGTGTGTATGCACTGAAGTATGTGTGTGTTTATAATTACTCCTCTCTGGATTCTTTGAGAGGGCTGTCAGCTGTATCCGGGTCTTGTTTACATTCTGCATGACAGCCACTGGCAGGAGCATGTTGGTGTTCTACCTGAGCCAACACTGTAGTATGTGTGTTTGTGTTTGTGCGTGTGAACCTACAAAAACATTTACGCCTTTAGGAACACCTCAGAGTCAGAGTGAGGACCTTGAAATGTCACAACAGTTACAGCCAAAACCGTCAATCTTATGTCCCATCATCGCCCAGCTTTTCCTCACTGCCTACCCATAATCCCTTTCTTCTCCGTCAAATTTGGCAACTTAATTGGTTGGATGAGATGAGAAGACAGACTATATGTTTCCGTGATTGGGTTTACCACCCACCAACATGTCTGTTCATCCATAAACACACCACAAACAAAGACTCATCTTGGTCTGATGTGTGTGACATAAGCACACATTCAGTTCGCACAAATCTTAAAATCAACAATCAAAAAACAAACACAGACACACTTAGAGGCATATTAAAGGGGCTTCCTGTCAAACTTATTTGATTAATGAGAGGAGAGAATACGAACGATAGGCAGCCTCTCGTTCTTTTATTGCAGCATGGATATCTAATTTGTTGCAGGGCAGAAAGCGCATATTGATTCCTGTATTACCCAAATTCATGTGCGCAGGCGTTCTCATCACCACATTATCTGGTGCACGCACTCAAAGAGTCGGATTCATTACTTTATTTCGTGCTGATAGGGTCATAATTTGAGGTGGACGCAGTCGATGAGTTTGGGGGTGTGAGTGCCCCTGGGTGCCTTCCACGAATATTCCTCCCGGTCCAGCACAGACCTGATCATTACATTAGTGCAGCAGAGAGTTCTGTGTGCTACACAGCAGAAACACAAGTAGATGGTTATATCTCATTTGTCTGAAGTGTCTAAGGCATCATTCACATTGATTCTGCTGTGTTATGGTATGCACATCTGTGAGAGACAGTTTTGAGGAGATGCCAATGCAACAGACAACTGCTCTGACAGTGGCGCTTCAAACACAGAGAAAAATGTTAATCCATGACTACTCCAACTTTCTACAGATTTCAAACACACCCAGACTTTAGTTGAATTCTCTTTCTGTCATACCACACTTAACATATATCATAACTTCAATCCCTTAACACAGTCTAAGTGTAAAGCAACTCTACAGTATATCACCATGTGCCACAACCTTTATCTGACTTGTATTTGTAACATTAATGTATTAACTTTTTCGTTAACTAAGTTTGTTGCGCTTTACTCCATCTACACCCTCTATTCCAAAATCCCAAAACAAACAAAAACTGTATTGTCTCTGATACTATGAAGAGTGATCCAACACAGTTCAGGTGTGTGTTAACCCTTCCTGTGTGTGACTGTGTGTTGCTGCTCGACCTGCCGATCGAGCAGCATTAAACCTCCTACACAGCAACTATCTCTGTCTGCACAGGAGGGCTGCTGACTGGAGACGAGAGGGATTTACAGCCTGGAATTTGCTCTCAGACATCCGATAGCCGTCAGCTCCGGCCCACTTAATGTGTGTGTGTTGTGTGTGTGTGTTTGTCTATAATTGTGTGTGTTAACGCTGGAGTATGTGAGTCCCGTGTGCATGTTTACATGTTTCGCTTCAGGACAGTAGCTGCTAAGAAGGTCTGAGTATCTGTCAGAGTAAGACACACACACACACACACACACATTTGTACAATAGCTTCCATTGTTCCCAGATGTACACCTGAACCCACTGACACACCACTGAAAAAAAGCTTTGTTACTGAGAATAGAGGAAGAATAGAACAACTGCTTTACATATTACTGTGAATAGAACTTTAATGACACGTCATTTATTGAGTCTGATCCTCAGCTCACTGTGTTGAGCCTACTTTAGGAAGCGTAGAGTGAAAGAAAACTAGATAAGTAGCACTCAGTCATACACGATAGCTGATGTACGATGTAACTCTATGCTGAGGCAAGCAGTTAAAATCCAATTTTCTGTATAACAAACAAAGATTGTTTTCTGTGTGAGCAGGACGCAGCAGAAATTCAATATAAAGTTTTTAGGCATCGATGAAACATAATTCAAATCACATCACTGAAAATGCTGTTCAAGACATATTCAGGTGTTTTGTAACTGACTCACACCACAGAACACCAAATATGGAGAGAGGGATGCCTGACATTTGTTTCCTTACTACCACTTAAATGTTGTCTTTGGAAACAAATATATTTTGCTCTAAATGGCTGGAGTGCTGCTGAGACACAAGTTGGGGTCTGATTTATCCTGGTACATCCAGGGTGTCTGATGCTTAAACATCAGACCCTCACCCAGAGATCAGACAGTGTGACACATCATTATTGATGATGTGTCACACTGCACCGAAGGATCTATCACAAAAGGAGGCAAACTCCTCCATCATTACCACCTACACCGGTGCTCCACAGGGATGTGTCCTTGGTCGCTTCCTGTTCATCCTCTACAGCAACGACTGTATAAGTCCCTCACCTGTTACCACATATTTCCAATACTCTGTTGATACTGCTGTACTTGCAGTCCTCAAAGACAATTCTCCCACCTCACACAATGGCGCAACAACTACCTCCAACTGAACACAAGCAAAACTAAAGAACTAGTAATCAGTGCACCTGGAACACGCAGAACAGCCCAGGACATCTCCCACAACCCCGCCTGCCTTTAAAACAAACCTGTTGAAATGATGCGTCAGATACCTTGGACTCACACTAGATCATGAAATATGTTTTAATCAACACACCACTGACATCCATAAATTGTCAACTGTCAACACTGTCAATCTGCTACTACTGCACAAGAGCATACTCCAACCCATTCTCCTCTACTGCTCCCTGTTTCTTCAGTATGTTAACTGCCATCAGTAGTAACAAACTGATTTGCATCACTCGCTCAGCATAAAAAATAATTGGCCTTCCTTACCCCCAACCTATCAGATCTCACCAGTAAAGCCACCAAACACAAACCACATGCTATTTGACATGAACCCCAGTCACCCCCCGACGCCTTCTTTACACTGCTTCCATCAGGTATCAGTTACAGGTCCCAGGCCTGAAATCGGGTCCACTACAGCAAAAGTGTTGTGCCTTCTGCAGCAGCATCATTAAATGAAGTACATACTGTGAAGACAAATTTCCTGTGAGGGACAATAAAGACTATCTACTGTATCTAAAAACTGAATTTTTTCTTTCACTGTATCTTGTTATTGAGAATACTTTTACAAGACTTGCTATAAACCGAATTTCCATTTAGTGACAATAGCCTTGAACTTGGAACTGAAACCCACTGTCGCTCCTGGACTGGCTGTGTGTTGGTCCCATGTGATCACAGAGATGAATGGGTGTTAGCGGAAACTCCAATCCAGAATGACTCATCGATTTGTCTCCTCCAGCATGATTAAGGGAATCCAATACTGCTAATGGCTCTTCAATACAGGTAAAGTAAACACAATTTTCTCTGGTGCTTGGTCTGCTCTGACCTTAGAAGAAAACTATTGTAAGGAGACAAAACATGCCTAAATGTTTTCAGGTTCAAGATCCCTAAAATCTGCCCCTGCTACAGGGCTACATTTTTGGACTGCCAAAGTTTTATGCAAAATGAAAAATTTTACTTTGCAGGCAGTATTATAAACAGGAGACCAGATATTGCAAATAGCCATTACTGAAAAGTAAAAACAATGCTTAGGTCTTTGGTCTAGTAGAATCATTTTTTGACCCCTAAAGAGGTTGCAAACTCCTTCTACTGTGACTCCCAGCAAACCAGCAGGAAGGTTTTCAGTCTTGTTGATACTCATTCACTTTCCTCTCATAGTGAGCAGCACAGGAATTTGGTGAAAAGTATTAACAACAGAAGCAAATTACAGTGTTTCCAAGCTTTAGGTATCCAGGAACCATCAGCTAACAGGAAACTATAAAGACATTCCTCAGAGCACCCTGTAATTGACGTTATCACAAAACTGTACTCCCACCTTGAAACGCAGCTGCTGAGAGACTTTAAACACACAACAAGGACTTATCTACTGCAACAATGTGTGATATCCAAGTATATCCAGCTGCAGCTGCAGCACAAACGTGAAGGAAGTTGAACTTCCAATTATGGTTTGTCACAGAAGAGACTGCGGCCAAAACATGACATTTATCCCTGCCGCCCAGCCCACGTATGTCCCCAAAGCATACAGCTATATCCATAATTTGTTAGCAGGAAGGAAGTAATGCAGCTGCAGATCACAGCGGATCAAAAGTAAATTGATAATGTTATTAAAGGTAGCAATTTTAGCAACTGTTGAGCAAAAAATAAGAATAACGTCTGAGCCACAAAAGGTGGCTTAGGAAAACAAAATAATGGAAGTTCAGCTTCCTTCACGTTTGTGCTGTCTTGTCATCAAAATCTTCCTACCCCAATGTTCATGCTTTGAAATCAGTTCAAACCAGTTTCAAGTTTTCATGATAAACAATAGGACAGTGCAACAGTGAATGAATACAAAAGCTATGTATAGTATTTTAATTTTCCGAATGTGTGTCTGTGTTTGCTACATAAACAATGGATGCTGCAACACTGTGTGTACCTTTAGGCTCACACCTCCTGTACCTTAAATTTTAGGGTTTCCTACAACAGTCTACGTTGGTTTCTTTTAACCATGATCATAATCTATCCCTAACTTTTACCGAGGCATTTTTCTGCCTAAAACTTTTCAAACCATAGTGAACTATACAGATCAGAAATCAGTCACATGCCTTTTCGCAGAGGTGTGGCCTCCAGTGACATGACTGGAAGTTGAGTCAGACTTAGGTCATGAATCTGGTGACATTAAACTGGACAAAATCAAGAAAGACTCGAAATGTCTTTTCATAAGTAAAAGCCCCTGCAGCTAGACAACCGTTTAGTTTACAGATGACAGACAGCAAATCAGCAGCCAATCACATTGTGTGAGCAGGAAAGAAAAGTATGTTTGGCAGTAATGGTGTCCTGCTGTAAGGGGCACCAGATCAGACATTAGTCATCGGTTTTCGAAAGGTAATGACAGACCGATTTAATGGTTTAGTTTGGAGGACTAGCTGGATATGGTGATGCAAAGGTCATAAATTAGTACAATACGAATAACATAGCGAGACTGAAAAAAAGACTTTCAACAATAACTACTCAAAAAAAGAATGATGAAAACACTTTACACTGCAATAGACAGAACGGTATCAGTGCAACATCTTTCTTTAAATCATGATCACGTCAGTGGCATCTCATGTTATATCAAAACCACTGTTACTGATGCACTCTGTGAAGTAAATACCTGAAATTCAACCTTAATGTACACAGCGGCTTTAATACCACAGTGTGTGCTTTATCTTATTTCAGGTAACAGCAGCTCTGGCAGATGAAAATTGAGCTGAGAGGAAAGTAGAGCTGAACAAAATGCCAGCGTCTGCGAATGACTTGGCTGCGCTCGAGGAAGAGACAGCAGGTAGAACAAATACCATTCTCCCTGCCAAATACTGAACGCAGTATGGTCAGTGGGCACAAAGACTGAACAGGGACGTAAGAAGATCGTAGAGCGGTGATTGTGGTAAATGGATAGAATTTCACAGCACACAGTTGGAGGTACGAGGGAGGTAGAGAAAACTGATTACAGTCTTTTCATCTTCCTTTTCCTCTCCGTTGTTGTCCCGCTTCATTTAAAAAAAAAAAAAAAAGAAAACCAGGAAAAAAACCTCCTGGCAAACTGGCAAGGAGGTGGTAGTTGCAGCGGTGTGTGTTTGTGTGTGTGTTGGTAGGCGGGTGATTATTCTCACTTGACAGACTATCCCCTCAAACCTAAAACCTTAAAAATTAGCCCATTACACGCACAATTTCACACTCACAAACAACCTAATCAGGTGTCTCCACACACGCTATCTTTTCCATCCGAATAGAAACACACCCACAAAGTCTACACACACACACACGCGATTCTAGATGCCTTCCAAGCACCAAATCAAACCTCAGTCCAAACGTTTAGTATTGTGTCAAATTCAAATTATATTTTATGACATCATCACGCTAAAAAAAAGACTAAAGATACACAATCTGAATTAAGTTTTTCATCGGATTAAATGACTAAATATTTTTTTTTATGAATCAACTTGAACAATCAATATGAAAGCTCAGTTATGTCAACATAAATACATGTGCACAACATAAGTTCGGTGTGAGCGAGACTCACTTGATGATGGGGGGGCTGTAAGTTATGGTAACAATGACCCAAACTGCTACAGTCAAAATAGATTTTGTTACTGTGGTTCTATAAATGGAATTTATGGTGCTGTTAGGTTTCTGCTAGACCACCTCCTCTTGTGTGCAGCAAGTAGGAAAGCAAAAAGTTTTTTGACTGTAGTGAAAATGTTGTTTTTGAAAAGCTAAATGCCAACAAATATTGTCTGAAGCACAATATTTCATTAAGATAAAAATCTGTTGTAAATTTTGTAAAGAGTCGAAAGCAACCCTATGCAGCCTCCGCTGGAATATAATTCTACAAATAGAATAATACTAATAATAATATTTAGAGGCTTCCTCCCCAAAAATATTTGTTTCAAAACCTTTAGGTTTAAGGTTAAAACATGGGCGCCCATCTATAAGCTTTCTTTAGCTTCTTTGGGAGACCTATTCACTACACCCAATTGATACCCTTAATTGTATTTTGGTAATGTTTGAAGTGGTATTGTGAATAAACTCAAACTCAATCAGCTCAAGGTTACAATTGTCAGGCATCCCTCTCCTGATATTTGGTGTTGTTTGCTGTGTGTGTGTTAAAAAACCTTCTTCTTGAACAGCATTTTCATTGATGTGATTTGAATTGTGTTTCATCAATGCCTAAAAACTTCATTAGTGTATTCAAATAAAGTCCCTGTTTGCTAAAACAAACAAGATTTTGTTTGCCTTGTTATTGATTTCCCTTTGAGCTCTGATTGAAGTTTGCTTCGATTCACTGGGCTTCAACAAACTAGATTAGTGCTGGTGATGACCTGATCATTTTAAAATCCAAAATGACAAATGATTGATTTGATTGATAATTGGCTTGGTAAATGACAAAGAACAGCAAAGATAAAGGAATAAATTAAACCAAAAACCTTATGTACTCACCTCTGCATGTCTGCATGTAATCCAGAAACCTGTGAGCGGGACATCGAGCTGTGCAGATGCCGTGCTGGAAGTGACTGGACTGCAGCAGGAGGGCTTCCTCCGGTTTGAGACAGTGGAGGCAGTCTGAGGCCAAGGGTCCCACACAGGAACGACAGGAGGGATGACAATCTAAAAGCAGGGGAGATGAAAGGTCAAAAGTGCAGACTGACAGTGGTAGAAATTTATAAAAAGCTTTTAACAGGCATGTATAATTTAGAAAGACTTAAGATATAAGCTCTTACTGTGACAGGTGTTGTCCTGCGAGTAGAGTCCCTCCCCACAGGCCACCACACACTGGCCTTCGTAGAGAAGGAGACCAGATGGGCACAAGGTACACTGTGATATTGAGGGACCCCAACAGGCAGCGCAGGAGCTGTGGCAGCCTGAGAAGAAAAGGAAAATGGAAGAACTGAATCTGTTTTAAAGATGATTAATACTCCATGATATTTAACTTGTCTATGATGCTTGAAGTAGATTATAAGTATTACAGCGACGTAGCTAGACCTCCAATTGCATAAACAACAAAGGAGGTTGCTTGAGGGCCAGTGGGTTTTAATCCCAGAACTTTGATTTCATAAACAAGTTACTTCACCTGATTTTATATTTGAAATTTTGAAAGACAAGAGATCTAAAACAAATAATTAAATAGGTAAAAACAATAGTTAAATATTGCAAAATACGACGTGTTAACATAAAAAATATAACGTGATGTGAATAGATGCTGATTTTTCAATTAATGACATTGTGGCAACTGTTTCTATGTTTCCGTTGGTTACATTTTTTATTATACAAAACACCATCCATTTAGGGCTGAAACAATTAATCGATTAAACCGATTACTAAAATGCATCATGCTTCATTTAATCCATATAACCATATAGCACACTGTTTCGCTCAAACATTTATTACTGTCACGCTTCGCGCTTACGCTGTGAACACGACGTGATTATAATGGTGCTGTTTGCAAAGTTGAGGAAGAGAGAGAAAATAGCAAGGGACAGCGAAGAAAGTGTCCAAAGTATGGGATTATTTCAAGTTAAAGAAAACAACAACTCTGTAAAGTTACCGTCCGTCCACCGTAAAACGAAACTTATGTTGCCTCGGCAACAGCGCGACGGCACCTGATCGGAAAGGACCCGGTGTTCTGCCAGCGGACCACAGACAAGGTAACAGTAACAGCAACTTTAGCATTTAACTGAATTTATGATTGAATGTTGAGCTGAAGGCTTAGCCAAAGCAAGCTGCAGTCCTCAGCTGAAACTGTGCACACGTGTGTTTGTTGTGCTCCTTTTTGGGCCGTGAGTTGCACGTTTTAACTCACCTCCAGCTCTCTCTGTAGCTCAGACGATCCCTGCCACCTGCGTGTGCTAATCCTTCCTTTCACCCATATTCTTTGTCTTTATAACTGCTATCTTTATAATAACAAACAACAGCTGTTTCATGTGCACAATCGCTCATTTCCCGTTTGCTTGACCACATGTGGTTTGGAGACCTGCGTCGCGTGACAGCTGTCAGTTCCTGTAGTGTGTGACCCGCTGTCACCGATCAGTCACGCAGTGTGAACGCCACAACGACTTCAAGAATATAGTGTGAACAGCACAGCGATCAGTTGACGCTGAAAGTCGTGTAGTCTGCACGAGCCTTTAGGATAACTTGTACAGCACTCCGGTGATGTTTGTGTTTGTAAAGCAGCTGTCTGGTTGTTGGTCTGTTGATGTTGTTAGTCTAATGTTTGCTGTATCACACACTATGAATTTCCGAAAGGACCAATAAATATCCATCACCTATAAACGTGCAGAGCTGATCCTGTTACCAGGGGGCGCCGCCGCCAAGCAAAAGTACTTCTTAAACATCGATGAATCGTTGAAATAAGCTATAGAAGTTTAAAGTACCAAAATTATCGTTAGCTGCAGTCCTACATCCATTTAATACTGTTACCTGCTGTTAAATGACACAAACCACACACAAACACCAAGAAAGGATGACAATGAATGAAAACTACACCATGATGAAACTAATTAAATAACAGTTTGATAGGATATTAGAAGCAACAAACAAAACCTTATAACCTTATAACCTTACCAATAAACCTTAAGTTTTAGGTGACATAATGATGGACTATTTGGAAATAGAAAATTTGACATTTCATGTAAACATGCCAAATAACATACACATTTAAAACACTTGTGTCTGGTTGAGGTGTTGAAGATTTAACCTACCTCTGCATCTGCTGTGGTTATCGGGGTAATGCTGAGGTGGACACTGGGAAATACATTTCCCATGATGCAAGGCGGTCCCCGGGGAACAGCTCATACATTTGGGGTTGTCAGGGAAACAGGAGGCACAGGACGAATCACAAGCTGTGAACCACAGCATGTAAATGTTAATGGCTTCTGATTGGAATGATAAAATGCATTATGCTCAAAAGAAAAAGTATTTTTACTCAAGTAATTATAAACTCTTTTAGTGGATTTCACTTTGTGAGGACCACCACAGAACTTTCTGTTTCAGTTGATGGCAAGTATGTGCTTAGTTTTTGTAGTAGTGTAGTTGTAGTTTGAACAGTGAAACTTTACAAATTGATAAGATATAAAGAGTCTAATTCTGTAAAATGTCTAGTAAAAAACAAGTCAACATATGTCCAGAAAACAAAAATAAACTTTGTGTGTGTGTGTGTGTGTGCATCTAATATTGACACGACACTTTGACATGCACACATGCTCATACAGATCTTTGCCTCCATCTCGACAGAGACTAAAATCAGTAAGAGGTGTTCCTACGGCATGCTGGAGGGAACAAAAAAGGAAACCTATCAAAATCTAATCCAGGGAGCCCAGAGGAGAGAAATCGGGAAGATAAAAACCCTCCAGCTCTCTCCAGATGGTGACATTTTAAACCACACCTCAAAGCACAAACTGGTGAGTTCTAATGGATTTGACCTTTATCCATAAAGTTCCTCAGGTTTTGACATTTTCTAAAAGAGGGCTCATTGCTGATTGCTTTAACGCTTCCATATGAACTGGAGGAAAACATCCTCCAGGTGGTTCTAACCAAAGAAAGAGCTTAGCTATGTGCTGCTAAGTTCACCATGGCCCTGAGGGAGATCTATTCTTGCTCCTCTTCATCTTACCACTCACAAATAGAAACCATCCATATTCATACAGGATTCCTTTATTCAAATAGCTTCTGAATCCTCATTAGTGCAAGAGAGAACCGCTAATTATTGTATTTTTTCAAATTGTTTGTTTGCTAACTCTGGCTACTGCTGACTTGTCATTTTGGCACCATGTGCTGGCAAGAAGCTCCACAGGGATGCTAAAAAAAACAAGCCCAAACAAACCTTCACCTCCAGTTCACCACTAACAATAAACCTGTTATTGTCTCAGGTGATGTTTTCTCTTTACGGTTTACTGCATCGGCACATTCTGCGACATCTAATTTGTGTGTTTAAATATCAACTTTCACTCCTTATCAGGTGGAGCTGCAGAGTGAACACATTTCACAAGGATGGCTGCAGTTTTGTAAGTTGATTTTTCCTCTTAAATGTTTTTCTTTACATAGCCTTGAATTTAGAAAACAAAACAAATGAGAGTACCACACTTACTATATATTCTCTATCTGCTTTTTTAAGCCTTATTGAAGCTACATTGTCTGCACATCACAGATTTCACAAAAATCTATCCTGACATATATTTTAGGACACAGAGTTCAAATAAATTCTGTTTCTTTGTGGTTTGGTGCTCTCTTTTTTCCTATTTTTGTGGATAGTGGCCAAACATGCAGGCAAAATGTAGTTATATTGATATTTTCAGTGAAGCAAAATTACATTTAATAGCATATTTTTAACAACCATACTTGGTAGAATCTATTATAGAAGAATCAGAGTCCAATTATTGCACCCACATGAGCAGAAAATAGACCAGAACACAATGCAGGTTTTGTTTTCTACGCAGCTGAATGCAACAAGTTTATCAAAAAAAGTTAAACAATATTTTTCCTTAAACAAAGGTGGGTTTGTCACTAATTTACATGTTAACTACACTTAGGATTTACATGTGTGTGTATTGGGTCTAGGTTAAATGATTTAATACCTGAGGGGAAATTTATCTTTTGCAACTGATCCTGACCTTAGATTGGATCGAGCTCTACCTCCAGTTATGGAGTAACAGTCAAGGGGAAAGGTGTAAGTTCTCCTGGTATTTCTCATATCCAAAAGAACATCCATAATAGCAACTTGCCAAAACTTTACCGTAGCAGACGCCTTCTTGACTGTAGAAACCAGCTCCGCAGTCAGGAACACATCCCCCCTCTTTGAGCAAGGAAGCAGGGTCTGAACATGACACACACTCCTGCTGACCCGGCCCACGGCACTCTGAGCATGACTCATGGCAGCCTGGTGGAAAGAAGAGAAAATATTTACTGTAGGTATCTATATACTGTATATTGTCAGTGTAAAATTGTCTTTAATAACCATACCAGTATTTATGTCTTAGCCCACTTACTACATATCACATATACTTTTTATTCTTTTATCTACTGCGTGGAAATCATTTCACTGTACATGATGTTTAACTAGCTTTTCAAATCATCTGCACTTCCTCCATTACAATACAACAACAATGTAGCTTTGACGACAATAGAATAAGACATTGTGCTTATTGTGATGGATTACCTAAATCCAGCCTGTTTCAAATCTCTGCCTGGAAGGTAGGATAAACAATCAATATTCTTCAAAACTAGAAGCTTGGTTTGAAATAAATACACCTTAATACCCACTGCGCATTAGGGACTCTTTTAAGGTTGTAAAAGAACACTATAAACAAAAGAGATAATCAGGACCTTCCAGATACTGTAGAGGTGGTTTATATATGTGTGTGTGTGTGTGTGTGTGTGTGTGTGTGTGTGTGTGTGTGTGTGTGTGTGTGTGTGTGTGTGTGGTCTCCATAGCTGCTGTTACAAGTGGTATTTTATGTGTGCTGGTAAAACCAACACTAACACCACTGACAAGAGTGCAGACAAACTGTGTTGCAGGAGGCTGGAGTGAGGTGAGCTATGTGGGGAGTCTGTGTTAAAATTTAATAGTGTCTGTGTGAGTTTGTTTTTGTATGTGGTGGGTGTGTGTGTGTGTGTGTGTGCCCGAGAGACAAAGAGAGCCGGAAACAAACCAGGAACAAGAGAGGGACAGAGAGACACACACACAATCTCATAATTCGAGTGAATTAATCTTGTTTTGTTTTTGATGAAATGTGGGTTTATGTGTGTATTTTAGTGTCTTTGTGTCGCCATACACAGACATACTCATCGGTCTGTATGTGTGTATGTGAAATAGAAGCTCCAGAAACCTATTTCAACACCAACTGGTATGATTACACTTGATTTCCCAGCGGCCCACAGACTGAAGCCAGATGCCACAGCAAGCGCAACGAAAAACAATGCACGCAAAAAAAGAGAGAAGACAAAAACAAACTTCAGGAAACACAGGAGTGCTGTGAAAACTCTGGGGCTGAAACAGCTAACCTTGGCACTGATAACACTGTTTACTTCACTGTTTACTTACACCAGATTTTCAATGCTCATTCACCAGCTGGTGCTGTTCTGTTCCAAAAGAAATGACGTATGCATGAAGGAACCTTTGTGAAGGGTTTCCACATTCAAAAATGTGCCTTGGGGATCGCCTTCACAAAGAGTTCATGTTCCATGAATATTTATATGAAACTCTTTCTGATCTTTTTTCACATGCTTGTTCCCATTACCATCTAACTAGAGTTTTGTGGGTCCATCTGATGTTCCTTTAACATCCCTAATATTTGTTCCTTTCTTAAAGAACACAGAAATGTTTGAGGTTTGTGGAAGCACCTCTTAAGTCCATGAAGTCTTCCTCAAGTTTTTCAAATGCTCTTGTGGGGTTCCCCTGTGGCTGCAGTCTTGAACCCCTTTTCTTTGAGGACTTTGAATGGGAATACAGTTGAACAGATCAGGCCTTTAACCCCTCCCATCATGTTTCCGATCGTAAGAAAAAGTTGTCTTAAAGCCTCGTCTGTGATACTCACAGCCTTTCATGGAAGGATTCTTAGAGGTACCTGCTATGCAATGCCACTGGTTGGATCAAAACAAGTCCATGTAGCCTTATAACCTTTTTAGGGCACTAAAAACTGAAAACAGAAAATGTTCCTTCACACCTTAATATTCTGTGAGTAGTTCTCTGGATTTTCTTTCATTTTTGATGCCTGTCCTCCAACCAAATTTGCATCTTAGTGTCAGATAAAAAGTGGTTACATAAAAAAAAAAAATTCTACCCACTTTCTTTCCTTTCTTTTCTTGATTGGCAATTTGTTTGAAAATGCTTGCATAGATCACCAGTTCTACAAAGTGCTAAACTTAAAATTGAAAGATAACAGCCTTGACTTGAAGTAATATTTGTGCTTGAATTTCACCAGATCTCAGTGAGCTTGAGGCTTGCTTCAAAACTCCACCTTATGAGAAAGTAAAGGTTCTTTTATCTAGTCAGAACCCCCAACATACTTATTTGTTCCCTTTGAATCTCAGTTCAAGTCTTCAGTTTTTCAGAGTGTGGAATATTCTGCTGAAAATTAGATAGACACTTTTCAACCCCCAACCAATTCATCATCTCCTGGAAAAACAGGCTGAGTGTGACATTGTAAGAAGAAGAAAGATAGATAGATAGATAGCTAGATATGCAGGTGAAAATAGGGACAGCGGAGGAGGTCAAAGGACTTCAGAAGAAGTGAAAAGAGACAAAAAAAACATGAATTCAGAGGAAGGGAAGTGAGAAGAATTCAGAAAGGATAAGTAGTGAGCATTTGCACTATTCTTTTTATTTCCTCATTAAACAGACGGTTGTTGTATCCACTGTCATAATCAGCCTTACTGCAGATCATATTTTAATGCAAATTAAAATTCAGTTATGGGTTAAAAATTATAAACACTTACTATTATTAAAATAACCAATTTAGAGAACTGCAAATGTGCTCTCTTACCTTCAAAGTGAGACAGCTTAATTTGAGTTTGTTTATCTAATCCACACAGATTGTGTTATTTTTCTCCTCCTCTTTTTTTTAGCGTTTTCTCATGCAAATACATTTTCATTCCTCTAACGTATTCAGTCCCAGTCATGAGCTAAGTACAAGGGGACTAAAACGTTATGTATTCCCTCTACATATGGTGTATTGTGCCTGCCTGATACCGTTGATACAGTACTCATTTTTGTTCGATTTTGTTACGTTTTGTGTCACATTATTTAGCATGTGGGGAAAAGAAAATGAAATTCTCTTTTCAGAATCAGTACTTTTCACTCTGTACCTTTCGAACAAATCACAACTCTCTTTGTTGGTCTCTCATTAACTCTCAACGTTCGTTTCCTTTTCGTTTCTCATCACATTCAGGGAGAAAATGACTGCCAACCACCAAGACTGCCACTTCGAGTTTTTACTGTTTTTTAGTGTGGGCGGATAAATCCGTCTTTTCTAGCATGGGATTTAAATCACTGGCAGCAGGTGATTTAAAATAAACGCTGGTTTTGCATGTTTTAGCCCATGAACTACAAATCACATTTGATTACTAAGAATACCATCACTTACCATCACTTAAACCATCACTTTTTAGATTTTTAATCTTCCGTACAGCCAGTGGTTTCAGCTCATGTGCATGATATGAACATTTCTAAACAACTTTGAGAGACTTGAAAAATGTATGTATTACAGTGAATACTCGTGTCTTTATTTATGGATACATTCGGCATGTGAGCTGTAACAATGATTTCCTTCTCGGTACATCAAGTGCCTGTGGGACAAAAATTTGAGAGTCAGCTGCTGAAAACCAGTGCACTCATGAGCTGGTAAGGAAAAGAATAAGTAAACACCCACATTGTGAATATAACTATGAGTCGGTCATTTCTTGCATTCACGACGTAGCCGTTTGGCAGCTGACTGTCAAATGTCAGCATTTTCCTAGAGAACTCAAAACCAGCAAGTTATCAGAAAGGCACAGCACAGCTTTAACAGTTTCCGTGGTTAAAATTAAAGAGTGCAGAAATGTTCTGTGTGATTGATTACCTATCTCAGGCTGTTTTCAAGTATCTGTAAGTTCATTTTCATATTGCATTGACATGCATACAGACCAGCAGCTGCCCGGGAGGTAGGAAATCAATCTAAAACTTTTATATTAAACTCTAAAATATGCATAGCAGTGAAGTATACACAATTTAAAGTAAGAAGGCTAAAACATAGATTAAAATGAATGACAAATCACACGACATGCCAAGCTTACAGAAGAGTAAAGCTTTTTGTTCAGTTCTGTGTGAGAAGGGTTAAAGTCCAAACCTCCAATGTGATAGGTAGATTGACAGGTGAAATAGTTACCTGGGCCACTTTTCAATTTTTATGCTCCTCAGCTTTCTATTTCCTTGCCATCATCTCCTTGTCAATCTTCGCTCTCTCTTTCTCGGTTTCTGAAGTTCTGCACTACTTTCTCTCTCTCTTCCCATGATGCTCTCATTTCTCTGTCCCGGGCTTTTTTTTTTATTTGCCTCAGCCCTCTCTTGAGTTTCACATTGGATTTCTTGTCATCTCTCTTTCTCTCTGTGTGAGTGTCTCTGTTTCTTTCTCTCAAGCCTTTTTCATCCTTTCGCACCCATCAATTTTAATGTGTCTCTTTCTAGCTGTCCTCTTCTTGTTCTTCTTCGTATGCTGAAGATCCAGAGAGGATCCATGGTACCTTCTCACTAAAATGATGATGCTCACACACTGTCATCTGAACTGCATTATCTATACATCATAGCTATTCCACAGTAAAATTGGAACATCTTTTGATCAAATAATAACCATTGTTCCTTTCAGCAAGAAGTATGCTGGACATTTATTAACTATTCTTCTTGCAGATGAAGAAAAAAGATGAAACGGGTATACTATATAAGCATTCTGTAAGATGGGACTACATTTATATGATTGGGTCACTCACACACACACACACACACACACACACACACACACTCCTAAAATGGTTATGGCCAACAGGGGGATTACACGTCCTTTACCTTGCCCCTTGCAGGAAAGCAATTTATTTTTCTGTGCAGCACGAAGCGCAAAGTTATCAGCAAATGTAATCCTAGCAGGCCAGTTGCCAAAAACCTCCTCTAAAGCCTACTCTGCATAAATCAGGGGAGGCTGAGATGAATGCACAGTCACACGGTGCAGCGGATAATCTTCGCTCTCTGTCCTTCTGGGACAGGCGGGGACACGCGATTACTGCGCTGGCGTGGTTCACAGCCCCCCGAACCTCAAGTGGTAAAACGAGATGGGATGAGAGATTCAGCAATTAAATGGAGCACGGAGAGAGCAGCTCTGCGAAGTGAAATAAAAAATAAAACAGGAGCTTGTTTTCCAAAAATCCTATTTACTGGAATGGAATGGGATCAGGTTTGCATGTGAATGTTTTTTTTTTAAACTGTTATTCTGATACATGGTCACTGAGAGCCAAATGCTTATATGTATTTTCTATTTGAGACATCCAAAACCTGTACAGGCTTTGATAAAGAGACTGCTTTCAACTTGTAAACTGCATGAAGAAAGAACAAAATTTGAAACATTTCTTCTCCTTGGTAAAACTGCAAAATTACAGGTGAAACTCAAAAAATTAGCATATCGTGCAAAAGTTCATTTATTTCAGTAATTCAACTTAAAAGGTGAAACTAATATATTATATAGACTCATTACATGCAAAGTGAGATATTTCAAGCCTTTATTTGATATAATTTTGATGATTATTGTGTACAGCTTATGAAAACCCCAAGTTCAAAATCTCAGAAAATTAGAATATTAAATGAAATCAATAAAAAAAAGGATTTTAAATAAAGAAATTTCAGCCCTCTGAAAAGTATAATCATGTATATGTACTCAGTACTCGGCTTGGGCCCCTTTTGCATGAATTACTGTCTCTATGCGGCGTGGCATGGATGCTATCAGCCTGTGGCACTGCTGAGGTGTTATGGAAGACCAGGATGCTTCAATAGCGGCCTTCAGCTCTTCTGCATTGTTCAGTCTCATGACTTTCATCTTTCTCCTGGCAATGCCCCATAGATTCTCTATGGGGTTCAGGTCAGGTGACTTTACTGGCCAATCAAGCACAGTCATCCCATGGTCATTGAACCAGGTTTTGGTACTTTTGGCAGTGTGGGCAGGTGCCAAGTCTAGCTGGAAAATGAAGTCAGCATCTCCATAAAGCTCGTCTGCTGAAGGAGGCATAAAGTGCTCTGAAATGTCCTGGTAGACGGCTGCGCTGACTCTGGACTTAATAAAGCACAGTGGACCAACACCAGCAGATGTCATGGCTCCCCAAACCAACAGACTGTGGAAACCTCACACTGGACTTCAAGCATCTTGGATTGTGTGCCTCTCCATTCTTCCTCCAGACTCTGGGACCTTGGTTTCCAAATGAGATGCAAAATTTGCTCTCATCAGAAAAGAGGACTTTGGACCACTAAGAAACAGACCAGTTCTTTTTTTCTTTAGCCCAGGTAAGACGCTTCTGACGTTGTCGGGCGCTTGACAAGAGGAACACGACATTTGCAGCCCATGTCCAGGATCCGTCTGTGTGTGGTGGCTCTTGATGCAGTAACTCCAGCCTCAGTCCACTCGCTGTAAAGTCCTCTCCAGGCTACGGTCATCCCTGCTGCTTGTGCACCTTTTTCTTCCACACTTTTCCCTTCCACTTAACTTTCTATTAATGTGCCTTGATATAGCACTTTGAGAACATCCAACGTCTTTTGCAATTACCTTTTGAGGCTTTCCCTCCTTGTGGAGGGTGTTAATGATGGTTTTGTGCACAACTGTCAGGTCAGCAGTCTTCCCCATGATTTTGAATCCCACTAAACCAGACTGAGAGACCAAGTAAAGGCTCAGGAACCCTTTGCAGGTGCTTTGGATTAATTAGCTGATTAGAGTGTGACACTTTGAGCCTACAATACTGAACCTTTGTACAATATTCTAATTTTCTGATATTTTGAATTTGGGGTTTTCATAAGCTGTAAGCCATAATCATCGAAATTCTATCAAATAAAGGCTTGAAATATCTCACTTTCCATGTAATGAGTCTATATAATGTATTAATTTCACCTTTTAAGTTGAATTACAGAAATAAATGAACTTTTGCACGATATTCTAATTTTTCGAGTTTCACCTGTAGCTCAGCTTACAGAAGAAAAAACAGATCTTCAACAAGGCCCATGAGTGGGTCCATATCAAGGGGTAAACAGTATACTGTAACACTATGCATGTTTTTTTTGTTTGTTTGTTTTTTGGGGGAGGGTCGTTCACAACATCACTGAAATAAAAATTCAGGTGAGAATCAAGAAAAGAAATTGGGTAATACAGTCAAGCTAGTGCGTGAAACCTCTCCTGGCTTTCTTGAGGTTTCACAAAAGCAAAGTTTTATCTCAGAGCTGTAAAAATCATACAAAACAACAACAGCTGTCAATACCAAAAGGTTTTCTACTTCAGAGAAAAAATTAAATGTGGCACTCTCAAAAGCTTTTCTTGTTTTCAGGTGAAGTGTGAATGAGAGGTCATGATAGAACAGCAGAGAAGTCATCAGGAATAAAAATGTTGGTAGACTACGCTATCAAAGCCAATGGCAGCATTTATTTTCAGAGATGTACTGAGTAAAAATAAGGGAGGTTGCACTGATATAATCTCACAGAACATAAGAGAATGACTTTATGCATGAAACAAATTGACATTTTAAAAGGTGTTTATCAGCATGAAAAGCTCGACAAACTAATTCAAAAGGTTGACCTGCTTAGTGCAGGTTAGTGTTCTCGCTACTAACTCCTTTTAGAATGAAAAAAAGAGTTAGTAAACAGAGTAAATAGTAGACAGGAAAGTTAATGGAGAGAAAGATAACGAGATGTCAGTTGCACAGTAACTTTGTCACAGTATTGATAAAAAAAACACTCCAATGGCTTGAACTGTACATGAACACTTTTGTTCATCCACATTTACGTTATGACCTCAGGTATGTTTCTGTTTTCTATCTCCCAAAGGGTTCGTAACACTTTTATCTGCTCCTGTTAAAATGTCTTCTTTATTACATGGTTTTGTTGCACCTGATGAAAAGCTAATTTGGGTTCAAAATTAAGTAATAAAGAACTCGTTTTAGAGGGAGCAGATAACAGTGTTACAGGCCCTTTGGGAGATAGAAATCACAGCTTTTTGGACTCAGCGCCTGAATAGTATAGATGTGCGTGTTTATCTCAAAGCCTAAATGAGAGAGGATGACCAGTGTGTGTTAAAAAGAAAAGATTAGTAACAATAGGACATATTGGACATGATATATTCTACACTAAAAACAAACCCTACTTATGTTTCCTTTACTTTTTTTGCTCTGTCCCTTCCTGACTTATTCAAAATCTAGTCAGCAGCTGCACAGTTGCTGCACAGCAACAAGCCAACTGTGTCTCACAGAGCCATTAGAGACAGGAGTAAAAACAGAGGACAGAGAAATGGGTTAGAGAGGACAGAGAAAAGGGAGGGGGGGAGAAAGAATAATATCTTCAGCACAATGCCCCCCATAATTATTAACAAGCTTACTTTGAAAGCATGCACAAGCAGACGCAGTAAAGCCTTCAGTCATGAGACAGAGGCATTAACAAAAACCCCACGGAGGCCTGCAGGGACACACCGGACTCTGGGTGGTCCTGGTCCTCTGCCAAGAAATGCTATTATCCAGCGTTAAAGTTTCCAGCACCTTCCAAACGCCTCACACACTGATTACTGCTGTAAGCTCTCATCACTTCTACCTCTTCCCTCATTCCTTCCTCCTTTTTTCCCCATAAACAAACGTTGGAATTGGAGTTCACTCAGGCTAAATCCACCCTAATAGCCTCGACCTAAGCACCTATGGCAAGGCTTAACAATAAGGATTGCCCAATTGCCCGGGGCAAGTAGAAAAACTAGTGAAAAAGTAGTAAAACAAAGTAGTAAATCTAGCAACTCATTTGGCAGATGAGGCAAGTGATAAAAACTACATGTCCTCACACCTAAACAACAAAATAGGTCCATTGTAAATTGTCCTGTAACAACATATACGACTGTTTTCCAAAAAGACAAGGAAAGGACAAATACATATAGGACCATTCCCAAAACCAACATGTACAAGCATTGGTAAGTACAAATCCAGTGACAGGTGTGCCGGACCTTAAATTCGATGAGCTAAAGTGAAAGCGGGCATTTCAGTTATCCTGGAAACAGGAGTTTACAGGAGGTGAGCAAAACTCCAACAATGTGCTGCGCATTTTGCCACAAGTTTGAGAGCAAGGCGACCAAAACTGAAAAAACATTAATGTTGAAACACGCACTGATTTATAGTCATAGTGATAGTGAGTCCCACTTTCCATTCCTTCTCTTTGCCTCTGTCTCCAGGAGAAACTGTTTGGGAAAAACCAGGGGGGTTTTGCTCTCATTAAAGTCAGTTGGAGGTTAAAAGAAATGGTCTGCTGACTAGTTAGCTCAGACACACGAGGGGTTTGTGTTGTGGAGAGATGCAGGATGAAAGCATGACAGGAGACTTCTTGCACAGCTGCCACTGTATTAATTTGCTTTTACTGCGCGACATCTGAGAATGAAATGTCTGCAGTATTAATGCAGGATAGATGTTGGATTAATGCATGAGAGGGGAATTCTACAAGGGATGCCGCCGGCTTATATGGCACCAAAACGATACAGAAGTGGCATAAATGTATGAAGTGGGATTTCCACAAAGAGTTTGTACCATATCTAACTCTATATGCAGTGCAGAGTGCTGAATGGATGGAGGATAGAAACAATACTGGCTTTCTACATTGGCTGATGCTGTCTATCCTCTTTAAGGCTGTCCAAGGAGCTTGTACACTGGGAGGTCTGGAATTCCAATTCTCCTGACAATATTCATTAAGGTGTGAAATTGAGCTGCAGAACCGGACTTTAATCACATTGTGGTTACTCTCCTCTCTCTCACTCCCCACCCCTCCTTTCTACCACTACCCATCATCCCCAGGAGTCACAGCAGGTCTTCCCAACTCGATGTAGGCGCTCAGCCAAACTGCTCAGAGTATATTAGCATGCCCACTGGGGTTTAGCTCACTGAGCCACGGTTTTATTTATTGGTCCAGGCTTTAGAGTGCTGGGAGACCTCTGAGGTGGATTGGTTGAGTAACAGTCAATGTAGACTGCCCTCACCGTGCATTTATCCTGCATTAGCAATGTGTACGGTGGGATCCAGCGTCCCTTCTTGCTTTTATCCACCGTTAAGACTGCAGAGACTCTTCGTACGTTATGAAACAAGAATGCAAGTGTCTTCGTAAGCTACACTTTTTAAACTGTGTCTGTTTAGTTTACTTTTTACTAGTTTACTTCTCCGGTCATTTGGTCTGTAATGACACGGTCATGGCAGTGACTCTGAGTCTTGAGTTTGTCTGGTTTGTCTCTTTGTGTCTCTTTGTGAGGGTTTGTGGGCAGGGAGCTGTCCTCTCTCTCCTGGCTTCCAGCTACCCGCTGATCACTCACACCATATCAGTATCTGCATCTGCAGCAGTATATACATTCAGCCAACTACCTTGGTAGTGTCTGTCAGGCCTCTCTCGCAATTGCTCTTGCTTGTCTTCTGTGATTCCCCTGTGTCTAACAGCTGCTCTCTTGTGCACCAGGACCACATTCTCCTGTCTGCTAGCTCACTCTAAACCCTCCCTTGCCTTTGAGACACTAGCAAACCAAAACACAGAACCTGTCATCTCCTTCCACTCCAGCCACCGCCTGCCGCTCTCCACACCACCCCAGCTCACGTCATCTCCATTTTTTGCTCCCTTTATACTAAACATCTTTTACATTTCACAACCTGCTGAGTCTGTAGTCTGCTTCTGGGTCCTATAATCTGCTAAATCTTACACAACAAGAAATGTAAGTTTAAGTAATATAGAAAATACTTCCATGCTTGTAACAATCAGTCAGTTAAATCACACTTACATCAGAGTTACATTTTGTTCACCATAAGAAGGAGTAGACTTGTGCCAGGATCGGAGTGCACAATATCAGCCAGTTAATGGCCCAACCCGACACATGAAAGGCTTCAGGAACAATAATGAGCATCAGGTGTGACAATTTCTCATTCCATGTATGAGAAATTGGAAAGTGGAAGACAATCGACGTAGCATCTGCAAAGACTCCAAACAAAATAATGTGTTTCGTGACATTAACCCAAATGAGCACAGAGCAACGCTGAGCATAAAACTGTAAACATGGCAGAGCAAAAGAGGAATTATGTTGTTTGTGTTGCCAGGTGAATAGTGAACCTCAAGGAAAACCTATTACTCTCTACAATGTGTGTTAGTACTAAGAAAAGAATTCAGTGTATCTGCATTCCTGTGTTACCTGTGCAGCCCCTGATGTTTAAACATTCACATGGCTTTCACCATTTCAAAAATATGCAAGTTAGGCTTCAAACGTTCAGTAACTTGAAATTAATTGCTGTCGCAGAGACCCAAGACTCTCCAAATAAATAATAGAAGTATTTGACAATACAGCCTTTTGTTTTTTTAAAGGAATTATTTCCTGGCAGAGACTTTCAGTTTTTTCCTGTGGGTGTCAAGTGATTGAAAGGAGGCAGAAAGCGTAGAATAATTCAGCAGTACTGGTATTAAAACACACCCAGCTTAAGTGAAATAACAATAAAACCAAAAACTATGAAAAAGTCAAATTAAGACAGCAATTTTCAAGTCAATTTAATTTTAAATTTTCAAGCGCTAATTGGTTTTCATAATGCTCTTTTTTAAACGTCTTTGTGGGCAGAGACCAAGAGGGGTAACAGAAAGGAGAGGGACATATATTGACAGAAATGTAAAAAAGAAAAAAAAGAAAAACAGACCTATTCTTGACAAAAATGTGAAGCACTCTCTGTACCCGGTTTAAGAGACAGCAAAGTTTAACCAAGTTTTCCCAAACAATCATGCAGGAGAGATTGAGCCAAAGTGCAGCAACACTTCAGCAAGCATGCAATGAAAAGCAAGAATTCTTCAATATGTATAATATCCTAGCACATTTGGTTGGTGCTGTGCCTCCAAACACAACTTTTTTTGGCATTTTCCTAGAACTAAAGTCACAAAAGCAGCAATACTGAACAATAATGGACCCCAGAGAGTGCTCTCTACTTCAAAACTTCGTAAAATATTCAGTCGGAACATCCACTCAAAGTTATTCTGAACCAATCTACTGGAAACACATACAGTCACATAGAGTTTACCACAGTCCCCCAATACACTGTGATGCATCAACTGTGGAGTCCCACTGTTAAACTGCTTGTTTGCCAAACTGTGGGTGCACTTTCTGCCCCACTGCCCAGAGGTTGCCCTGAAACAAGCCGATAAGTCCATTTGAGGGTTCTGATATTGAGCAAAGAAAAAAGAATTGACATGGTCTTAGATAATATTAGTACAGAGAATAAAAACATGAAGAGAGACAAATCATAGAAACAAGAAGAGAAAGGACATGAAAAGGACATCAGGAAAGAAAAAAACAGGTCTTTGGCTAACTAACGTCGTGCATTATAACATCCACTTCATTTACAAAGAGAGGGTTTTCATATATTGATGTATAGATTACAAATTGTAAATTGTATGGAATTATTATGCATATAATTAGATAGAATGCTATTCCATTAATTCCATTAAAAAATGGCAGAAAAAAAATAATATTTATGTAATATATCAAGAGTGACTTATCAACATATAAAAAGTGCAAATAGTTCAATTTGAAATGTGTGATTATGATATTATAGAATGTCAATATATGCATTAAATCTTTAATATATTTTGCTAAGATCTTTTTATTAACCTTGCAAGTAACTGAATAGAGCATATTTGGATTTATTATTCTCCAAATTCAGATAATCTTTGACAAATGAAACTCTGTCTAATTGACAAGAGTCATTTGAATCTCATTAAACTTAATTCAAATTCAGCAAAGCTGAAGAATTGAAAAACATTTGACTGCTAGCTAGATCTCACCACTAAAAGTTGTGCAGAATTTCTTTCCTAGTGTTACCTTCCCATTTGTGCACTTTGTTAGTGGTTGAATCTGAGCGAAAACACCATTTTGTCCTCCACAATGGTATCCTGTCACATGACATCAAGTGATACTCACGGCGACAGTGCATGTGGTCGTGCTGGTAGGAACCAGGAGGACAGGAAGCCAGGCACTGGCCGCTATCAGCGCTCAGCAGAGGCAGGTAGGAGCCACAGGACTGGCAGTCCCACTGGCTGGAACAGGTGGCACAGGATGACTGGCAGGCTGTGGGGGAGGAGAGGGAGAAAGGGAGAAGGGGAGGGGGTGCTGTCAGTCACTTCAAAAATGAATTTTCTCTTTCTCTCTATGTGAGCTTCTCTGATGGTTACAGGATGGCCTGTCATAGCTTAGCTATCAAAAGTGAACCCGGTAAAGCAACACTCACATTCATATCATAAGGGATATTTCAACTTAAATGTTGCACACATTTTAAGCAAATATCAAAATAAAAGAGATTAAAAAAATGTGAATAAATTAAAAGTCAAGTGTAAATATTTTCAAGAGTGCAACAAGTTTGTGACTGAAATAGCAACAAATTTCCCTCCAAGAAAGATTTATCAGTTGTACTTCTTTGCAACTGTGGTGCATCATGGCAGGTCAATGCTGCATCCCACAATATCCTTTGTGGGAATATCCTCCAAACCAATTTGCCCCTGTCCACACACACTGTGTGGCATTTTTGTCAGCTGCATTTTACATGGATATGATGAAGACTTGATGAAATCACAACTTTCTACGCTTTCAGATGAAGCAGAGGCAGGTAACTGTGGATAGTTCACCGCTAAAAATTAGAAGAAGCAGAAGAAGATTCTGCATCTTCACAATCAAAAACTCTGAGTTTTGTAGAAAACATTTTGCTATTTAAAACTAAATTATATCTGGTTTACCTGTACCCACGCATGTGGCCTAATGTGCTGTTTGAAACAAAACACGAGTAGATCAGGTTTTTACTGATTTAATCATTTCACAGTTATCTGAAACTGGTAAGAACATCGCTCTAAAATGTAGAGCAGCAAAGAAAGTTCTGGAGAATACATTTTTTACCCAGAGAAATATTCCTATTTAAGCATCCTGTATGCCGTTAAAGCTCTTTCACTTTAGCAACTAGGTTCTTTGTTTGGTGCAATCTCCACAGACATAATAATGAAACCAGTGCATGTAGAATGTGGAAGAAAATGCAATAAGGAGACTTCCCATGCTCTTTAATGAGAAATCTCAAGATTACAGAATAAAAAGCAACTAAATCCCCTTCAAATCTCCCAGCCACCCACTCAGACAGAGAGAGCAGAAGGAAAGAAGAACAGAGAGGAGGAAGTGGAAATGTGTAGGAAACAAAGATCAGGATCGCGATCAGTATGAAGATGAGGATGACGAGGGAGAGGGCAAAAACAGATGAGGAAAAAAGATTTCTGGATTGACAGACCCAAGGCAGAGGGAGAAAGAGATGTCAAGAAAGATTAAAAGTCTGGAAGTCTGAGGGAATAGGGAAGAGAAGGAAAAGTGGGGGGAGAGATGGTCTTATCAACAATGTGAGTTCAGGCTTGCGGCTTTATTTTCCCCACCCCATGTCACCCACATAGAGTATAAAACATTAGGCTGTGTGGGATTGACAGAGTGAGAACGAGCATGGTCTGGACTACAGGTGGCTTTATTGGTTTCTTTAAATATCAGTCAAACATTGATCACACTGACACCCAGCCGACTGTGTCCTGTGCACTGCAGAGTGGTAGCAAAATGACAAAAACAAAAATATGATCCGTGTGACGCAGAAGTCCAATGCACAAATCTGACAGTGGGTATTCAGAAATAATTTTAAAAAATAATAAAAAGAACAATCATATCAGGTTTTTCATCCGTCAGTATAGTTTAAAAATGCTGAAATGAGTGAGCTGCTAACATAGATTTGGAGCCTTTGCCCCTTACAACCTGTACTCTACCATCTTGATAAGTCTATATACTTTGTCACTATTTGACTGGCACCTAACTAATTATTATTAGCATTAAATTTACAAAAATGCAGAGTTTCGGTCATTCTTTCCAAGGCTGCTGATCTCTTATGATCGGTGTAGCTGCTACTCATGACCTGTAGTGTTCAACTGTGCTACTGTTGTGATGCTGTGGATAAAAAAACAAGAGCAAGTAAAATCATACAGTTGTCTTTTTACCTTACGTAGAGCAACTTGTAAAGTTAGTTTTGGTTACCCATTCGCGAAATTGCACTGCAGCATGTAGCACATCATTCATTTTTGCAAGTAATATGCAATAGAATTAAACAACCATTTGGTTTAGAAAGTGTGATCCAAATGCAATAAATTTTTATATATTTGAGGTATTTGTTTTTTAGTATATTACTCATGCATCTGTTTCAAATTCTTTGTGTTGGTACATTGGGTGTTGTTATTTTAATGGTTTTATTTCTTATCAAATCAGGATTGTAGATTCTTGATTATGTTCAGATTTGATCTGGTCTCTGTTATATGTTTGGTAACTTTTGTGTTCTATTGTGCTGATTTTATCTTGGCCTGAAAACCCGGTTGAAAGATATCTTTAATCTCAGTGAGGCACTTTCCTGGTTGAATAAAGCTATTATAACACCGGCTGCATCTATACACAGTCCACACATTCAGGGCCTAAGCCTGTGTGGAAAGTGTGGAAACGATGTTAAAGATTCAGCCGCTAGCATTAGCAGCTACAGGCTTCAAAGTTAATACCTTTATCTCTGCCTGATAGCTTTACAGCAACTAGGCGTTTGGTGTTTACAACTTCATGAATAGCTGTGCGCAGTAAATGTCTGGCTCAGGACAATAGGTCAGTGGGATGGTACGAATTCAATGCAGTAAAATGCTAAGAAGATTACTGCTGTCGCGGGTCAGTTCACGGTCAAGGTGGTGTGGCTGGTGTAGAGTCGGTCAAACGTGACCACGAAAAAGGAACAAACTCAAATACATGAAAAATGGTTGACGAGAAAAACATACAAAACACAGATACAGACACACACACACCCACACACAGACAATCAATCCAGATGGAGACACTGCTGCAGTGCTAAATTTTAATGCATGCTTGCTGAGTTGCTGCTTTGACTTCCAAATATTTCTTCTCAAATGTGGAGCCAAAGGTTTTGTCTGTGTTCAGAGGTTGATGCATAAAGGTTAGCTTAAATTTAGTTCCACCTTATGATGTTCAATAATTAATACTCTGAAGGAATAACTGCAGCTCAAATTCAGAACATGGTTGAAACTTTTGACTCCATAAGAATGCTAACTTTTCTTTCTTTGCAGCCATCAAAAAGTTCAGGTAATGGTCTGCTAACTAAGGTATTTACTGTAGGTGAGAGGTACTAAACCTGGTTGTCAAACTGTGGTGTGCAGACCATAAGCAGCCTCTGTAGAGCTTCCAGTGTGTCACGAGAAAAATATAATAAATTTAAGTCTACTTAAATTTATTGGAAACTATTAGTCGAGAAGTGTGCTGATATTGTATTATTTCTGCCTTCTGATTATCCTCCACGGACATCAGAGATATCACCATCGCTGGAAAGAGTAATTTGCACTAAACATATTTACAGTGTAAACCTTGTCAGTGAACTATGAGGGCAAAAAAACAACAAAAACAACATTCAGAAAACAAATAATCACTCAATAATCGTAATTGAAATTATCGAAATCGAATGTTCATTTAATTGTGATTTTCATTTTAGGGGAAATCGTCCAGCCCTATTATGAGTTGTCTAAATTATGATTCTGAGAAGATGTGCACATTTTTATGATAACTGCAGGTTCAATTTTTTCAGCCAATTTTTTGTCATTGCAAAAGACAATGTCTGCAGGGTAAAAGTGAGATAACTGCACGATTCAAAAGACAGTCCTACCTGCACATAATTGTCCTTCAGCATAGTAACCAGCTGGACAGACGGACAGACAGCGGCCAAGATGGAGGAAGGCCTTTGGGTCCCTGCAGCTTTCACATTGGTCAGGAGTCCCTGAACATGACAGGCAGTCTGCATGGCACTGAGCTGGAAAATACACATTTGATTTATTTAATTTAGAGACAGAAAGATACACACACACATACACATTCTAACATTTCATGCTGATTTTATTCTATACATCTGGTGTTGGATGGATGCAAGACCACTCGAAGACTAGAAGTCACTCTCTTGGACATACACTCACTCAGCGATACACACATTTTGAGATTTAATTTTATACAAACTCTAAACAGATCTGGCTCTGCACTGCACACACAGTTAGCGAAGGCAGACAGATTTAACTTTGCAAAATGGCACACACAAACACACACAAAGTAGTAAAAAAAAAAAATTCCATCCAGTACATTTGGTTCTACAGTCAGACTGTGTTAGTGGTGGTAGAGTAGTTTTACTATGTTAAATGTGCTGTGCTACTGGGAGCTTTTGAGTAAATCTTCTGCTTCTACTGTCGGCCAACAGCTCCACTGGTGCACTTTGTGATGAAGTGTTTAAATCTGCAGTGCGGAACTGTTGTCTCCCCCTTCTGACAGTGAGAGTAATTACACAACACTGTCAACACGTGCTTGAGACGTATAGGCTCTGCCATACTGTGTCGCAGCTGTCGCTATGGTCGCCCCCCCCTTCAGCTCTGGCAGTCATTGCGTCTTGGCATAAAACACATCACTACTGGTTCGCCAGCACGGGACCGTCGCCACAGACACCAGATTTAAAAACTGCGAATTCAGAGAGATTTATCTGGCGGTGTTTGGCTTAATTAGCAAAAAAGCACTTGGTTGGCAAGGTCTTGGATGTAATGTTCATTTACATGCAAAAGTCCCACACTCTTAAGTTCTTTCCCTGCCCACACTTTTTTCCAGTTGGTCTAATATTTTACCAACAACTTATGAGAACAAGTCTGTTTCTTTAGTTTGTCCACCAACTGCACTTAAAAGTGTACTTACAACAAAATATACAGCTGTGTCAGTCTCACCCATGCTTGTTGCCATTTTTGCAACACATGTTGCCCCTCTGACACAGAAAGACATCCTGGAAATAGCAATATTAATGAGGGCAACATGTGACTTAAGTAAATCACGGACAAAATCTGATATGTGGGCAGCGATTCAGAGGTCTGCAACCAGGCTTTCTTGAATTAAAGTCAATGCCAGTCGATGCCAGACTTGGGCTTTGCTATTTTTGCTATTTGCTTTGCAAATGTGTGTAAAACAAAGGCACTTAAAACAAGAATCAGTCGCATTTTTTTTCTTTATAAAATGTCTCCTGAATATGTAACAAGAAAATCCTTTGGTAGTCTATAAAAACTCACAGTTACTGCTAAAATACACATAACTACTATATTGCAATTATGCACTTATTATGCAACATTTTACATAAAGCAAATTATGTAACTGCAGAGGAAACTAAAACTATACTATATAACTTTGCAAAGCTTACCATCACATGTATTTCAGATGCAATAGCTCAACAAAAAAAACTTTTAAAAATCCTAAATAAACAAATCAACAGCAACAATTTCAAAGCTGCCAACCTTTTCTATAAAGTATCATCTGTGTAATTCATGTGAAAATCCATCCAAGTCTACATGCTGATTCAAATGAAACAAGTAAATATGAATTCAAAAAATTACAGTTCCTTTGAACTACATAAACTTTTCCATGACTTTCCATAACTAAGTCCGAGCACTTGTGACCTAAAAACTTTATTCCCCGGCGTTTGTTAAAGTTATTTTTTTATTTTTTTAACTAAGGAGAGTTCTAAAGTTGTAAACAACAGTCTGTTTTTCTCTAGTTTACTTTGGAACGAAACATCTGAAATGCATCCTTAAGAAGAAGAAGAAGAAGCATTACAATCCTGCAGAGAGACACACCTGTCAAAGTCTGTGATATCCCCTAGGCTCCTGTGAAAATGACCTGGCTTTTCAAAATCTGAAATACATGTCTCAAAAATTGAAATGTCACTTCAGAAACTCCCACAACTCGAAAACCCTGTCAGCATGTGAAATTACCAAATCGAGGATGACAGCAATATTGCTGTCGTATCTGGATTGCAGAACAAGCGAACGCATGCAGCCTCTTGTCAAACAATATGCGGGGCTGCTTGCACTTGATTGCACTGTGATTGCTCCATTCATTATGTGAATGTGTTGAGTAAATAAAGTGCTTACCGCTTGTAAAAATGTGACTGAGGGATCTGATTAATGTGACGACTGCAGAACAGGGCAGAGGGAAGATGGAAAAATAAAAGGGGAAGACTAGAGGGACTAAAAGAGGGGGAAAGTGGCATAAACGAGAAGGAGCTGAAGAAAACATGAGAAAGATGGAGGTGAGACTTTAACCTTAATGGCAAATAAGACTGTCAGTAAGCCAGAACATATTGTTCTCAGTATCTACATCTCTCTTTTTTCTCACTCAACTACCTCGCGTTAATCCCTTTTTTTTGTCTCCTTTCTCCTCTACAGCTTCATTTTCTCCTTCCCATCCATATTCCTTCCATCTGCTACTTCTCACTTTTTTTACCTTACTTTTCATCCCACCATCCCCTTGTCTTTTCTCTGTCAGAAAGAATGAGAGAGAAAAACTGTGTGCATAGTGTGAGAAGGAGGAAGTAGAGTGAGAAAAGAGGGAGATTGAGATACTTAGCACTGTGTGTTCTGGCCCACTGACGGGCTTATTGGTTAATACGAATATCAGTCAAGTGTTTATCTCTCTCTTCAGCTGTGGCCAATGCTTCAGCTAGCAGTAATGTACCAATCTCTTGCATATATTCTGGGATCCGCTGTGGAAGTCTTCCTTCATGCACTCATCCTGCATCTGTCCTAAGCTCTTTCACACTGTTTAACGTTCATTCCTCCGCATTCATTCCTGAGCGTTAAACGGTGGAAACAAATGAGCGCATTTAAATACAAAACTCCACCTGACTAGTCACAATATAATTTCTTGTTTGCTTTGACAGTTGCGACGGAACCAGAACTGGATTTTCCCTCTTGAGGATAAAGCCACATTACAGCCCAGGTTCTGCAATCACACGCTTTGATTCAAAGCGTTGTTTACAGAAGGCTGCCGCTCGCACACTGTACTTTAATTTCCTCACAAGCGTAGCGAGTCAGAATCCCTGAAGCACAAAATTAAAAACTGCAGCTGTGATTAACAGCAAAGCTGTATGGAAACAACTGATCCAGAGGTATGGATCCAGGCGTGATTAACTGCACAGCTCCACCTGATTACAAACGCCTGATGAGAAACTTCTCATCGTGTGAAACTGCAGACGTGTCAACATTTGGCAGGGATGACACTATTTTGTCAACCAGCGTCATTAGAAAAGTATACGAGAAAAAAAATCACCCTCAAGTTTCACTGTTAGCACAAGTTTGACCTCCATCTGAGACTGGCTACTTGCCACAGTTGCTTAGAGAATAAGCCAACTTACCGACACTAGCTAACATTTACCAGCATTTGGCTGGTAATTCAAGGCAATTTCACACTCTGATTCCCAGTAAAAAGGCACTGCACCATTCAGAAATTCACCCATGCTGTCTGCTGCCAAATTTTCAATCATGAAGCTCTTTATTTGAGACAATACAGCCCCAAATAGGATCAAATCCATATAATTCATCCAAACTTTGTTGATTGAAATTGATGACATAATGGTGAGGTTATTAAAGGGATACTCTGCATTTCTAATCAAATAGACTTTTTTGTTAAATTCAGCAAATATTTCCTCATGGGACGCTAACACTCGTGTGCTCTAAAAAAAAATCCTGTTTTCCTACACAGCTCTGGGTCGTTAAATGGAACGTAAACAAAGCTGCTCAGAGCGCAACAGGTGGCGGTAGCGTGCTCGTCCTTGAAGCAGTGGGAGAGAGAACATAAACAAACTGGTACATTTGCACACTCTGGACTCATTATGGGACTTCCAAAGAGGGAAAGGTCTGAGGAATTATGAAACAAGTTATAGGACCAAGTGAGGGGAAGACCCGTGTTAACATCTGTGAGGTGTTTCAATGCTGGATAAATCTCCAATATGGTTGCTCTGTTTCTGCTGGACGGGTGAGTAAAGTTAGCTTTGCTGTTTCCCACAAACGAAAGGTCAGTATCTTGTCCGTATGGTGTTATGTGTGTGATGATCCCAGCTGGTTAGCTTCGTTAGCCTAGCTCATTGTGTGTGTGGCAGAGATGGGGACTAGAGTTAGAGACTCGGAGTGGAGTGCGACTTAAGTCACACACAGTGACTTCAGACTCGACTTGAGATTCGAGGTGCGGGACTCGTGAACAATGTTTTTTTTAGGAAACGTCTGATGAGCTTGCTGTTATTCCCGCCCTCGCTTACCTATAACCTGCCTACGTAACACGTAGCATCTGATGTGCGGCCGCACGTGAAAGAGGACAACAAACACCAGCAGCTGCTGAGTCATTCATCATAAACTTTGGCTTTAAAACTTCATACAACAAGACACAAACAAAGAAGTGCTGAACGCAAATAGGTTAGTACCCTGTGGTGAGTTAACATGTTTAGCTCAGAATTGGCCATCTAATGTTAGATTGCTTCTTGCTTCAACTAAGACCTACGAGAGGTTTACTCCGACTGTCGTTCGTTATGAAAAGATGAATGAGTGTTTGTTTACTTGCCAGACTTGTGGTGGTCGATTAAGTAATCATTTACGTCCCGCTGGCTGCCATCATGTTAATTATTGCTGTTGGCCGGAAAGAGGTTACCGGTTTATTCTTGATCATGTAGCCATACAGTTTTATTTTAATAACATTACACTGGTTTGAGAGTCTGCAGTGTGTGTTGACTTACAGTGCTTCCCAACTCTTATCAGTCACTGTATTTTTGTAAAAACTACTTCAAATAACTATAGTTTTCACTCTGTTGTGTTTGGGATGCTGTGTTTGTGTGCTTACATGTCGCTGGTTTGATGATGTTTGCTCACTAAATATAACTGTTACCCTCGATCTTACTAATACATAAACTAGACTAATTAGAAAAATTATTTGCTTCAACACAAATTTAAATATTGACAGACTTGTTGTCACTGCTGTAACGTTATATGGATCGGAAGTGCCCAACACTTGCAGTTTGTGTTCATATCTTTCTTTTTTTCAAGTTGAAAGGTGATCCAAATAAAATGTGACTGCTTTTGTGTTGGTCTGTTGTTTTGCCCTCCAGGTCACCGCATATTTCACGTGACTGAAAACTATGAATTGAGGCTAACATGCTCTTGGCCAGCAGACACTGTGGATTGCGTAGGACTGGTCCCCTTTGTGGTGCTACAGGGTATCGCTCCAAGAGGCTTTTTGGTACATCTGGCCATGATACATGTGCCACAGAAATTTCCACAGATCTGAGCATGCATAGTGAAGTTATAACAACTTCCTGTTTCATGGCTAATCATCAATTTTCGACGCCACGGACACGCCCATCGACGAAAACTCACAGATAGCACAACTTTTCATCGTCAATGCCTTTAGAAGGCACAGCAGAAATTTGAAATCGGTCGGACTATAACCCTAGGAGGAGTTTGTTAAAGGACGGAGTGTGTAAATTGCCAAAACTGACCATTAAATCCAAAATGGACAACTTCCTGTCGGGTTTCGGCAATGGCTCCAAGAGGCTTTTTTGTGCGTCTGGACATGATAGATGTGCCACAGAAATTTCATACATGTAGGTGAAACTTTGCCCAGGGGCTGCTCTGTAGGGGGCACTAGCGAGCCATTTTGCCACGCCCATGCGTGAAACCCATAAAATATGAAATTTTTTGGGGCGTCTGAATTATGTGCAAAGTTTGGTGAGTTTTCGAGTATGTTTAGGCCCCCAAAACTGAGTTTACTTTGCAGAAGAAAAAAAAAATCCTAACAGTTTCAATAGAGTCCTTGCACGGTTTGTGCTTGGGCCCTAATTAGGAATAATTACTTACCTCAAGCTACTTGATAGATGCCCTGATCTACTGGTATATTTGTACATATCTTGGTACAAAATAATAAAAACTTTTGGGTCAGCCCCTGGCAGATGGGAACTGTACATGCAAGAAGATGGCAACAATCTAAAAGCTTTCCCATGGGACCTGAACGGAGCACGCCTCCCGGTTCCCCTCGGGTGTAAACTGCCCAATGAGAGGAGAGGCTACTGGCCCCTGGGCCTATAGACAGCCATGATTAATAGGCTTAAAGAAAGATTTACGGATTGAGCTGGAAGAGAAAGAGGGAATGTGGTTTTTTTTCTTCCTTTTTCTATTTTTAGCCGCAATCTAAACACAGTTGGGAAATCCAATTCACAGCCAGGGAGACAGACTAATGCACAGTTAACAGGTAAAAACATGTCTGTTTCTCATGTAAATGCAAAGTAAAGTAGATAATCATGTTTAAATCACTATGTTCAGGCATGCATATGCATTATGGTGCATTACGGGGTGGTTAAAACCATTACTGCAGACACACATACATTAATACACACAAGTTGCGAGGTGATAATGGGTCACAATGTGAGTGCAATTAGAGAAATCACACAAACACATTAAAATTATTCACTCAGGCACACTTCACACACAATTGCTAGGACATGTTTCTTGAAACCTTCATTAATTTCTTCAAACTTTAAACACAAAACCTAATCTTTAAACTACATTCACAAAAACCCTGACTCTTTTGGCAAAATCAAACAATAGCCTCAAAACCATGTGATCTGTGCTCAAAATCAAACAACACTTTCAAAACATAATCACAGCCGCAAAATCAAAGTCAGTGAGAGACTCTTTCTGTCTCAGCATCACGTCTTTGTCCTGGGTCCGGCCAGAGTACTTCATCCACATCACATGCAACAATGTCCCTTGCAACGCAAAGGGGGTAAAACCCTCTGGTGTGCTGGATGCAGCCTTACTGTAATTACACTCCACACCATCTCCACCTATCTCACCACAGAGGCCAATTCCATTTCCTGTGTGAGATTTTCCCTAATAAAGTTTTTCTCGATTGCTTAAACAAATTTCTTGAAATGATGCCTCCTTTTATCGAAACTCTAAACACAAATCCACAACTTCTCACCCAACTCCCCAGACATCCTATTTTCAGGTCAAAAAATGAAGCTCTCCACTCAAAACCTTCTTGCTGAAAAACCAAACTTTGCCCTCGGACATAACACAAAAGCCCACAAAAACACACACTACAACACAGTTTTACACACTGGTGAGATAAATACAAAACAACACTACAAAAACTGGTTATTAGTTAGGTTGCTTGTGGTTCTCCCCCTTAAAAAAACTTTTTCACATGAAGAACACAAAAGAAATAAATATATATTTGCAAATTTGCACACATTTTTTATTCCTTAGTGTACTATACAGTACAACACACCAAACAACAAATTTTCTGCCCCAGCGACCTGTCTGTGGTCTGGGACAGGCCAGTGATTCTTGTTCTCTACCTCCTCCTCCACCTACTCCTCCTCCCTCTACCTCTTCTACGTCTTTCTTCACCTCCTCCGCCCTCCTCCACCTCCTCATCTCCCTCTTATCCCATCTCCTCCTGTTTCCTTCTCCTCCTCTTCTTCCTCCTTCATCTCTCTGTGTCCTCCACCTCTTCCTTCAGATTGCTCTGGATCCATTGTTCCAAAACTGAATGAACCGACTCTGGCCCTTTTATCTATCTACTGAAGCTTCTGATTGGTGTGTTATCAATTATGACTCTTTGTGTTTCCACCTGGGTAGCTGTGTGCTAATTGAGCTTTTGTCGCATGTATTTACCATTTTGCAACACAAGTGTATCACAGTGCAAAATGTGTTTTAGTGAGTGAGAATGTATTTAGAGTTATGCAAAAAGAGTGGATGAGATTTGCAAAAAACTTCCTGAACTTGTTTAAGGGTTTGCCAAAAGAGTGACCGATTCGACAAACAGATTTTGGCCACTGAGTATTTGGTTTAGAGAATGGGGTTTAGCGTTTTAGCAATTGTGAAAATATGTAATATAGAATCACACTTTAACCCCTCTATAACACACACATGTACAGGAAGTATAGATAGTTTCTATTCCAGCACTGACATTGTTTTCTCCAACACTAATTTCTACATGCGCACTGTATATACAGTGTGTATTATATAAGGAGACATTAAGAGAGGAAAGGGGGCTGATAAAGAAAGAGGAGAGGCAAACTGTGAGAAAAAAATACAGAGTGAAATGGTGAACTGAGAGGTGTAATGGATGGCATGAATTATTCTGCAAAGAGTTTGGGAAAAGATTCTTAAACTTGCCGACGGAAAGATGGGGCAAAAAAAGATGAATTGAAAAGCACCCAAGGTGTTTTACCTTGCAGTTCTCACAAATGAATATTTTGAGACAAATAAGTCTAAGTGAAGGGCTTTCCATTTCATGCTTCATCTTCACTCAGTACTGTTAATTAGGAGCCCATCAGCTAACACTTCAGGCACAGCTTTTTTCCACAGGCCTCAAGGGTAAAGTAAAGATTATAAAAGATGAAGGTACGGTGTAAAAATTTGCTATTACTAGCTATAGAGACTAAAACTGTTTTTGTACCAGGCTGTAATATGTTCATTTCTGCTGTAAAGTTGGGGATTTTAACATGTGAGTCTACTGGGATCATAGACACTATAAAGGATAAGACATAAAGTACAAGTATCTCTAAATTGTACATAAATATAGTACTGAAGTGAATGTATTTCAATATATATTTTAGTATATTTTAGTATTTCCACTGGTGAAGACAGTATCTAATGCTAAAATATTGATAATATTGCCATGGACTGTGACACAACAAATGCACTTTTTTAGGTCAGCACATGAAACAAAGCTGTTTTCGTCCTGGAGGTCTTTTGCAAAACATTTGCCTTCACAAATACTCACTGCTAAAACTTGAATTCCTCATTCACCCATGCATGATGTCTAAAACCACTTTGTTACGGATAGGGAAACATTGTTATCATGGTTAAATATTGGAAATATTGACTTCTAACTTACAGGAGATAAAGAAGGTGAATCACTGGTATCAAAGCAAACCATCCAGAGCTGCACGCTCTTACTTTTAGCTGCACCACTTGAAATGTTGCTTTGGAACTCAACACTGCCATTAAACTACCATCACCATTACAAAACACCTGCATTAATGATGCAGCTGGAAACTCAGAGAATGGAATAACAAAGCGACTGTACAACCTGGTGCATATCAATTCAATTCAATTTGAGGGGCTTTACTGGCATGGGACACAGATACTAATAAGCACTTTTAATAACAAATGTGTGTTTTGTTAATCTATTGAACTAAACATTATTTTTAGAGGAAATCAGTTTTTCTACTGAGCGCACTAGGCCACCAGACGCAAAAAAACAACTGGCTACTTCAGGATATTACATTTTACGTTTCCCCTGATGTTTACTTGCACTAATTAGATTGTGTATTTGCCTGAAAATATACAGTATTTTTTTAGTTTTTAGACATTTTATATGCTGCTTTGCAGAAATGCTCTTAACAGTAAAAACCAAGAGAGCAAGAGGACTATCCAGGGACACAGAACACACAAGCTAAATGTGAAGAAAACAACTTCATCCAATCCCATCTCATGAAACTATTGTATTCTCAAACAGTCCATTTGTATGGTGAAACAAAAAATACCTTGCTCAACTGTAATTATTCATTCAAGCAGCCAAACGTAATTATAAGAGTTCATAAATCTTGACAGTGTTCTCCCACTGTTTAATTGTCTGTTGTGGTATTTGTTTATATGAGAAATGAACATACATTTGTTCAGTTATAATAGCTGGCAGTCTGTATATTCATTTTCAGTCAATAAGACAGATGGATTAGCCTTTCTTTTAAATGGGGAGGTGGAACACAAGTGCTGTAATGTGACTGTGTGGCTTACAGAAGGAAATTACCTTGAAGCCATAATTTAATGTCTTTGAGCAATTTCCTTTTTTGATTTGCTGTTGCATGTTGAAACAGGTTGAAGGGAAAGATCATAACAAAAGATACCTGGTTGGAATTTTTATTTGCACCTGAGGTCACTATTACAGTTACACCGTATCATTGTAAAAGCTTTTTTTGTCATCATTAATTGTTAAATAGGTATATTCTGCCATGAAAAATTGCACAACAAAGTGAAAGTCATTTTTCATTTCACATAACTTTAAGGCCCCAGGGAGGCGAGGAGCAGCACTGTGTTCAGAAAGTTTTCACATTTTTCAAACTATTGTACTACTCTTTTAAAACAGGAAATATCTCAACACAGGAAATATCTCAACTTCAAATGATGCCTTCTTTGTTTGAAAAATACAAAGAAAACATCCCATCAAACAACAAAATAAACCCAGAAATGCAAAGCACATCAACACTTCCTGCTTTTTAAACAGAGTTTGAATTTTGATGTTGACATCAATGTGTAGAACTGAATGTAAATATGACGAAGGGCATTACTGAGACAAAAAAGTATATGTTAAATTAACAGTACCATATAAAAAAGATAAAAGCATAGTTGACTACAGGTTATATTGACAGTGTGACTGTTCTAGTCTCCTCAGGCAATGGCATGCTGAAACATACAGAGCAGCTTGGCCAGCACTGCCCACCACCCAAGGACAATCTGGATTTTGTCCTCTGACTGTCCTGCATTTCTATAAACTCTCTCTCTCTCTCTGTTTATGAGCCTCTCTCACACTCTCTTTTTTAATTATCCAACCAGTATCTCATTTACATATGAAGTATTTTAGCACGTAAATAAAGTTTATTTATATGCCAGCAACAAATTTTGCAAAGTGCTTCACAATAAAAGTCAAAAGCAAGAGACTTCAAATAAAGACAACAGCCATTTACACCTGGGCAGTCGAATCTTCTTCAGCACAGGAAATATTGGAGTGAATTCATCATTCATCAGATTCAAGAGACCAGCCAAGTTTTAAAGGGACAACACTGTGCAAAATACCCTGACTGAAACAAAACACAGCTGTTTGTGAAGTATTTTTTACCTTTTCAACATGTTTGGTGGTGTGTATTTCTTATTTAATGAATCCCAATGGACAATATTGCATGCAGTGAGAAGTCAATTCAAGAAAAGGCAGTCAATTTTTACATGCACATAAAATACACAAAACTGCAAGGCAGCTACAAAAAAATGTGATTCACTTGGCGTACTTTCGCTGTAGTTAGTTGTATTGCTGTAAACACTACATGTTCAGCAAACTGTCAACAGACATTGAGGTAAATGTAGGAAAGAATATTCACACAATTAAAAAGTAAATCACAACTTCATCCTAAAATAACTAACTTGGAATGCACTGAATATCATTTAACAGTCTGTGAGGCTACCTGATGGCTACGTCTTAAAGCTAAACACCTTCAGCCTTCAGAGAATTTTTCGTCTGGGCAGGTTACATGAATAACAAAAAGGACTAGACTATAAGGACTAGACACCCACAGAGAATCCTTCATTATGTGTGTGTGGTCAGAGACACACACACACACACAGAGTAGTACCCAGCATCTTTTGCAGCAACGTACCTTGGCGACACTCAGGGCAGCATTGGCCCTCGTGGGTTATGACCAGGGTGCCTGGCGGGCAGGTGGGGCAGGAGCGCAGATAACAAGTCACCTGAGCATCACGGCATTCACACTCCCGGCAACTGCTGTCAGTCCACCTAGCCAGGTCCTAAAATAAATAAGAGGTGAGGCAGAGGAGAGACATAGGGAAATTAATTTATTGGATCTAGTGAATGCAGGAAGCTAAAGTTGTAATAATGCGCAAAGTGCGACTGGGGTAAATATATTTACAGAGGATGGACAGAAAACACAGAACAGCAGAGAATTTTAACTTTGAGGAAGCTGAATCACAATTAAGAAGGATGCCACACAGACCAGACACTAAGCTGAATGCTAATAAGCTGCTTGTGTCCGTAATACAAGAAGCCTGTCAGTCACGACTTTTATATACATTTTCAAAGCAGAATAAGTGAAGTGACGGAGGCACACTGAGGACAGATAGTCAGTCAAACAGCAGGAACCTCACAAAAAAAACTGATTTACCTTGTAGTAAGTGAAATGTTTTTTCCCAAACAATCTGGCAGGTCAAAGCTCACAGACAAGAACAGGCACTTAAGATCACAAAACTTTTCTGATTGGCAAACAATGACAAGCATCTCAAGCTTGATTTTACAGCAGAAAATCCATTCACAAACCACTTGTATCCAAGGATGCTATCTAAGGAGCACAAAATCTGCAGCCTTCAGCGATTGAGAACAGAAATCTGCAGCCTTCAGCGTCTGTTATCTCATCAGGTAACCTGTACGGTTGTGTAACACTTGAAGACCATGAAGTCAGGTTGCCATGTTCCCAGACAATATATAGAATAACAGTGACCTGTTAGAAAGTAGAAAGTATATCTCCAACCCATTCATCTATCCATAGTAATACTAAATTATTACCATTAGCATGTTTCTCATAAATTCTCACTCATATTTACTTTTTAATTGTTTTTAAAAAATTCAAATTTGATCATTTCTGTTACCTTTATTACCTTTTTCCATTTGGGACGATCAAGTTTTGAAATAAACTGTATGTAGGTGTGTGGTAAGTATGCAGTATCTATCTTTGTTTACTACTGGTAAGAAGAATTCCTCAGGGAGACAAAGAAAAATCAATTTGAAAAGCATGATAGCTCTCTCTACACTCGCTCTGAGCCTCGGCCTTGGCTGTGTCCTACAGCATTTCATGAGCATTCCCCTCTGGCTGAAAATGTAAAAAATTAAAGCCTTTGCATTCTGGGTTTCCAGGACTAGCCTATGAATAATGAAGCTGATGCCAGAATAATAAGACAGAGATTCTTGTTACAGGCTAGACAGCCTAAAGTAATCTGATAGCTCTGTCCTAAAACACACATTTACTCTGCCTCACTGCAAATTTAATTCTCAGTGTTTACAGTTTGTATTTATATATTTATATCCAAAGTAATATTGATGTATTTGGTTGTTTGTGTAGCAGCCTCCTCTGCAGTGAGACTTTATGCCACTTGCTTTCTTTCTCCTTCTGAGAATAGAGAGTTTACAGAAGCCCTGTGGTGTCTTTGTGTCTCCCACACAGTTTGGGTTTCTTGCCTGATTTTGCAATTTTCCTCTCATGTTTATGTGCAAACATACTCAAAGTAAAATCGAGCCCCATTATAGAAGTACCTTGTAGGATTTCTCCTCATTCAAACAGGAGGGTTTCAGAGAGGAACACTCTGGGCAGCACTTCCCCGGCAGCTGAACGAGCTCCGATCCCTAAAAGAATAGCAAAATATCAATTTAAATTTGATTCTCTGCCATTCATGAAGTTACATTTCACTTGTAGTAAGGGTTTAAAAATAAATAAAAACCACATGGATAATCCCCGAAGACATAACATACAGCACAAGAGAGGATGACAAAGTTTAAGACTAGCTTTTACTCCAAAACTTATAATTTTAAAATCAGGAAGTGAGGAATATTTTTGGTTCATAGAAAGCATAATGAAACAGCAAAAGAAGTCTAATTTATGCTGGTTTTCTGCCTCTCTCCATTGCACTTGACTTTTTTTTTTCTCCTTGAGTTAGGCGTCTTAGTAAGCCCAATTCTGCCACAAGGGAGGAATGGGAGTAAAGCTGATGATACACAGAGCAACGTTTAGAGCAATCGTGCAGGGCAACGTTGTCGTCAGTGGTAATGAGTAAAGATTACTACCGAAATCCCCTTCCCCCACCACTCCACCACCCGCCTTGCACCGCCGCTGTCCATTTAAAACATAGTCGGACTTGCCTCTAGTAAGATTGCCCAGCAACATTGCTCAAAAAGTTGCCCAGTGTGTCATCAGCCTAAGTTTAATTCCCCTCTATTGGCTTAGCCCTTGTGGACTAAATGTAATCTGTCACTTCACTGACCACACTGGCGAAGATGCTGCTTCAGAATAGTAAAATAATTTCTCATCAATCTAATATTCTGTTGTGCAGGTCATTGTCAAAGACCTCCAGTTTGTGGGCCAGGTGTCTGCAAAGCAGACTGCAAAGAAGTGGGAGAACCTAAAGAAAAAATACAAGGAGAAATTGTCATACCAATATGTACACAATATTATCTATCTTAAATACTGTAGTGATATGTCTAAAATTTCTACTAGGAACTAAGGCCTCCCACAGGGTCAGGGACTGACCAGGGCGAGGAAACGATTGACCTGGACATGCATAAGGCAATGGGGAGCAAGCCACCTGTTAATCCACCAGTCCTCATTGCCTCCTTGACCCCACTCTACTACCCGGCCCCTCTTCCAGTCCCAGCCCCAACTGATCTGTTTTTTTTGTGTTATTGTTATGTTACATGTTTTATAATCGAGTTTTGGAGGCATGATTTATTTAGTCATTTGAAAATTTAAGACCTGAATTTTCAATCCCTTTGCTTGTCCTTCATATTTAAAGGCAGGGATGTTCAAAACTCTGTTTTTGTTCAAATGTACAACAATACTGTACACTGACACCTTATTTATACAGTGTTATATCTTACATAAAAATGATGTCAGATAATATCTGATTTTCTTGTCCTGTTCATACTTTACAAGTACAATACTGGAATATAATATATTTGAATATAATACAAATATAGTATTGCTGGACAGACCTATTGTTCCTTGGCCGATATGTAAAGATGGTTAAAAACATTATGGTGTCAGAGGTAAAGCATTCATTGTACACAAATAGGCTGAGTATAGATAAATTCTATGAATGCACATGACGCTCTCTGCATACAACAAGTGTTGCTCTGACATTTGAATGGCAGTGAATTTGGTCACATGACAATGCTATGTTTGAGAAATTGTTCCTTTTTAGAAGAATCTGCAAGGATTGTCTACTGGTGTGGTTTAAAAAGTTAAGCAATGGTTGTAAAGGGTTTCCCCACATAGGCAAATGTCATTCCCAGGTTTCAATTTTAAGTGGTTAACAATATTGGTGGGTCCCTATAGATGGGGGCAATTAGAGAGAACCCTTGGTGAAATGATGTACTTCTGAATGAATGCCAGAAACAGGTGTATGGTGCCAGCTTGTTTTAATTTGTGGTAAAGACTTTATCTTGATTTGAAATGATAACTGCTCACAATTCACATGCATATCCAAAGATGTTTAACATAAATGAAGAAATAACAACATCCTTAATGACAAAAAATAATGTTTGCAAACATTGCAAATAGTCATGCTCATATAAATGTTGTGGCACCTGGATTGGGCCAGAGAAACAAGCAGCAATTGTGTCCCTTATGACTGATATGATATGATATGATTTCCAGGCCGATCTTGTGCTCCAAGAGGAGGAGAAATCTATGGGTCTGCAGCATCAGGCACCTCACCCAGTAATTCCAGCACATCATCCATGATGCACAGATTATGCAGGAATGCACAGCAGGCGATTAGGTCTGGGGCGAAGGTGGGACTCACCTTCAAGGCCTTGGACAGAGTGGCTCGATGGCGTGATGTCATCATGCCAAAAGCTCATTCCACAACAGAACGAGTCCTGGCATGATGGGTGTTAAATCTCTCCTGGACACGGCACTCGCAGTGGGTGTTTGTATGGTGTCAGAATGTCTATAGGGCTCTCCAGGCACGGGTATGCTCCATCTCCTAATAGGTAATACCCAGTTGGTACAGGGCCTGGCAAAAGATGGGGCTGTTGCGCAAAACCCTGGCATCGTGGACGGAGCCTGGAAAGCCCAAGGGGCATCCAAGAATCTGGCCTTAGCATCACAGATGTCCTGCATCTGTATGGAGTCAGTTTGGTGTTGGTTCCCTGGGGCTTGAATTCTAATGTGGCATCCATCTATGGCTCCAGCAGCAAAGTCAAGTGCAGGACTCTCAGCAAGATTGCAAATCCCTGTGTGATAGCAGGAATTACTTGTGCTGATGGTAAGGAGATTAAAACTGACAGCTGGGGCTTTATTCTATTGCTCACCCTATGGATCATGTCGTGTACTGTGCTTTTGAGGATTCCAAATGCCGATGCCACCACAGACAGGGGGCCAAGCCGGGCATGCACAAGCACCTGCATCTCCTGGCCCCAACCATGATCTTGTGGAGTGGATATTAGGTGCATAAGGTTCCTCATAGTTACCCTCCTCAGGCACATATAGCTGTTTCCATAGAATGTCATGATTGGGGTGGCTGCATTCAAACAAATATCTACCCTGGTTTCCTGTAAGGGGGGACACACAAGACACAAAGGTCTTAAACAAAGGTCTAATGTTATTTTATAGATGAATTATGCTTTTGGACAATTATTATTTATATATACATATATGTATGTATTTTTAGATCTATTTTACCTGTATGTGCACTGTGTGTCTATGTGTAGCATCTAATCACCAAAGCAAATTCCTCGTATCTGTAAAATACTTCTTGACAATAAAGCTCTTTCTTATTCTGCTTAAGTCAAAATTTGCTGCTCTTACATCCTTCAACAATATAATCGTGATCAACATGGTGAAAAATATTTTACACAATAGAGAAATTACTCCAAGCAACCTCTAATTGTCACCCTTACAAGAGGTGTATACTAATGCATTTCCAATGGACAAATGCCTCTTTAAGTAGCCTACTTGCTTTGACATTTATTGAGTCAGCCAACATAATATGCTATGTAATGTATTTATCAAAGGTCACTAAAAGATAAATAGTTGCCAAGTACTTATAACTGATAGTGGCCTGAAATTCCACAACAGAGAACTCAGCTCGCAAGCCTGACAGATGACTCAAAAACACATAAATCATACAGCCTATACATTATATAACCGATATGTAGGTTAATGCATTTGAAAAATTTAGACAAAAAGACACTAGCCTACCTTTTGCTGCCGTATCAACGCCAAAAGGCGCCTCTAACGTCTTCATTGTCTCATGGACTGCAGTTTTCATTTTCCAAAATCTGGTGGATGACAGCTGCTGTTGTTGCTCCTGCCAGATGCTGTTTGGAAATCATACTGCCGTACAGTTGCGTCAAATCCTAGTTCTGCTAGTGAGAGGGAAGTTCATCCGAAAGTAGTTGGATTTTCCTCAGTTTTGGATTTTACCTTGTGCTCCCACATAAGCTTGTTTCAGTTTGGTTTTTGAGTTAACAAATACGTATTGTCTGCATTTCGGGCTGCACTCAGCCACTAAATGGAGTTATGTAAACTGAAGTTCAGGAACAGGACCACGCCTCCCCTCACTCATCCTACCACCCGTGCTTCATTCAATACCTCCAATCAACCACCCGTACTCCACTGATTCCATCCACCTGTGCTTGTCAAATCCAGCCACATGCACTTACGTATAAAAGCTGTCTAACCCGTTTTCTCTCCCGTTTCTCAGTTCTCACATCCCTCCTACCCAAACCCAGCCTTTTCACCTCTTTTAATGGTCAGCACGGCGGCCCACTGGCCAACACTGCGGCCTCACAGCAGAAGGTTCTGAGTCTAGATCTCACTCAGCCCAGGCTTCTCTCCGCACAGAGTTTCCACGTTCTCCCCGCTCAATTGGGCATCCCCTGGGCACTCCGGATTCTTCCCACCATGAAAGACATGCACGCTAAAAAATAAATAATTCTGCTTAGTAATCATTTTGTCTCTTCTACAATAGGAACCACAGGGGGGTTCATAAGACCAAGCTGCTTATCGAAACGAGCCCCCACTCTGAGTCTTGACCTCTCGGGTTCCTAGCTGCTCCGGCCACCAAACCCTAAGCAACCCGCTTGACCCCTTCATCCCTCTTCTCTCGACCCCTTCATCCCTCTTCTCTTCACCCCTCCATCCGTCTTCTCTCGACCCCTTTTCATCCCTCTTCCCTCGACCTCTTTTCATCCCTCTCCCCTTGACACCTTTTCATCCCTCTCCTCTCGACCCCACCTTCCATAACTATTCATCATAATAAACCACCATAAAATCTATCATTGACGTGGTCCTTGTTAGTGAATGGCATATATAAAATACACAGTATACATTAGCAATTTGCCATGCACTCAGATCAAGGATGCCCCTGAGACAGTACAGCACATAACAGCAGGATGTAAGATGTAGGCAGAAAGTGCGTACATACCCAGGTAGCTGGCATAGTGTCCAGGACATTTGCCAACTGTATGGGCTGGAAGTCCCAAGGTCACAAAGGAAGACACCTCCTAAGGTAGTTGAGAATGACCGAGCTAAGATCCTGTGAGACTGCAAGATCCAGACTGACAAACTGGTAATAGCTAACCAACCAGACATCGTGTTTATCGACAGACAGCAGAAGAAGGCTGCAGTGATAGATGTGGCAATCCCAAGTGACAGCAACATCAAGAAGAAGGAACATGAGAAGCTTGAGAAATACCAAGGGCTGAAAGAGGAACAGTGGTGCCAGTGGTAATCGGAGCACTGGGGGCTGTGACCCCCAAATTGGAAGAGTGGCTACAGCAGAATCCATGTAAAACATAAGAAGTCTCTGTCCAGAAGAGTGCAGTCCTAGGAACAGCTAAGATACTGCACAGAACCCTCAAAACTCCCAGGCCTCTGGTATCGGACCGAGATTTTCATATATATACACACACACACACACACACACACACACACACTAAGCCAAAACCATCTGGACACAGCTACATGTTGCATGATGCTTATATAATAACCTGCTCAGCTCATAGACCTTGTAATCCTTTAATAAGAATTCAAACATTAAAAAAATATCCAAATTGGGAGTATAAGCTCTGCACATTACAATGGCAATATACCACATGCAGTTTTCTGATGCTAAGAACAGTACCATTACAGTACATTTTCTAGTCCCCAACCCCACTCCCACCCCCCTCCAACTTAATTGTACCCCATTGCCTTTCTCTGCCTACTGACCCACACATGTCATTAAACCCATAACCTCCTTTTATTTGTTCTGCACACTCACACGCTGAACGAAAACTGCATGCCTCTGATCTTCTTAGCAGAGTGACCTTGCTCAATTCAGAGCTGGACAAATGCCAATTGTGCTACTTACAGCTAATGACACTTACCAACTGTAATTATCACCGTACGACGTGATTAATGAGGGCTTATTTGGTCGTGGAGAATAATAAAGTAATATTAAATCTGCTTGACAGGAAAACATTGGAAGAGTTGTCGAGTCAACGTGGTGCCAAGCCCAAAGTGATTTAATTTTCGGTAATTTTAGGGAATAATAGTAACTATGGGAACACCAGCTAATAATAGATAAATATGGCCAAAAATGGCTAAAAAGTTTATTTTGTCCCTAAAAACTCCCACATTTGACATCCTACATTCCTAATTGGCCCAAGCCTGATAAACATGTCTTCAAATGAAGGCAACCATTGATGCTTCTGTCATGTTCATTTCATTTGACGTTGGGATAGTTTGAGGCTACTTACAGGTTCTAGTGTTCAAATTGTAAGGCAAGTTTACTTAACCTGTGTTTTCTACAGTATTATTTCTATTATATTTTTCGCCACTGTGTGCGGCTTTCACACAGATCATTACAGTTTTAACCTTCAATTTACTTCATCGTATCTGAGTGAAATATCTGTGATGGAGTTATCCAATATTGTAACCTCAAGTGCTGCCCTTTGTCCCATTGTAGCTAGATTTACTCCTAAATACCCATGGAGATAGTTACATCAGACCTTGTGAACTTGTCAATTTCATTGCAGCAAATTACACTGACTGTAGGAAACTGTGAACAAAGTAACTGTGACATCTTCCATTAACTTTTTAGTGGCCCACCTGAAGGCCAGGAAATGGGATTTCTGGGTGCAGACTTGCATTGTGGGGGCAAGATAACTAGGGTAGAAAAAGTTAGAGCAGGTCGAGCCTGAAGAGAAAGGTTGCTCAAATGATCATAAAGAACTCTGTATACATAGATGATGTTTTACATGAATTTATTAAAAATCACCCTTAGAGGAGGCATTATTAAGAAGCCAGCAAGTATGGCATGTATGACCTCTTGTAGGTTACACACATTATCTGTTTTGACATGGGTAATAAGTAGTGGTGGGCCGTTATCGGCGTTAACGGCTGCGTTAACGCGAGACTCTTATCGGGCGAGAAAAAATATCGCCGTTAATCTATTCTCAAAGTTGGGTTGGGAGCTGGGTCTATACTACGCAAGCTATGATGACTTTCACCTTGATATTTTAGCGCCGAATTGCACTGTAGGGGGCGAGAACAAGTCTTCGAACCTGTGTGTGTGCCTACTGTGAAATTACCACATCAAACGTGACGTGCTAACATGGATGCAGCTGTTGCTGCGTTTCATTTACCTCGGAGGTCGGAGCTGGGAATGACGTCACACCCGACTTGACGGCGTTCCCGTTACAACCTCGCTCGGCCAGCTGTTTGTTTACAACTAGCCAGGTTAGTTATTGATACGCCGGTTGATTAAAAAACGCATTGTGCGGTATTTACTCACACTAACTGTAGCAACACGTCCACAGACAGCTGTTGGACAGCACTTTGTGTACGAACATTTCTGAAGCCGCCGGTGTTGTGCTGAATTCTGCCTTCCTGCCGAGAATCGCATGCACCTCGCGGGTGCTAACGGTCATCTATGCTGAGAAAAGAGGTGGATGCAAACCTCGGCAGGGTGCCTACAAAATCTGATCTGCCGAATTATGCATCCACCTCTTTAGGTCCTTCTCAGACACTTTGCTGTGCTCATTGATCAAACAGCTTTATCGCCACATATATGTACTGAATGTCAAGGAATGGTCCTTCTAGCCTACTAAGTGTATTAAAATATTAAAGACTCTAAACGTTCATAAAATATATACTTCAAATCAATTTATCACCATTGATGAAGTCCACAAAGAATTTTGCATGCAATTCTCGGCAGGCAGCCAAAACTCGGCACAACACCTGGTTTGCACCTTGTGCAATGCAGAATTAGTTTACTAGGAGTTCCTCCAGTCTCAAGTACCACCTAAACGCAAATCACATCACACGCTACACACAAGTACATCTTATTGAACATGATTTATTTTCATCACCAATTATCATAGTAGAACAGCTTTCTCAAGCAGTTTGTGATGCACTTTGGAAACAGGAGATGAGCCCCTGGTCTAATGCGCCACCTGGCTTGAAACCTGGCTTGAAACCCGTTCACACACATATTTTAAATGCCTTCGGCAGAATTCAAATGAGCCATTTTAATCTATGGATGCAGATTAAAAAAATTAATCTATGCCCACCCCTAGTAATAAGTCTTTGTGTCACTTGGTGCTGTGGATTTTGACCTTGTTTTGTACCAAACTTGTCCCATCCAAAACACTTGACCGACCCTTGCTATGTTGTTTTAAAAAATATGAGAGTTTTATATATACACAACACTGCTAAAAGAATGCTGCTCTACATTCAGAAATGCTGTTCTCACTGTAGTGAGTAAATTATCACTGGGTAGATGAATTTGAAGTCTTTTATAGCACAGTTAGCAGGTTAGAAAACCAGCAAACATAACTGACTCAAAATATCCAAATATACAAAGATGATAAAGTTTTAGCTAATCATAAATTTACCATTATTGGATACATAATTCAGCCTCGCATACTTATTTAGATAGCTAGCTAAGGGGCTAGTATGACTAGTTTAAACTTTGTCAGCTAGGCTAATTACCTAACAGAGATAACTTTGCATGTTTGGACAGATTTTTTAAATTTTCTGTTACAATTTGGTTACAAACTGGTAGTCTCTATGTTAGGCTTTACAATAATATCTTACCTCTTGACTTTTTAGTAGGCCAAAACAAATTGCAAGCGGTTGTGTTCATGGGGGTATGTTGCAACAGGTACAGGTGTGCTATGAAATTTGATCCAGGAAGTCCAGTTGGAGGAATATATTTTCACATGTTGGAACGGTTAACAGACAGCAAATTTTTTATACAACATTGGTAATTTGTCACACCAGAAATAATTTAATTTATCTGCATTTATATCATTCATGTTACAAGGTATTCTTCCAGGAATGTGTGCTTGCCCATATTTGATTAGCATATTAAAGTGTATTGTGGCAAACATTTAGCCAGGTTCAACTTTTTTAGCACTCTGGCTCGGCTAAATAAAGTTTAAGCAAAACAATGAGTCTTTTCCAGTTATTCACCAAAGAAATGTTTGTGACAACAAAACTGACAGCTGAGAGACTCAAAGATGAGGCCAGAATTTGTCATCTTTGTTTATAATGATGGTATCAGGCTCACCTGCAGGCATTCAACACGACCACACTCGGCTCTCTGGCAAAGGACCTGTCCCCGGTTGCAGGTACAGAACTCACAGCCCGTACCGTTCCACATGTCTCCATGGTAACGCACAGCGCGCCCTCGTACAGGCAGCTTCCCTTGGCAACAGCACACTCATCACAGCACTGACCAGCCCGCTTAACTTTGGTCTGACCCTACAAGGAAGCCGTACATCAAATTTAGGTTTGGGTCTGTTTGGTTTTCATGTACAGTCAGATGATGGGAATGAAGGAATGCAGACAGAGCTGCGAGACAAGACAAAGAAAATCCAAGGAGCTTATAAAAATGCTGAGTTTTGTTTGTGTGTGTTTCAGCAGAGACACATAGATAAAGAGGATGACGGAGCGCGTGTGTGTTGCATTATTGAGGGAAAACACACCAAGCAGTTTGGACCAGATATTTGTTACAACGAGATTAGAGGTGTAGATTTACTGACACTGTAGATTTCTTCCACAGCTGAGAATTTGAGATCCTCTACATTTCATGAAAACGGTTCATTTCATTCTAGAAAACTTTTTTTTCTCTATATTTGATATTTGAGGCAATGGGTTTAACCAAGTAAACCAATTCTTAACAGAACAGAGCAGGTAGTTACTAGCTCAGCTTCTTTCTCCTTGTATCTGCTTATTTCAAAGTGGTAGTTTTCAGGGTTTGAGTCCACTTGGATCCTCTCTTTGCTGTGCTGGATTTCCTTCTTTTCTGCTATCATCAGTAAAAGCAATGGGCTGTTAAAACGTCCTCAGTCATGCTGAGAGATACATATATTTTTACTTAAAATTAAAATTAAAAAAAGAAACTTTGAGTGACAGAGCAACGTGCCTCAGAAAGGTTTCCACTGGCTTCACAGTAACAGCAGGAAGCCTGATAAGTGCTTCCCCCAAGAAGTGTTTCCACTTTATAGTTTTAATAAGAGAATATCAGGTCTGAACTCTGTACTTGTAATTAGTGTGTGTGTTCAGTATTTTACAGAAATAGTGTGCACTGGCCACTTTTTAAAATACAAACTAACTTCAGGATTAAAAGCAGCTTGATATGCTTTATTTAAGGATTTTCACATTTTCCACTCTACATAATGTAGATTTCCAAACATTGTATTGTATCACTTGGCATGCTGACTTTCATTGTTTTATTGTGTTTTTATTGTTTTTATGCCTCCCTGCAAAAATTGTTTCCTGTTGTTGCTCAACAGAGATTTTAAATTAACTTAAATATAGAGTAGATGAATAGGAAATATTTGTATAGTCTTACCTCTACATTTAGTTTAAAGAATAAGAGTGTCAGTCTTTTTTATTTTCAACAAAAATATCATAAACTACTACAACGAATCCTACTAGAGTATAACCTTACCTACTTTCAAGGTGCTTGGGGAAGGAAAAAAAGCCTGAACAGGTCAAAACTCCAGCTACCACCACACTTGTAGTAGGAAGAACAATTTTATTGTCAGATCAACACGTTTCGGCTTGTGGCCTTCATCAGTGTAGTTCTAACAAGAACCAAGAGCACATTATTCCTATTCTTAAAGGCTTCCAGTTTGGTATAGAATAGATTTGAAAGTGCTACATCTAGTTTATAAATTACTTAGTGGCTTAAAGCTAAAATCCATTTTTGACATGCTTAAAGAATATAAACTCTGTTGGGCCTTAGATCTTTAATCAGCTGGTCGCCTCCAGTCAGAACCAGCTGTGAAGCTGCATTTAGCTTATCAGCTGATATTACTGATGATTTTAAATATTATATATATTATATAACAACTTTTGCCAATTTAAAATCAAAATCATTTAACCCTCTATGTATTACTGCAATGTAACTGCACTTTAACAGCACTACAATTTCAATTCCTTTGTCTACCTAATACTGTTTTGTTTTATCTTTTATTTAACTTTTCACTTGGATTAGCATTGTTATGGACTTGTCTGCGCGTGGCCCTTTAATGTCGTGTTGTGTCTCGATTGTGTTTTATGGTCCTCTCTGACTTCACTAACAAGTGTTCCAGCACAAAATGAAAGCTGCAAGCTGAAATTTGCATGCAATTAACAATGAAATGTCAACAGCCCGTGTGCATGCTTTTGTGTTTGTGTGCGTGTGTATCTGTCAGACAAAGAGCGACACTTCTGTGTGGTCATGAATAGTTAAACGTCTCTGAATCCATTAGTTTCAACACAGAGCCAAATGTATGAGGTGAATTCTGAATAAAACTGAATGTCAATGAGTGTGCACATGTGTAAGACTACCCACCTTGTCACAGGTGACGGGCCTGCAGGTGTGTGTGTGGCATTTAGACTGGCCCCGGTCACACACACATGTGGTGCAGGCGTTCTTCTGCCACTGCTCGCCATGCTGCCAAGAAACACACAGATACACAACACTTAGACCATCTGCAATCTACACACACACTCTTCTACACAGTGAATCACAGGCTGTTTGTAGGAAACTCAAGGCTCATTTGAATCCAATGAGTGTCTTCTTTTCTGTGTAGAGATGTAGAGTAGGAATTGGGTGCCTAGACGGTGTGAATGGCATACAAACACACAGACTTACACATATACACACACCGTGCAGTCAGGAGCAGCTATCAGATCTCAACATAACTCTCAGAATGTTTAAAACAACAGTGTGAAGAACTCTAAGAAACAGGAGCAGCAGCAAAGGCAAAATCTACACACACATCTGCAGCTAAGTATTCACATTAAGCTCTTTAAGTGTCAAGCATTGAAACAATTGATGAGTGACTTAATTAGACATTTAGAAAGACAGTTTATAAATGACACTGACAAACAATTGTTAAAGTCATTTATCAAATAAACTCACCAACTATTTCAAGCGTATATTGTCTAAAATGTAAACAATGGGCATTTGTTTTTGTATCTTTTAGAGATCACGGGTACAAACGGCCAAAATGGGTTTCGTTAGGCAGGTGGCTGGTGTCTCCCTTAGAGATAGGGTGAGAAGCTCGGCCATCCGCGAGGAGTTCAGAGTAGAGCCGCTGCTCTTTTGCGTTGAGAGGAGCCACTTGGGGTGGTTTGGGCATCTGTTGAGGATGCCTCCTAGACGCCTCCCTAGGGAGGTGTTCCAGGCACGTCCAGCTTGAAGGAGGTCTCAGGGAAGACCCAGGACTAGGTGGAGAGATTTTATCTCCACACTGGCCTGGGAACACCTCAGGGGCCCCTGCTGGAGCTGCTGTCCCCACGACCCGACCCCGGATAAGCGGATGAAGATAGATGGATGGATCTTCTAGTGTATTTGTTCTTACAAATATTCATAGATTTATCCATGATGAAAAATGTGTTTCATACAGCTCTTATCTGTTTTCGACTGTTTTGAAAGCCTTTTTAGCAACACTTGACAACACGGTGGATTCAGGTTTATCCAGTACTGTGACAAATCAATAAACAGACCCGAGTTTTACAGCACAATGGCTGGCAGAAAATCAGGTTAACAGTAAAGACACTAGTAGGAGAATTATTGAATGATTGCAGAAAGGATGCCTCTGTGCCAATTAAGTATTCTTTGGGTAATTGTGTGGTTTTAGTGATTTACCGGTTTTAACATATCCTTAGCCAAAAAAATGGGCTAAATTTGTTTTAAAAGTATGTTTTTTAAAATGTAAACTGTAGTTTAAAAAGTGATGTAAATGGCTATATTTCAATGTAAAACTGGGCATAACTAGGTTACATGTTCCAATATGTAATTTAAATACTAGTGAAATAACCATTATGTGTAGGCTAGACCTCTGAACTCCTTTTCACTTTTCAAACTAATCTATCCCAGTTTTAACCTGATAGCTAGACATCTTTTTATCTGCAAATTGTAAAATCAGAGCTTCATAATGGTATTCAAAAAAAGCTACGGAAAGTGTAACTTCTTTATAAACTTCTGTCTCTCTGGCAGAGAAAATATTAAAAATCTATGCACTCTCTCATCAGGACACTAAAGTGAAGTGAAGTTGTCCCACAACGGCTCCATGCCTGATGTGTTTCAGGCCTTTACTATATAATCTGTCTCAATTTGGGGTCAACTTCCTGTAGTTGTTATATCAGTGATGATTTCTTTAACATTATTTAACATTACATTAACAAAGTACACAAACCCTTATTTCATCATACCAAAAAAATTACATCAAATAGAGGTTTATCTGTCAGGTAGAAATGCAGGTGAATTGACACGTCTCCTTGTGCCCATTTACAACATAGATCAACTTACACACACACTCACACACACACACACACACAGTATTATGTGTGTACATGCATCCATGTGTGTACTTTTAAAAGGACTTGGTAGTGTATTTGAGACCAGAAGAAAAGCGACATAATTCATTCTCTTTAATAAATTACAAATTGAGATGTCCCTGACATCCTAAAGGCGAAAATAAGCATCTGAAGCCATGACGACGCAAACATGTGTGTGTGCATACGCATGTAAGTGTGTTAGAAGACACAAACACACATTAGACAGGATGGGAACCTCTATGATCAAAGGAGAAACTTGGCAGGGAGAAAGAGATGGGGGAAGTATGTGTGTGAGTGTGTGTGTGTGTGTGTGTACACTGTAAACACAGCAGTGGAACGCAAGAGCAGAAGAGAGGAGAGGAGGCGAAAAAAAGAAGAGAAGAGAAGATAGAAGGGTAGAAGCGATGAGAAGATGAGGAGAGAACAGAGAAAAGGCTAGAAGAGAAGAGAAAAGCAAAAGTAAGAGAAGAGAAGCTGCTTGGACTGCTTTTAGCTCAGTATCAAAATACACACATACGCATGCAAGCATACGCATGCAAGTCTCCCTGTCATCATAAAAAAATATGGTAATAGATTGTGCAGAGAAATACAAAATACAGTACAAAATGTGCCAGGTCACGTAAGTACAGATTTATAAGCTGTCATCAGCCGCCTCCAACACACATAAAAAACACACGCACTTTTTATGAACATAATAACACACACACACACACAATGGGTCTTTGTAACACAGACTATTTTCACACAAAGCGAACAAAACAACAACGGCACATACACACATATTTTAAAAAACAAAAATGAACACATAGGTGACCCACCTGGTACTGTTTACCAGCAGACAGACAGGGGTTGGATACACACTGAGGACAGCACTGGCCTTGCTGGATCACCAAGTTCTCATGCTGAAGGAGAGGTAAACAAAAACAGTCAAACTAGGTGTGTGTGTGTGTGTGTGTGCGTGCGTGTGTGTGTGTGTGCGTGTGTGTGTGGTGTGTGTGTGTGTGTGTGTGTGTGTGTGTGTGTGTGAGAGAGAGAGAGACAGACAGACAGACAGACAGACAGACAGATGTCCTACAATAATAAAAGTAATAAAATCCAATTTCTTCTTGTGTGGTACGCCTCAAAAGTCCTGCCCTCATAGGGGAGTTTGGACAATGGGCACAAGTCCACCATTAACAAACCCAGCTAACTCTTGGATGGATAGGTGGCTAGATCTATCTATGCAATAACATATATGTAAAAGAGGCAGCTTTAGAGTTATTTAAGCAGCTTTAGAGCAGTTTTCCCTTGTTTCTTTGTCTTTGTGCTTACTTAGGATAAACATATAGGGTAGTGAAAGATGAGCATGTGCCGTCCTTTTGGGTGGTGGGGTTCCCTTCAGTCACACTCCTGTGGGAGCCGTGTTGAACCAACAAAGATTTATTATAATGTACTCGACTTTACTATAATAACGTATACAAAGTACCACTGTGATTTAGAATGAAAACAAGGTGTGGGGCTCTATTTTTGAAAAACTGCTCTAACCAATAAAGCCACCCATAAGAGATGCAGTGGAACATAAAACAAAGTCACATTTGTATAATATTTCTATACAGATGCCATCAACATTCATGCCAACAGGTTTATTGAATTTGAACAAACGCAGAGCTATTGTAACTGCCAGTGTGAACATAATGAAAAAGTGTGTGAAATATTTCCAGAAACTCACCGGATTGCAGGCCACTTGCTGACACTCTGCAACTGAACACTGGACTTCCCCGTTGCTGCAGACACATCTAGAACAGAGGCTGGGCTTCCACTCTTCACCGTCTCTGTACACAGTCCCCTGCCAGGAGCAAGACTCTGACACACACACAGACATAGATAAACACAGAATGAGTAAACAGTAGAATTAGATGTCAGGTAATGAGCTGACTGTTCAAGCATTTTTGCCCTCACATTCAATGATTTACAGTGAAGGAAAACAGTAGTTGCTAATTAACTATTGAAATGCATCATAGCAGCTCCAAGACATCATTAGAGTGGGGATTAACCTTTCAGCTCAGCTCCAGCTGCTCTGTGCACTATAAAAACTCATGGTTTCTCACAACAACACCCAGAAGACATGATGCCAACACACGATGAAGTGTGGGATCCAAGCACCTGATTGCCCTTTTTCCTGGGCAAGTATTAGTCCACTAAAGACACTGCCAGGTCCAGGGAAGTAAATAAAAAAAACAGAGGGCCAGGGTTTCAAGATACAAGGAAAAACAACATGACACCAAGGAACAGGATTTATTTATTTATCTAAGAAGTGGGTCTCCTTTATGACTTTAATTAGGAAAATCACAAAATGATCATATACAATATTCCCACTTTGTAAATTCACTTGAATGCACCATATTAATCACCACTGTAACCCTGAAAGCATGAATCATTTTACAATATAAAAAGAATCCTTTATCAAGATTAGCATTGGGAACATTTACATTTTTATTGCAGTTTTGGGTGGATGGATGCACCAACTCACAACTTTAGAATACAACATTAAATTAAATAAACAGGGTTCTATAAAGCAACTATTGTGGGAAAACTTAGTAATTTGGTTGAAAGAAAAACGGTCAAGGCCTCGCTAACAGAAGAAGTACCTGCAAAACGCTTTTGAGTTAGAACCACCTAAGTTGAGAGAAAGAGCAGAGCTCATGTTTGTTGAAAGAGGAGGAAGTGAGCAAACCTGAGGCAGTGTGCTGCTCTGCAGGACTGTCAGCTCCAGGACAAACACATTTAGACTTAGGTATCCTTTGTGAGTGTGTAAGAGCAGTCTACATGGCAAGCCTTTGTGTGTGTGTGTGTGTCTGTGTAACTTGTGTTGTTGTTGTTGTTTGGTATGTCACTCTTTCATATGGGTACTTATGCATTTTGTGCATTTGTGAAATTTTTTGTTTACTGTCATGTCTTTCTTCAACCAAGTAGCAAGTAAAAACTCCAGCTACAGTAAAACTGCCCTTGAGAAGCCAAGGTCTCTCCCAGTCTAAAGGTGTGACACTATTCATAAGATGGTGAAGCTGAGCATCAATGACAAATAGTATGTGTCATTTATGTGCCACTTCTCATGAGTGGAGAAAATTTCCCAACAATGACTATTCTCAGCCAATCTGGTTTCCTATCTTCGAGACAAAGACTTGAAAATAAAATAATCCATAAAAGTGAACACTTACAGCAGCTTTTCATTTTTAATTCTGTTGCAAACAAGGGTTGTTTCTTCGACACCTGAGGTCTGAGAGTCAGCGGATGAAAAGCACTGCATTCACACACTAAAGCCAGGTTTCCATCCAACAGGGCATCAATTTTAACCTCACTTCCAGAAAATCGGCAAAAAACAATGTGTGTTTCCATCCACTACTGTTATGTGAATATTAGGAGTTGGTTCACTGAGATAATGACACTAATTCTCCAGTCAGTTGTAATTAGATTATTGCAGAAGAAGAGGGTGCAATAAGATGACGTAATTAACAGCCATGTGGATGGAAACACACTTTATGCTGTTGGACAGACAAACAGATGCTGTGTGGGGACAACAAATAAGCATCATGACAGTTGTGTGTATTTTGTTCTGAAGATCACTGCATGGTACACATGCAACTCTGTATGTCTGAGCTTGCAAGCTTTCAAACCAGTGTCTCATCTCAACTGCATTCAAATTCAACTATACCATAAGTTAATTTACAAAAATAAGAAGTATAATGAAACATCCACCATCTAATTTTTGTTGCTGTATGACATAGACTGAAATAAAAGGACCATCTGGAGGGAGGACACCAATAAAAACAGCACACAGTACAGTAGATACAAAGGGATGTGGAAAACAGACCTATTGTCTTTAAAAAGGAATCCATAAGAAACAGAGGCCGCATCTGAGATCTGCATGTGCAAATGGGCCTCACCTCCATTGTGGCCACACACGGGGCAGCACTCTCCAGCTGGGATGAATGGGCTCTGGTCCACAGGGCAGCTGAGAGGGGAGCAGGGTCGAGTGTTGCAGGATACACTCCCTCTAGAGCACACACACACTGAACAGGGCGTGGGACTCCACTGGCTGTCATGCTGTGGGAACCAGAGAAATAGACAGTTACACACAGAAATACAACCAGATTGGAAAGATGCAGAGAGACAGTGGGATGAGGAAAGCTGTTTTGCTCTCTGTGGACGAGACAACTTTGTAAGCCTAAGCCTGAGTGACAGATGAGAGAACAGAGCCACAGAGGGGGGAGAAGGTAGATGAAAGATGTGCCAAAAAGAGACCATGGTAAGAGAGAGAAAGGAGAAATAACTGATTCAAAAATATGTGGGTGAATGTGGATAAGGAGGCACACTATGTGAGGACATTACCTTCACATTTGAAAACTGAAATGCAGTTGTGTTTGGTTCAGCAGAGCAGTCTGCCCGGTTAAACAGATTGGTGATCTTCCTAGCTTTTTCTTCATCAGTTCATTCATATGCGTACCTACTAGTGTCAAGAAATACCTCAGGCCAACATGTGTTGGTATAAAACCATATGGATGTTTCCATCAGTGATTGACAGAACTGGATTGGAGTCCATGCATGTTAATTAGAGTTTGATTTTGATTTGTGGATATGAGTTCAGAGTTGTTCTTCCACTAAATGAGATATCAGCATGTCGATGTTGCCTGCAGTATAAATGATAAGAGGTGAGGATCTGACTTCACTCATTTTCTGAGGCATCAGGCTGTGAAACCTGCAATAAAGCCTTTTTTAGCCTGCATGAAATATATCATTAGTATGGGTTTTAATGGAGAAGTGTTCTAAATGGGTTTTCACCCCAGAAAGGATATTTCTGTTTGAAAATAACAAGCAAAATACTTTTTGCTTTTTGGCACACAGCCAATGTCCTTTTTTCCCCCTACAAATATGAATAAATGAATAAAGTGGTGGTGACAGTTTGTGAAGGCAGTTATAAATTGTCACTCCTGTTCTTCAGTGAAGATGCAGTAAAGCCCTTAAAAGGCCGTGACTCCTCTCCAAACCTCCTCTCCTGGTAGTTCAGATCTGTGTAAAGTGGCACTTCACCAGAGAAGCAACGCCAGTGGAATCTCCAAACCCGGCCTTGTTTTGTTAGAGGATGTGTTCTGTCCAGCTCATTAAGCCAGAGGCCACTCAATGGAAGATGAACAAGACAGTGATTGTTTCTTTAGTGATAGGGAGGCAGAACTGGGTTGGGTCTCTGAAACCAGTTTTTCAGTGACCAATTTTAACAGATGCCTTTGAAATGTGATTTAAATTCACCCAAATCCATCCTGAACTGGAACTTTAAATAGTTTACAAACACAGAGACAGAAAGGGAAAAACCCAACCTATATACTGTAGGATATTTGAACTTGTCATTCCTAAACAACATACATTAATCTGCTGCTTTAACAGCCTCCACCCTTCTAGTTTCAGGCTATCCTCCAGATGCTGGAGCCTGGCTGCAGGGATTTGCTCCCATTCAGCCACAACCAACAATGATGTTGGGTGATCTGGCTCTGCATTCCAGTTCATCCCAAAGGTGTTGAACGGGGTTGAGGTCAAGGCTCTGTGCAGGCCGATCAAGTTCTTTCATACCAAACTGCTTTGTGCACACAGGCACTGTCATGTTGAAACAGGAAAGGAACAGGAAACGCAAAGTTTTGCAAAAGATATCACCATGTATGCAGTAGCAAAAAGATTTCCATGCATTAGAAGCCAGGGTCCTAGACAAAACCATGAAGAATACCCCATACCAAAAATTTGCAAGGCTACATCTTTCTGTGTGCATAATAACATTTTGTAGAAGGGTGGATGATAGGTAGAAGAAAGAGCATGGAAACATTTTCTCCCTTTTATGTCACTTCCACTTACTCCATAAATGACTTCTTCAAACTGGCAGGAGCCCTGGGATGAGGAGATGCACTCAGGACAGCACTTGTTGGCAGGGATCCTCAAACGCTCGCCCTTTAGAAAAGACACAGAAACACATATGAATACATACATACACTCCAAGCACAATCAAAATAACCAGAGACAGCAAGAGAAAGCGATGTGAGTCTCCTTCACCAGCATGAATACAAAACTTGTCTTTTACTATCTGACTATTTCCATCTAAATTAACCAACATGCGACATAAATAACAAAACAGCCTCTATCGGGCATGCACAGCGTGTAGAATACAGAGCGACCACGGTGGAGGCATTATATTGCAATACAGATTCAACATGCAGTCCTTCAGCTGCACTGCCTAAAAGCCCTGATTGAGGTTGAATGTGTAGAAGGAAACAAATAGGAAAGCAGCAAGGGCCAGAGAGCTGGTGAATAGCTTAGGTGTCGTTTATTTGAAAATAAATAAGTGATAAATGATAAGGGAGGGACACAGAAGGAGGAGATGAATACTATTTGTATAATGTGAACAAAAACAACCCCCACAGAGTTTCAGAGAATGTTTTGCGTCAATCGAACAAGAGGAAAAAACTGAGCTACACCAAATCAGCAACAGAAGACAAATTATGTGTGTACAGGCAGAAGAATGGCAACTCAATGTTTTACAAAGCATGGGAAATAAATCTGATGGAAAGTGAGCTGTGCAGCAGGTAGTAGTTCACCATGAATAAACAGACATACCAAAGGTTCATATTGTACTTTCAGATGGTCATTAATTGCCTACAAACATTTTAAAATAGAAGGAAGACCACCAGCTGAATTTTGACAGCTCTGGAAAATTCATTTAACAGCTACTTTGTACTAATAAATGAAGCACTAATAATAATAAAAAAAGTTTTCATATATTTAGGCTCTTGTTTTCGTATCTCCTCTTCTGACCTTTTCATCTCTTGATTTTATTCTTTCCTTCTAGCTTTTTTGTGTCCGCTGCCTCAGATTTAATCACCAAAATATATGGTGGCAGTACAAGAATTTGATCCAATTTCAGATGTTGTAAATAAAGAGAGATGGTTCAGGTTCAGAAAGAACAGAGTTAATTTATCACTGGAGTGTTACATTCTTACAGTGGTAAAACTCAAGGTGTACTCTTGTAGAGTTCTACAATAATGTAGGGGTTCAGTGATTTTCTGAAACAGTGAAGAGTGGTCAGTGAAATTGAGATGTACTAGACACTTTCCTGCCTAAATTTAAATATACGATGGATGGGATGGACGGATGGATGGATGGATGGATGGATGGATGGATGGATGGATGGATGGATGGATGGATGGATGGACGGATGGATGGCAGGTTCCAGCCTCTGCAATCTAAGGATTTTCCTGATTTTGTCATTTATGATTTTTGACTGTTTGAAGAACAACACTTTGGGTCTGGAAAGTTGCGATGGCCGTTTATTTACTTACTTATTTACTACTCACTACTATTTCATAGACTAAGCAATTAACCAAGAAAATAATCATCAAATTCATTGAAAAAAATCATTAGATCGAAATAGGGCTGGGCAATAAAACAATGATAATCATCACAATATAATTATCCACAATAACAATATAACAAATGTTCATCACATTGTCAATAAATGTTTGATTTAATTCAGTTGAATCACAAACTAATTAGCACTTTTTTATCATATACATAGATAAAAGATTTTATCATAATTGTTTTGAATGTTATATAAATTTTTCAATTTTCACTCAGGAGCAAAAATCAGTCTTTAAACTTGAAAGAAATAATGATTTGACATTTATCGTGATAATTATTGATATTGAATAGTATGATTTTTTTTTTTTATAGTTAACCCCTGGATTTACAGACAATGTGTAATAAGTAACATCTTCTTTATTATTACTTTAGAATATGCTGTTTTAAATGACAGAATGATGAAGACATGAACAGCCTTATCAAAACATCTGTGGTAGATGATTAGACAGAAAAGTTAAGATATTCCTGTGGAATTTAGAGATGGATTTAAAAAAGGAAATTTCAGCCAGTAGATAAAAGAAAAGCACTATAATCAGACAGGGAGAAGATAATAAACCTTAATACTTTTTTTTAATCACAGGTGATGTGAGACAAAGTCACATTTTGTGGAGGGAGTACACGGCTTAGTGAGCATGATGACAAATTTTTAATTAACACTGGATTGCTAGTAAGCAGAGGGGAATTCATTAGACATTGATTGTTGCCTTAGCTCAGACTTGGGATTGAATTTGATGCCATCACCGCAGGCTTGACGTTTAAAATCACATTTAAGAACAGCCAGATAGATTGAGTGAAAAGAAGCTTTGAAAATGTGTTCCTGCAAATTCAAATGAACCAAAAAAAAGGTAGGCTGGAAATAACAGTCTCCGAATAGTTGTCATTGTGACTAATTAATGGTGCAATCGACAGACTTCACAGCACAATAGTCTGTCATGTCATTGATTCTTTTTGTAAGGGCAGCTCACAAAGAGTTGCCCTTGATGAGCGATTAAACAGGCCCTTGAAAGAAGTTCTGCACTTCAATGTGAAATGGAAAGAGGGAGATTAAAATATCACAAAAAAATCAAAGCCATACTATTTTATGATGGTTACTGTCCAGTTGCTAGATTGAGAAAATGCCCTCTAAACATCTAAATATAAACAATGATGGTGGGTCTGCATCTTTAACTGCATGAAATGCATACCGGTAGTCATAAGTGAACTGTTCCACTCTTTTTTTGTGAAATTCCAAATCGATCAATTGAAGTTTTAAGAAAGTTTCTCAAAGGAAGAGCTGCTTTAAAAGAATTAGTCTAATAGCCTTAATCTAAAGTTTTGCATATGCATTACTAAATAAGGCATCTTAAGTTAATTATGTCAAAGGCAAGACAGACTATTTTTACTTCTTGATGATCTTAATAATTGATAAAATTCACTGTTATTAAAAATAACTGTTTTACTAACTGAATAAATAGTCTACACCATAGACTGTATGGTGTACACAAACAAAGTTAGCTAGGTTGTCTATGTTAGCTTAGTTGCCTAACTGACATTTAAGCTTAAGCATTTGTTTAAGCTAACGTTAATGTTAGCTGTACCAGGATCTTGCCTACTTGCATTTTAATATAAAGCAATGTGAATCTTAAAGATGTGATTCTAAAGTTAACTTTAAAATGAGAAAAACTCATACCAGGTTAGCTAAGGTTAGCCTAAATGACGTTTAGCATTAACAATTAGCTAAAACTGAAGTTTTAGCCATCCAGGGCTAGATCTAGCTTACTCTTAGGAGCAATTTTACTTATTATTTAATCTCATTATTTACTCTAGGCAGATTTCTTACCTTTCAACATCATGATTGTCACAATTACAAAGAAAGGGCAAAGTACATTTCCATTCCACCAAATGTCTTTTTGCTGTTTGAGCATGCCCGAAGCTAACTTATTCTCAGAGGAGCTGTGATCCTTTGACTACACTCAGTTCCTCAAAGAAACGCTGTGTATAAATAAATGAATAAAACTACATTCTGAAATATTTTCAAGGTAGTTAATGAATATAGTATGAAAAGTTTTATTGTGAGTAAAATCTTAGGACCACAACCAAAAATGGACACTAAAAACAATACCTGTGTTAACGTTAGTCAAGTCTTTTGATTCAACCCCACATACAGCATCCTGCTGCCAGAAATACTCATTAGCACACTGAATGTATATTAATGTATATTAACCTGCCACTGAATATAACCACCAAAAATGCACTGCTGCAATGCATTTAGCCCCGTTTGAACAAAGCTTGTCTTTTTAAAAATGAAACTAAAGAATAAGAAGATGCATAATAATCTTTTTAATTTTTATATACAGTCTATGATAATAATATGTCTGTCTTTATAAGCTTTACTTAATAGGAACCAATGCCAAAGACAGGGTAGGGAAATTCTATTGAGACAATGACTACATAATGTTGGTTTGGTCTTTTCAAGGGATTTGTTGACAGCAGGAGAAATGTAGAATAATGAAAGCCATATCCAGTTAAAAAATACATTTCCTGTTGTCCTTGATATAAATTGCCTGCTGTTTTCACCCAGTCTTCTCCCATAAAATGTCTTACCCTCTGGAAGTCACACTGTGGGTTGGGGCAGTGGGTGGGCCTGCAGATGGCCACGTTGCTGTAGCAGGTACACTCCTGGCACGACTGTGGTCTCCATGATGTGTTGTTCTGCCAAGACGAAACAAAAAAACGACATGAAACACTACTGAGGGCAGATTTGATTCATCACTGCAAAAAAACTAAATCACTCTCTTATGCTCCATTATCATTTCCTCGCACACCCATATGTCATCTTTATGTAGACAGCTGGGGCAAATTACAGTCAACATATATGCCTCTTAGTGCATAATGTGACTGATAAATAAGGTTTGTATTTTACCTGGCTGAAATACAATTTTTACCTTTTCCCTAAGGAAGTGTTAGGAGAAAGTTTCTTCCCGCTTGTTTTGAGATTTGCAGGTAATGTGCTGTAACTAGTTGCTTTTCTCTAATGCATTTTGATTTAAATAGTTATTTACCTCTGCCATCTAACTTACCAAGATGAATTTCCCGACCGTTGTTGACTATCATGCAGTACAGATATATTTATATGAAATGAGAGTAAAACTGAATTTACAACAATTAAAACAACAAAAGAAAAACAATTTATATAAATCAGTATCATATTCAAGGAAACAAGAACTGTTTTCACATATTGCAACAATTTGTACTACATGCTCTATGAGGTCAGTGTTGATTGCGTAAGGTTTTACTGCTCTAGTTTACAAAATCTTAGCACCACCATAAGAAAACCATTTCAAAACACTGAAGGATTTCTGCTGCAGGTGGAGTGAAACTGCTTCAGTCTTGATTAAAAGCTTTGAGGACCATGGCCAACTACACAATAAGATGAGATGAGAGAGGCAAAAAAGGCAGAAAAAAAGCAAGAGAACTCTTCTGCTAGTTAGTTGCAATCTATAGCGTGCCTCCTATTTGTCAATAGCTCATAATACCGAGATGACAATTTCTTATGCCTAGCTTAAAGCAAAAACTAAATCAATATTCCAGCGACTGCATATGCTCAGATAGATTATTTTATAGTCCATAAATCAGATTAAGTTGGATGATTGATAACCCACTCATGACGGGAATATCCACGAGCAGCTGAGCTTATGGAGTGGACACTTTGTGATAGGGGATGACGGTCAAATGAGGAGACTTTATTTGAAACAGCAACTAAAGCAGGCATTTTAATGGACAGAAAGAATTTTTGTCATTGGCGAAGCAGCCACGTTGTCAAAAAACAAAACTCCATCAGCACAGAAATTACTGAACACCTGATACATCTACTACAAATCTGACCCTGAGATACTGAGATGAATTGGATGCTACGTCAAGATTGCACACATCACCAGGCCAGTCTCACTTGTCTGCGTACAGAAACGTATATGCCATCAAAATAAATTGCGCTATAATCACAACCAAACTCCAGCCAAACATTCTGCCTTTAACACTAATAGAGCACTGCAAATGAGATTATTCCAGGTTTTTTCCTGTCAAATTTCACTTGATTTATGAATTCAATGACAAATTTAAAAAAAAAAAAAAAAACATTTTAGGACTCTTGTAGGGGTTTGTCATCTAAAAAACTAAATTTAAGTAAAATCTGAGCCTTCCTTGGTTAAGAACATTTTTCTAATGAGGAAACTTTACACACGTCCAAGGTAAATATTTTGCTGTGTATAGCCACTGTTATGCGCATGAAGGTCTTACATATTATGAGGATTCAAGCCCTAAAAACGAACCACATATAGGCCTACTCACTCGAATCCATGGTGAATCAATTGCTGGCAACCGTGGAGGAATACATGTCCCTTGTCTAAAAGTTCATTTAAATTTTTTTATAATCTGGGTCTAATTTTTTTATTTAGATTTCTGGTTATGATTCTAGCGTACTCGTCAAGTTCATTGTTGAGATGACACGCTACATCAGAGACGGGTCAAAAAACAATGAATTACCATCACATTTACCTACACAAAAATCTGCAAAAATGACAAGTTGTTATAAATGCATTTGTTCTTCAATACGCTACATTCTTGACACTAGACTAACCATTGCTTGAATTCTAAGCATAGTTAAGGTCCACAGAAAAGTCATGAAGTAAGTATGCAGTACAATGTAGGAGTAGCTATAGGTCATGCTGAAAGACAGACGGAAACGAGATCACCACAGAATGAAAATTTAATTAGGGAATGTAGCCAACTGAGGGGAAGGGCACTCCTGGAGAAAGCTTGTGAGCTGATATGTTCCCTATAGCGTGGTTTGAGCTATTTATAAATATGTGTGTTTAATTGCGAGTTTGTGATTGTGCATCTCTGCAGAGCTGTATCCAGATGTGTAATGAGTTTCATGTAAGGGCAAACATGCCATAGGCAATCACAGCACACAATATTTATGCTCCTGCTCAGGGAGGAAGACGAGCGACCTTCAGAAGTAAAGAGAATGTGGGTGTCAACCAAACGCTAGAGTTTTCCCAGGAAGGCTTTCGTTCCCTGTGACAGAACCTATTCAACACAGACATAAACCATCTGAGATGTCCACATTGACATCTTAAACTTTGCTCTTAAAATGTATTTATTGAGTTACTGAGGATGTGTCATGTATGAACATGATGAAATATTCAAATTATGAAAAGTGTTTTTAGGGCTTGAAATATTGAAAATGGAAAATTAAACAGAATTTAATTTTTATAGCATGGCTGCATAGCGATGAGAGGATAATAAATCACATACGAGTTAAAAGAAGGTTTTCAGGAAACTTAAAGAGGCAGTGTTGAGGGTAGTGTTATAGTACTCGAGACTTGTAGACTCGAGTCCCTCAAGACCAAGTCAAGACCATATCTTTGGAAATATCAATAAATTGCTTTCGCATTGTCTGATTTATTTGTTAACATCCTAACTTTTATTGGACATAAAACTTATTGTTTCAAATGCAACCAATAACCCTTATTAAAAATGTGCTGTTACCTGCGATGGTAAGTGGTGATGAATAAAAATGTTGTTGAATAAAGATGCTTATGTTGATTTCAGCTATTAGTCTTTGTATGTGGGTGTTTTAATGGGAATGTGGACCTTTCAGAGCAACCTGAGACGTACCTATGATCTTGTTCCACATTTTAGTGTGTGTCATGTAACGTAGGGAACTGGACTTGGACTCGCTCTCACCCTTCCACCGTCTTGGTCTCAGCCCCTAAAAGTCTTGGTCTTGTCTCGGTCTTGATACATTCTGGTCTTGGTCTTGACTTGGTCTCGGTTTGGGCCGGTCTCACCTCAAGGCCTCAAATACTGACACTTTGAGAAAGCCGACAAAGCATTGGTATTTGACGCACAAGGTACCCTTCAACATCCATATGAAACTCCCTGGGCTTTCAAGTAACTCTAATGTAACCCATCCACCATCATTTAATGTACTTATTTCAACCTGATCTTCTCTTAAACCTAACCAAGATGATTTGGTGTCTAAACCTTACCAAAACCATGATCTTTTCCTAAACCCAAAGGTGTATCATATGGACACAAGACCATATAAAGGGTACCTGAATCAGTCTGAATCTGATTTATGGACCGCTAGACCCAGTTTTAGATATGCCAAAACAAAATGACCAAAAACATTAACTTTGGTGCAACATCAAACACAACGTTAAGGTGAATACGTTAAGGTGATAAAAATTCATGAAGACGCTTCTGCTTGAGGTGCAAATGTTTCAAGTTCAGTAAAGCCAAAGCCCAGAGGGACTTCCAGCACAGGTACAGGAAACCACAGTGACAGCTGCCACACTCATGGTGATGAGTCTTCATGAAAGCACTGACTGCTGCAAAACTAGAGATAGTGCTTTTGACCTAGGTCTAAACTTTAACACTGTTAAGTAGTTAAAGTAAATTAAGTAGTATCTATTAATGTTATATTTTATATTGATATTTCTCTTCAGCCACCTGGTCATTTTTAACGGTTAGCATGCCTGCCTAATCTGTGCATTCTGTTACACTTTGTGTGATGTAATCAAATTCTGCAAGTGTTAAAATAAATGTGTGGTGTCATAAAACACCACACATTACCATCTTTATTTTGCAAACTTTATTTTCCACATATTATTTTAGGAATATGGAAGAGATGATATATTTACACCTTTAAAATGTTATGGGGCTAACATTTGTGTAGTTAGCAAATGATCCTGATGTCTAACACTACATTAAAGTGTTAAGATAAACTAACACTGGTCAGTGTTTGGAAGAGTTAAATTTTAAGTCTATAAAAGAGTAAAAAATTTAACTAAATTAGTGTTATGGTACCAACAATCCAAAAACAGTTTAATTAAATTAAAACTCTTTGGTGTGGGCCACACTTTAAATATCAACACATAGCCAAATCAACACAGTTGATTTGGCTATGCTGATTTTACTGTGTACTAATACGGTGTTCCAATACAAAAAAAGCAGTCCAGCTAAGATACAACACCAAATTCACTGCGACAGGCACTCAGAGTCACACCCCTCGTTGCATATCCCATTATTATAGGAAGGGGAACGGTCTCTCAGGTAATGTGTTCTGACTGCAAAGAGCAATTCACATGATAGAGTGAGATCAGTTTGTCATGCTGAATATACCAATCCCTCTCAGTCTCTGTTTGCATTTAAACAGACTGAAATATCTGCCTGTGGCCTTTTCTGAACTTTAAGTACAAAAAGTATCTTCCATGCAGTCACTGTGAAAGGGCCAGCATGACATCCTCATAATAAACCTTTCAGTATGGATCTACCATACCAACCAATCTCAAGCTCTCCAGAGTTCTGACAATCTTTTTTTTGATCTGATAGCTTTCTAACATATTAAGAAAAGGTTCAAAGCAAACATATAAATGGAAAATTGTTCTGATTGGACTAGAACAGGACAGAACTCTAGGCTACTGTAATTCTTTTCTTTAGAAAAGTGGTTGCATATAAAACATCAAAAATCTATTCAAGTGAAAGCAGGATGATTGATTTCAGAAAGTTTCAAAGTACAAGCAATGAAAAAGCTATTAAATTACAGGAGAAAGTACAAGTATTATAGATAAATACAATGGTTAGAAGATAAATGTCCATTTGTATATCAAGCGTTGAGTGGGAATTGGCTTTGTGTGATATTGTATGCTTTGTAGGTGAGACAAAACCCAAAAGCTCTAGCAAATGGCTTTTAATAACAGAGACAGAGGCATTCCTTTTTTACACAGCTGTGGCTCAGGAGGTAGAGTGGGTTGGCCGTTAATCGGAAGGTAGGCGGTTCAATCCCCGGTTCCCCCAGGCTGCGTGTCGAAATGCCCTTGGGCAAGACACTGAACCCCGAATTGCCCCTGGCGGCTGTTCCACCAGTGTGTGAAAGTTAGTTTCTGTTTGAGCACTTAGGCTCAGTGAGTGAAAGGTGAATGCAGATGTAGTGTAAAAGCGCTTTGAGTGGACTAGAAAGGCGCTATACAAATACGAAGCATTTACATTTGACATGCATGTATTTACTGACTTAGGTTTAGGCACTAACTTATGTGAAAGTTAGGGTAAGTTGCCTCGGGGGGCTGACAACTGCTTTAAAAAATGGATTGCTAGCTACCTAATTAGCGACCGGAAGAGCTACTAGCGTTTCCGGTCTTCCCGGGCCATCATATACACACACATTTTGGGTACAATAGACACGGCTTTTTCAAAGCATGTAAATGTGACGCCTGAGCATGAGAACAGGCTGCCCAAATATAACTGCCCCTTTTGTATTCAACCTTTGGTATGTGAGCATGTGTGTTTGTGTTTAGGTGGTGGGAGAGTCAGATGATATTAATATCTTGTATGTGTGTATTTGTTTGTAAAATAAGAACGTGTAAGATTCGGATTGCTTTGACTAAATTGGGTAAGGTCACTGGGGTTAATAATAAGTCCGTGTGCATGCAGATATGCCTTCAGAAATATGTTCCCTGTTATGGTTCTTTGGCTGCCATTCATGTCAGGAAGTCTTTCTTAATAGAGCTGTTTAAAATTAGCAGCTAACAGTATAGGGACTTGGCTCTGACTGGACTTCGCGCCGCTGCTGAGAGGGCGAGTCGATTTTAGCATAGGTCTCAGGGGGATCGAGGAGGTTGCACTCACTTACAAATCCTTGTCTTGTTTGCCTCCTGAATAGACCACAAGAAGAATGGGATTGACCCCAGTCTCATTGTGAACACGGACCTCTTAAAGCGGCCAGGGCAGGGGAGCAAAGAGTTTCAACGCAACATGGGCTCGCCATTATCCGACCTGCCCCTTCCTGCTCTGACAAGCCCGAGCCAGGGGAGCTATACAGCAGACAGCAGCGTGAGTGGTAGTGGCCCTTCCTCCCCTCCTCCAAATTTGATTGTCCCCAGCAGGGACCCATACCTGGGATTCATTGATTAAATGTCTGAGGAGTTGGGGGCTTATTTAATTCCCCCCTGGAGAAAGATATGTGCCTCAGATTTGATTTAGGACCGAACTAGCTCAGACAACGTGGCTGCACGTCTCCAATTTCATAAAGAAAAAAATAGATTCATAACTTTCACAGAGAGTACATCCTAGAGGCTGTTATATAGGGCAGAGCTAAGTTTGAGTTTTGCACTGTGGGACTTTGTCTGGCAGGTTGTCGGTTTGAAGCCCAGACAAACTGAATTGTGTGGATGGAAAAAGTAGAGGATTACCAAAATGTACACAAAAAAATGGATAAAATGGATTTAAAAAATCGCAGTCACGTTGTGAACATGTGAATTGTAGCATTCACATGTTATTAGCACTATAACACAGCTATCACTGTAAAGCAGATGGTCACTTGAAATAGGGTGCCTTCAAGTGGAGTCATGTATCATGTTTCAAGAAGAGTCTATATGAATGTCCGTGAATAATTATTTTCATTATCAATTGAAATCATCAAGTCTGTTAAATGTCCCAAAAATGGTGTCCATCTAAGTTCCAAATTCAAAGGTAATGTCTTCAAATTGCTTATTTTGTCTAACAGTCCAAAACAAAAATATTTTTTTAGATTAGAATGATATAAAACTGAGTGAAACAGCAAATCTTCACATTTAAGAAGCTTGAACTTGCAAATATTTAATATTTTCGCTAAATAAATTGCTTAAGGGATCAATCGACTAATCATTTTAGCAGTGCAACTGATAGCCTCAAGTTCTAAAGTATGCAGATATTTCTTCCAGCTTTCCAAATTTTTGTTTCTAACAGTATTTTCCTGAGTATAACCACTTGAATGCCACATTTAGGCCTAAACTTGAAAGCAACAATAGCTCAAAAATCAGCATTTGAAAAGTCTATAACAGCTGTACGTATATAATTTTACTCCCATTCAATTTAACAGAGGGCTAAACCAGAAGTTAGCCTGCTCGGCCGGCAAAGGTCGACACAGTGGAAGCTGTAGCGTAGCCGACTAGTGTTGTGTGTAATTGCAGACGACGCAGACACTAACGCACAAGTATAAATGCTTGATGCAGGAGTATAAATCATGCTTAACAGTTGTCTTTGATATCGATTAATCTGCCAATTGTTGCCCAGATTTATCTATAAAATGTTTTTTTCTATAAATCTATAAGACATTTGCCTATTATATTTTGCCAGGTGACCATGTTTTGTCTGACCAACAGTCCAAAACCAAAGATATTGAGCTTACCATAATTTATGACAAAGAAAAGCATACAATTCAACACATTTAAAAAGCTTAAGGTAATAATTTTCTTTTTAATTTCATGTCAGTTGACATAAGATTAATTGATTAATAGTTTTAGTTCTACTTTTTACATTATGACTATTACGAGCTTCTTTCATCATACTGTATGTTAACTTATGAAGATCAAGCAGAGGGCCACAGGGGCTCCTGTGTTCACCTCAGTTGAGTTAAGTGATGGAAGAAGTAAAGCTTTAACCTCCATTACTTTGTTTGGCAGCCAACATCAGAAGACTTGGGTCACACTGGGAAGCCCCCAGTGGGAAGTGTGTCTTGCTGAATGAAAATTACACAGGATGAAACTGAAAAACAACCTGCACCATCGAGTCGATTTTCCCTGGATAAATAAAGAGGGGAGGACTCGTTTGCCCCTACACTGCTTTAAGGAGCAGATTCAATTAAATTCCAATCAAGAACAAAAGGGAGAGTCAAACATTAACAGGGCACAGTTTTGTGGAGCTGTCAGTTACACTAGTTGGACTTTCCCATTTAATACGTGGGGAAGGGTGAAGAAAGGCAGCATGGCAGCCTAGCAAAACGTAATTGGGCTATAATTGGATAGAAACTAAAGCTATTACTGAGGCAAATTCAATCTGGGAACGTGATGGCTTACAGCGCCCAAACAGCTCTGCGGTCGACTGAGACGCTTAAGACGGCTGCAAAAACACTTGAGCTTCTCCTTGAGGGGAAACCTGGTTCTGTCAACACACCTTTATATTTACAGTTGACCAACCTGATCACATCTGTGTGTACTTCTATTTACAACAACATATAACTGGGTTGGAGTTAAGTAATACAATGCATGAGTAGACCTCAAGACAATATTATAATAAGATTAATAAAGAAATTAACAAAATCTAGTTCTACATTATCTTATTTCTCTGATAACAGAATGTTTGTCTCCTGTGTGAAATTACAAGGTATTTAATTAGATCATTCTCTAATAAACCAAGGTTACATTTTGTCTCCATACATTACAAAGAGCAAGAGTTTAAAAATACATGTACATATATATTTTTTTACTTATTTAGTTATTTATTTGCTCAATGTCCCTTCCACAGCACTATCTGATTGGTTACACGTTGCGAATAATAGCCTATCAACACTTGAGCAGCAGAGCTGTGAAGGGAAGGCAGCCGATATTAAAGGCGCAGTAAACATCAAAATCTGATTATCTGTTTCTGTGATGACAAGCAGAGCAGTGTTCAGTGTTGTGAATTTAAAAGTTGTGACTTCGCTCATTGATTAAACCCCTCCTCCGATGCCACCAGTCCAATTAGAGGACCTGCTGGTAAGACATGACAAATGACTGGGATGATTGTTCACTTCCCAGCACCTATAAATACAGCTTCCTGCTCTCTTATTTTCACGGTCAATAATATAGATAACTTCCACACTTGACTTATGAAATCACAACAGCTACTGGTCACAGGTCAACAGATTCATCCCCATAGAAAACAACCAGCTGATAAAGACCACGTGGTATGGTTAAAAGCTCCAGAAAGGCTAGTAGATGGACACTGAGTTGAAATTGTTTTGGCTAACCACATTCAGTGGTCACAACTAAAATGATGATGACAGATTCAACAATCTAAAACATCTATGAGTGTATCAATGTGGTTTTGGTGTATGACAAAATAGAGAGTTGCCATTGTTCAACAATCAGACGAAGAGAACTTAAGTTTATGAGTAGGCCCAAAGAGATTTCTACATCCACAGTAGCAACTGCATCCTCAACCAGAATGCAATGCTGCAACAGGACAAGTTAGGTTTTCTGTGAGGGGCAACTCACCTCTATTTGACTGGAAAACCTTCTGTGCTTTTGCTTTTTGCTTATTTTCCCCTTTCTCCATAAAAAAAAGTACAGACGGCATCAACCTCAGGCAGATTTCTGAGGATTTGTAAATGTGGGGAGCAGCTGAGGCAGGTTGAAGGAAAGCAGTTACCCAGGAAGATGAATTCTAGCATGTTTTCACAAAATAACTCATCACAGTAAATAAACATCACAGATTGATAAAGTTTAATGAGTTTGAGGCTTTGCTTTCTTTAACAAATGTGGTGTTTATATGTGTGTCACCCCAAGTAAGATACACATTGTGCCATGTGAATTCATTTGTATATTTAAACAGTAAATCAAACACATTTACCTGTTGTACGCATGGAAAAAAAGAAAAAACTTTTCTGCTTAGGTTGTACTAAAAGCATAAAATAGGTACATAAATATGAAAAAAGTTGAAGAACCACCAGTTTAAAGGAATGCCTGAGGAAAGTAAGCTGTTGGATGTTTTCTTGATAACAAAAAATGGACTTGCTCATCTGAGCAGCACATGGACAGAAAATGCTGCACAGCATTATATTTATTTTTTTTCAGATATATTAAAGTACTGAGCCAGTAACAAGTTGTATCTTCAAATAGCTCGTCCACTCCTGCTCATTATCGCTGCCTGCTCTCAAGCTGCCTCCTCACCATTCTGGATCTTCAGCACAAAGAATGTTAACTTTTCCGTTTTTAGAGGGCAACAGCTGTGTCGCTCCTGTTATGCTGAATAACTCCCTGCCGAAATGAATTCAAATGTATTCATTTGCTGCCGTTTAATTGCTTTACCCCGCAACTTCCTTCAATGCCGGCCGGGTGATTATATGCTAATTCCTTGCGAGGCAAGCTGTGAATACAAGCAAAGTCATAGTGCTGACCAGCTGAAAGACACCTAAAACTGTCACACTCTCTGCCAAAAAGTCTGATTTAATCGAAGCTTTGGCAAAAATTCAAAGTGGTCATAAAGAGTACAGAGATGACTCCGGCTGCTCAATGGTCTAATCATGAATTTCCATGGCAGTCCTGTGTGTTATCCATCATCTGATCACCAATACAAGGTGTTCAGCGGTTGAGGAATCTGCATGTAAAGCAGGAGAGTGTGTCCTCTGCCACAGGGTTAGCATTGTTATGCTAATAGACAAAAATATTTGTCCAGGGGAATGGCGGAGTTTAAAAGTTGTGACTTCGCTCATTGATTAAACCCCTCCCCCCATGCGACCGGTCCAATTAGAGGACCTTCTGGTAAGACATGACAAATGACTGGCTGATTGTTGACTTCCCAGCACCTATAAATCCAGCTGCCTGCTCTCGTCCTGCCATAGCTGCTATCGCTCTTGCAGCTAAATATCAGCATCAAGCATGTAATGGGTTATGGATCATCAAGCAGATGGCCTGAAAGAGCCAGGAGGATCCACCACAAAGAGGGAGATTAGCACTGAAGCCACGGTGAAGAAAAAGAAAATATTGTGTGACAGAGTTGCTTCACAAATTGATTTTAGGAATGTGTCCGTGGTACATTTGAAGAGATGATTAGATGCAATACCCGCTACCTGCTTGATAGCAAAGACGTGAGTCACATGAGACCATTTTGATGGTGTGCTGCAAAGGAACAAAACTAAAATAATTTTGGGCTGTTCTGCTTGGATTATTCCAGACTGCAGTTATCAGTTGAAGGGTCAATAATAGCAAAGCATTCACAGCTCCCTGGTAAATATTTTGGAACTTTCAAGACACCAAGCAGAAAAAAACATGTAAAGAAACCACTCCACAACGCGTTTTACATAAATCATATATAAAATCAGAGATTGTGTAAGGGAAGACTGAAGAGGGCTGATGACAAGGTCAGGTGTGATATAATGGCAAGGATGAGCAAACAAACAGAAGCATTTTGCTCAATTATACCTCCTTTGTCTCAAAACCCATTAATTCTAATGAAAAATCCATGGCAAGTCCAGACAAAAGTTTTCACACTGCTCTGACAGTTTGTGCTGCACTTTGGATGTAGTTTGATTTAGAAATTTTAACATTGGAAATATAAAAAAAAAAAATACAAAAAACAATTTTCTTTGAGTCAAAGAAATCTCATGGGGATTCTGTGTGAGAAGAGCCCAGAAGAAATAAGAAAATAAGAAAAAAATACAGTGGCAGAGATGCAGGTGAACAGAAAGTAGAAAGTAAATCACATACTGTATTTCATCTCACAGGCCTGCGGTGATACATAATGCATGCTGCCAGCATTCAATCCGAGAAGCTTGTTTCTTTTGATGGTACGACTTTGGAGGAGCTAAGTCATTCATTATCCAGTTCACAGGTTCCTCACATCTGACAGACCAATTTGCATTCAATCAAAAAGATTTCATGTCGAACGTTGTGTAATTTGAAATCTGTTTGACAAATCTATCTAATTTGTTCCTGTTTTGTTGCTCCTGCCAGCCTACAACATTCGGCCGGCTCTCACACTGCAGACAAGTCACTGTCCCCCTCCCAGCTCACATGTTTCACCTCCAACACCAAACATCTTTGCAAGCAACAGTCTTTTACTCTAAGAAAGGAACAACAGCTTTTAGGCTATGAAAACAAAAGGTCAATAATTCATATATGTAGATAACTTTGTGAAAAAGCCTTTGAACTCCCTCTGTTATTGTTTTATCAGCAGTATGTTCCTGAACACAAGGAAGATGATGCACTAATGGCGACTCACACTACTGGGATTCACCTACAGGTCTGACACGTGCACATGAGTATGGCTTTCAATAATGCATGACTACCACCACTCAGGCGTGGTCAAAGTCAGGTGATGCAGATAGCAGCTCTCCATCTTCCAGCTACAGTGTAACTAGAGCTTTGCGGCTGAGCAAGTTTCTAAGTCACTGTTTTCCACCTGAGTTAAAAATTAACGACGAGTGATTTCTGACCCATTTTGATCCCTCGGATTTCTTCCGGGGAGCTTATGAATCTGTAACCAGATTTAATTCGGGGCAGCTGTGAGCAGAGCTGAAGCCCCGTACAGTAACACAACAGCAATCCTGTTCAGAGAAATACCAGCTGGATAATGTTTCATGAAACTGCTCCTGTAACTTCAGACCCATCAGACAGAAGAAAAGGGGAAAGGTCAGAGGATGTCCTGTTGGCAGGATTACAAGCTGGCACTCAAGCTCCCATGCATACCGGCTACTAACCAGAGTTGTGTTGCACTCTTCCAGCTGAGGTTTAACTCTAAACACAGGCTGCAGTATACTAAATAAGCTGCTTTTTGCAGGTAATTGTTAAGCCAGTGTCATTAGCTTTGTGTACCAACATCCTTTTCTCTCTTTGTAAAACCTGTGGCATCATGAAATGTTCGCTCTCAGAAAGGTTACTTTTGAGTTTCTTGCATATTTTGTCAGCATCAAACATAATTGTGACACAACATTTTGCTAATTTCTGCACCTTTCAGAGGGGAATGAAGTCTGTATGAAATCTGTAACACAGGACAGCTAGGTTGATCTGCCTGGCAGGGCTTTTTGGCTTTCACACAAACGTCGCTGAAATGAAAACGACTGTTCGAACATGACAGGCCCATTACAAATGAAGCCACAATGCACACATCACATTTAAGATCAGCAAGCAAAGACTTAGTTTGCACACAAATTTAGTATGACGGATGAATGAGAGAGACTGTTAACTCAAATATCCAGCAGCCAGGGTATGCCATTCAAGAATTCGTTTCCTAGTCTCTTGTGATCGTTCGGACGCTAAACACAAACATTTCCTACATAAGAGCCGTGTAATGTTATGAATACGTTTTAGTGTTAAAGTCTTAACTGTTTGTTTTTACAGCTGAGTCATGCTTAAAAATATATAGAAGTGTTATAAAGCTGCAGATTGCAAAAATGAATTTTACAGAAAAATTTTAGAAGCCAAACCAGCTATAAAGAGTCGCACCTCGTGAAAAGAAATGACTTGAGGATTTGGTGGTCTTCAGTACAGTCAGAGCCAGCAGCCGTTACAGGAACAACATCTCATGGTACTTAAACATTTAGCAGTTATGGTCGCCTCTTCTTGTCACCACACATTGCTTCATGTATGCTGAGAACTTTTGAAGGCTGGTTGTGGTCTTTTCTTTCTTTTCTTTTTTTGCGTGGTACCTAGTGTTATTTTAAAGAACACACTACATATCATGCAGCGCTGTGTCTTTAAGCCCATATTATCCTTTAACGTCTGAAACACTATAACACTTTATTATGTCTTAAACAATCAAGAAATGGTCAAATAGCCTCATTGTTCCACCATGTAGTGTTTGAAATTGTCACTGTGGTTTCGACTCAGTGTCATCCTAATTTATGATGGCAGGGAGCCTTCTCGATGTATTCTGATGTCACCATCAGCCGTAAAATGAAGGATGCACATGTCCCACCTTCCTTGCTTTACTCACCTCAGCATTGCATATAGTGGACTGAACAGGCTGACACTCTGTGTGTAATTGTGCTTCTGAATGTCCTGTTTAGACAAAAGTAGACGCCAGCCTGCTCCTTGTGCCTCCTGGCAGATTATAAACATAGCAACATATTTTAGGGTATAAAAGTGCAGCAGTAGTTTAGTTTTTAAAAAATCCACAGTAACTTTGTACATCTGCTCCCAGGAATATTATACAGCCAGTTCAAGAAGTAGCAGATGATAAAAACTAAAACTAAAGCTCGTAAAACATGCACAGGAGGTTTGCACATCACTCTTTATGAGTGTGAAATGACTAGACAGATCATCCACCCATCCCACACACACGCACATACACACACAGCTGCTGCTCTTCTCATTCAGACAGCAGTATGCCTTGTTTCCTGTGTCAGGTTCCCTTTGGACACTAAAGCTGTCAAGGAGCTGCCCCTGTGGTAATCCATACATCCTCATCTGTGTGTGTGTGTGTGTGTGTGTGTGTGTGTGTGTGTGCCATCATCTACATTAACACCAGGCTCTACCCTCTGAGCTACCATTTACTATATGTGTGTGTGTGTGGGTGTGCAGAGCAGGAGAAGGCGATTAGAGCAGGGTTAAGCCGAGAGTCGCAAACTGCACACACACTGAAAATTCACTCGCTGTGAAGTCACAATAAAACACAAACATACAGACACACCAACACAGCTTGTGGGTCTGAAAGCTCACACAGGGGTGCAAGTACACTGCACTCAAACAGAAAGTAATAATCTCCCTTGCTCTCATCATGATTTTTATAATGCAGCCAGGATTTTAGAAGTTAGGCCTATGTATGTTTTTTTTCACATAGATTGTTACTGTGCCACTTGTGGCTTTCTAATTATCTTGTCTAAAATTCAGCAATTTGGATAAATGTTTAGTTTGGTTTGGAATATCAAATTTTGTATCATGTGAATAGCTACGGTGTCCTTTCCTGAATGCAATGACAAAATGTTTTGAATGACAGTAAGCACACTATAGTATGTAGTTTAAATTTATCAAGGATACTCCTTTGTTGAGAAACACGGGGGGATATCATTGAGAGTAAACCTTTAAAATGTTTTAATTTCCCTGATCTGTTTCCCTGCAGTTCTCTTTCCAAAGCCTGTATGATTCTGTTATGTCAAAGAAGTGCTGATTTAACCAAATCATTATTTCTTGTTTGTGATTGCGCTGAATTGATTGCATTATACACAGTTGTATGCTGTAAATTGTCTAGAAATTCAACTGAAAAACTGGATTTGCTGTTCAAAAATACTTGTAGGTACTGGATTTACATATTTTTATCATCTGCACTCAGTATACAGCTAAGCTAGCTAGCCATTAGAATCTACCGTGGGCCTACATTCTAATGGTTAGCTTACTTTTGGGCAATTGTTGACATTGTGTATTTTACCTTAATTCTACTAGATTAATTACTGTCTTTTTATTCCTAAGGCAACTTACTGTTGATTTTTCTAATCTGATCTATAATTCTGTAGATTTCTTGGTAAGGTGCGGTCATACCAGAAAGCAGCACAGTGAAATTAATCTGTCTGAAATAACAAAAAAGGTGGTGCTAGAAGCTTGGTGACATAGTGACTACTTGCAGGGCTAGTTAGTGAACTAGTGTAGCTGGTGAGCTAATTGCTAACAAGCTCGACTGACATAGCCAGATGCTTTTACCATCGACTCCTATCTCATAACTGTCAAAAAAACATCACTCTTCAACATGTCGGCCTAATATTGTACTCTGGTTGTCCGTCCATTTCAAGGTCAGCTCTGTCATGACAGTTTGCTATTGGTCATCAGTGGGAATTTGACTGCCAAAGTTAATTAAAGTTAAACTCAACAGGAAATATTTATGTGAAATAAACTTAATGCCCTGAATATTCCATTGAAATTGCCATGAAATGTGACTGTTTTAAATGCTGATATGACTGGACCTTTACTATGACTAATGAATTAGCGTGCACCTACACACATAATGAGGGCAGAAGAGAATTAATGTGGACGATTGTGCAAAGACATATTTTTACATAAGTATCCAACCCCCGCCCTGCGATGGACCGGCAACCTGTACAGGGTGTACCCTGCCTTTCGTCCGATGTCAGCTGGAATTAGCTCCAACCCCCCACGACCCTGTACGCAGAATAAGTGGTTGACGATGGATGGATGGATGGATGGATGGATGGATCCAATCTCTTTACTACTACAGAGCAGCTAGTGAAAACCATGATGAAAGCTAAACCTGTTAGTTACTTGTGTGAGAAAGAAAAACGTACAAACAGAGAGAGAGAGAGAGAGCGAGAGCGCGAGAGCGAGACAGAGCAAGAGTCTTCACAGGAAACCACTAAAAGGATTAACTACATGTGCTCGATATTACCACATTACCATACATTTCACTTTTCAAACCACAAAACAACCAGCAAGGAGGGGGAGTGTGTGTATCTGATGGCTGTGAGAGCTTAACCATTTACAGAAGTCATTTTCACCAGAAACCCCACAAACAAACACACATGCACCCTGGTATTCCTCCTGTGTGTGCTATTAGTGGCTTGATTAGGATAAGTGGAGCACAGCTACTGTTAAAAACAGCTAAATGGGCCAAAGTGTGTCTGTATTGATGTGTGTGTGTGTGTGTACGTGTGTCATGTGTGTTTGTGTGTATTGTGTGTTTGTGTATATTGTGTGTTTGTGTATAATCCAATCTCCCTTCTCTCTGCTCTATAATTGGGTTTTGTGCTCAGCAGCTCAGAGCCCGGCAGGATCTTCCTTTAGGGGAGGTTTTGTCCACTTTTTTTTATTTTATTTAGAGTTAGAGCCCATTGCAGAATCCCCTGCCTGCCTTCCTCATAAACAAACACACTCACACCTATACACACACAGAGACAGCAAACACCCCCTGCCATCGCCAACATGATATTTCTGCAGTTTGTACAAGACTTGATGTTACAAGCACCAAGTTGTGTACGGGTGTTAACAGAAGTGCTGGCAGCTACTGTGTGTGTGTGTGTGTTGTGTGTGTGTGTGTGTGTGTGTGTGTGTGTGTGTGTGTGTGTGTGTGCCCCCGAGGTGATAATTCAAGTACGTTATCACAATTGAACATTTCCAGTATTGTGCTGGTAGGGAAATCCAATCCCTTTTTGTTACTTAGGGAAGACATTGCAAATTCAGCAGATATCGCCTATAACTTAATTCTAACCTTACCCTTAAACCAAGTGTTAAATCCTGAATTTTTGTAATTGTGGGGACCAGATGTTTGTCCCCATGGCCGGGTCTATATAGTACAAGTACACACAGGTTTTGGAGTCCATTAACATTGAATCAGGGCTACTGATTTGGTTAATCCATCGATGATTTTTTTTTTGACAAATCAATCAATTACTTTGTCTACAAAAGGTGGTGATCATCAAACCAAAGCCACAGGTGCCATGTTCCAGTTGCTTGTCTGAAAAACTGTTAAAACGCTCAAAGAGATTGAGTTCATAACGATGACAAAAGCTACTCACTAGCTAAGTCCTCACATAGGAGAAGCTGGAACCTGCATGTGTTTGGGATTTTCTTTTATAAATGTCTTTAAATGATTAGTTGACTGTTCCACATGTGAAGTGTTTGCTCTCAGATTTCTGCTCTGCTCTCAAGTTTTTGGTGCAAGAACCCTATTTACAATGACTGAGTCACAAACAGCCGTTTTCAACAGCCAATTTGCTACAGATAGTATTACACAGTATGTGACTATAGTACATGCACCGGTTCATGTAATAACTGTCCTTTTATTACAAAGGCTGTATACAAACCAAGGGAAGTATATAATAAAGCCGTGCAGAGCAGGAGTAAATGAATCTGGGACGGTCTCAGTAGTAAAGAGAACGAACAGGCGATGAGGCAGAGATAATTTTATTGGTCAACACACCTGGCATTCTATTGTTTGGGGGATGTTGACGGGGGTTTTGCTCAAAGCAGAGCAGAAATCTGAGAGTAAACATTTCACGATGGCACAGAAACAGCCTGAGCCACAGACTGTATATACGAAATGGATGTAGTCATGGTGACGTCACCCGTTGGTTTGTGGACTGCCATTTTGAAGCCTCGAGTGTGGCCAATAGGGCCTTATTGACAGGTCGCCATGGTAACGACTAGTCAATCATAGATAATCCTGCCCTGAAACATTTTCTGTTTTGTGGTTGATTTTAAAATAAATGGAACCATAATTTAGTAAATGAACATCATATTGTATTGAAGAAGACTTGAAACTATCGACTGAGACCATAAACTCATCAGGAAAGTGTTTACTGGGGTTATTATTCAGCTGAGAAGTAGGGTAATTTTTCCATTATTTCTAATGGAGTCGGACTTCTTTTTGCAACCAGAAGAGTCGCCCCCCTGCTGGATTTTCAATAGAATGCAGGTTTCAGGGACTTCCGCATCGGCTTCATATTATTGAAGCTTCCCGCTTGGCCTGAGCGCAGGAGAAGGCCTGAAGCTGGAGAACAGGAAAATCTGTGCAAGGCAAGCATCAAGATATCTGAGTTCAAGCACAAAGCTTGAGCAGTAGGAGAGCAAATGTAAGCGCAAGCAGGAGCTATTTGAGTACTGGCGGGCAGGGTTTTGAGGGAAAGCATTACAACATCAACATGTCATGCTCTCAAATCGAAAGACCATGCTTTTGAATAAAGAATTAAGTGGACCTTGAGCTGAAATAGTTTTGTCATCAAATTATGATGTTGATGTTGATGATTTAATGTTCATTGAATTAATGAGCCTTTGGGTTCTAAATATTTTGGTTTATGTTTGATTTGAAAGTGACAAAATAAAATGTCTCAACATCCCAAACAAATCACAGTCTCAGGAGTTCTTCTGTCATTCAGTGTCTGAAGCAGCCCCAGGATCTGACCCCAAAAATGAGCAGCATTTTAGTTTAGGGTGGATTTTTCCCTGCAACAACCTTCCAAAAAAACCTAGAGACTGCAACAAGTGAGAACATCCATCCATGCTAACTGAAAGCCAGCGGATCTACCCGCTTTGTCTAATTGAAATTCAGATGTCAATTTGATCACTGGTGGCAATTTTGTTTAAATCTTAGAGTGCATGGAAAAGTGTCTGCTAAATAATGGTTGAACCTCTTCACTACTTTCATGCCAGACTTTGTGACTTCAAAATTCAAACACATTCAGTTCGCTGTCAGCGGGGGCCATCATCGTGTCAAGCTGCCTCATGAAGATTTAATGGTCGCAACTAATGGTATTAAAATCATTAATTCACGCTATCACTGCAGGAACATTTGCACCAGTTGCTGCGGTCCCATTCACCGACTTTATCAGGACTCCTCCTGTTCCTGACTTCAAGGATTAAAACAGCAGACCAGCTTACCGCCGACACCAACTGTCCAACCAAACAAATCATTCAAGAAGAGAAAAATCTGGTAAATGGAGCAAGTTAATGTAATTTTTTAAATTTTAACTGGAAAGTGATTTTCCCATTGTGATTTTGGAGAAAAATGTAACCAAGTGAGTGACAAGAAGTCAGACCAGTTTTATGATTCAGATTCTCAAAACTTCAACTTTTCAAAAATCTGATGCGTGTGACACAATGAAACAGTGCTTCCATCCAACGGTTAATTACTGTATATATCTCTAAATGTTTCTAAATTGTTCTGAAATGTTGATAAAAAACCAACACTGCATAGTTTGTCTTTTTTAGTACATAAAAATAGCGAAATAAAAACTCAACTCATTTTTCGCAGCACCTACTTAATGCAACACATTGTATTAAATAGAAACATTCTTCACCTGCAAAATGATGTGCCTGCATTTGCATGAACAGCCACTCAGTAATCTTTTTCTAGACATCCTGGAGACGTGCTGGAATAGACAGATACTATCATCTTTAATAGTCTTTTTTTAAAATTTCCATCCTTTTGACTTTATTGACTTTGTTCTCCAAGCTACACCCTCTGTTTCTTGCTGCTGTAATGACCCAGTTTCCCCTCAGGGACCAATAAAGTTCATCTGATCTGATTTCATCTCCTCTGGTCTTATCTCATCTCATTTCATCTGTAAAAGAGAGCAAAAGCTACAGATTCATCTGACACTCAAGAGAAAAACGTCGTTCAGGTTTGTAGTGAGAAATTACCAGATGTAAGATGATTTTAGATGCACACTCAGGATGTTTCCTCAGGGAAAATTCCTGGCGTTGCAATCTAGAGGAAACCCAATTTTTTTTTTCCCCAGGAGTTTTTCTGTTTAGATCATTATCATTAAAAAGCTTCTCCTTAAAATACAAAAGCCCTACCTTGATTCAACTATTTCAACATCAGAACTTCTTTTGAAAGCTAGGTTTGCTGTTTTTCATTTTCCAAAACAATTTCTTTCTGTTTATTTTCATTTTGGTCATTTGAATCTTTTTATTTATGTTGAGCCTGGATGTGACTTCTCAGCACAGGCCTCCTGTGTCTGTTTGCTGTTCATATTTGTCTCAATTTTGGGGCATTTGATTGTATTTTCTCCCCCATACGACTCATGTGGCTTATTTGAATCAGCAGAACATGTTGTATTTCATATTTCTTTTCTCACTTGGCATCATTTACACGTGTAAAATAAATTAAACCAAAAGCCTAAACCTACAGATTTTTTTACATTAGCAATTCCCTCTCATGCATGTCACCTTTCGTACATTAGTGCTGCACACAAATATTGATCAGAATTGTATATTTTGATTTAATGACTGAGCAAATTCTTCTGAAACTACCTGTTGTTGTGTCTGTCAGGCTAAATTAGATTTTTCTAAGTAATGGATACATTGTCTCATGTTTTAATGTTTCTACATCTACTCCTGTGTTTTAATATACTACCATATGCACTGATATCTAGCTGTCATAATAAAGATAAGGAAGATGTATGGATTTATTAGCGTGTGATGACATAAAAAGTAGGGAGTACTTGTTTTATTCCTCCCCGCAGGCTGATAGAAGTTGCAGCTGTTGCTCTGCGAGCACACAGTGAAAAGTAGGACTTCTGCAGCTTTGATCCCAGGCACTGCGCTCGGCTGTCTGACTGCCAGCCTTTTACGTCACAAGAACTGGCTCCTAAAGTCTTTATTGAGGGTAGTCGGCCAATAAACTGTGTTGAATGACTTAGCTGAGAAGCAAAAGCCAAGACGTAGTCTACGTGTGCTTTCCCTCCCCCTAGTGAGCACAACGCTGGGGTAATTATTTGGCAGAAGACAGCATGAAACAGATCTGACAGCTGCAATTATGACGAGGACGAGGCATGACTGCTGCTAGCGGCACTGTAATTTCTGCACCGTCACAGGCCGTTAAGCCACTATAGATTTGGGTGCAGTGGGATGGAATCAAGACAAGGGTGAGTTTGAGTCCAGTTGATTGGTTCTAAGCTTTGATCCCGAGGGGGTGATGAAGATAAGTTGAAATATGAACTTCACATATTCTTAAGAGGGGTCTCGTATTGAATGAATGCAAACTGGAGGAATTACAAAGTGGTTAGTTTTTTTTAACTAACCAACCAGCCAACATCTCTACCATACCAGTTTGTGAGAAAATGTCCGTGGAGAAGAATACCGTTACTGTTGTTGATGGGATAGTTTGTTTGTACAGCCCTTAGCTCCAAGACTGCAGGTACACATACTATCTACACCTGTAAGCACTGACATTCCCACATCAACAAGCAAGCAATGCAGTTGTCATTTGTAAAAGGGCGTAACAGACCTTCTGGTTGTGGTGATGCATAAGGAGATACCCATCATTACTTGCAACCTGAGTTAAACCCAAATATACGCAGTTTGACAAAATTCTTTGTGGAATGACATTCGTTTTATAAATATTTGTTCTTAAAATAAATTGAAGTTTTTGTCTGATGATGGCCAAATAATCACCAAAGTGATCACCACAAATATAAACCTTGTGGTAGCACTTGAGGAAAAGTCAGGGGATCAGATTGAGTACTTAGGGTTCACTCTCTGAGCCACAAACCCATCCAGTAGATGTTGAGATACTAGACAGCAGTGGGCCGACCAACCAACAGATCCTCACACCATGCCGTCAGGATGGATGAAAAATATTTGGAGTAAGAATAAGGTTTGATCCTGTTTACAACTTTTAGTTGAGATAAATGATTATTAAGCTTCCCACTGACCTGAAGAGAACCTGAAGCAGATAAATCTTTACACCAGGGTTAGAAATGATTGACATGTGGACATCCTGTGTACCAGCCCCTAAAGGCTCGAAGAAGAAGTCAAGTGTCTGCATCAGTCCAATCACCTTTAAAGGGTTAACTCTATAAAAAGGCCATTGCCTCCAATCAATACCGCTCAGAGAGCAATTTGCAGTTGTCACTTGTCAAGTGAGCATCCAGCCTGCAGGGTGAATCAGCCAGTGAAGATGACATGGCATTACTTTTAGATACTTATCGAAACAGTACAGGAAATTCCAGGAACCTTAAGGGCTTTTTCAGGTTTCAGACCCAAAGAGAACTGGCAAAGAATCCTGTTCATAGTTGAAGGAGGTAAGCACAAATCGAACACGTTTTCCATTGTTAGGAACTCCAACCTTCGAGCTTTTCAGTTAATTCTCTCAACAGTTTATTCTCATATTTGCTCATAACATGTAGAAGTAAGTGGACAAAACCTGATACAAACAGCACGAGAGTTAATACAGCCTTTTGATTTGGTATTTAACTATTTTCAGCGGCAGATGAATCCACAGTTGGTGCCCTAGTGTCACATTCTGCCTGTCGGCCATGTTTAAGTTCAGTGAAGTTTTGTTATATTTGGTTATATTTTAAGGTTTCAGTCCAATCTGTTGTCCTGTGTCCATTCTGTTAATGTCATTGTGAGCTCTGCCTGATTTGTCATCCGTTTGGTTATTATCTCCCGGTGTTTATCTGTTCAGTTATCTTAGTCTGTGGTTGAGTTTGTGTTGTTCTTAGCCACTCTGTGTCATTAGTTGGTCTATGTTTTCTGTTTGTGGTTTTGGTTCCTGGTCTTGTGTTCTCTGTTTAGTCTTGTGGTATTGCCTTGTTCATTTACTGGTTCTGTTTAGCTCACATTGTTCATGTCTGTCATGTATTCTGTGCCTTATTTATTATGTTATACATCCGCATCTTTAAGTTTACTTAGTATCTGTCTTGTCTCTTAGGTTTAGCCCTGCATCTCAGTTCATGTCTTGGTGTTTACTTTTGGTCTGTGTGTTATTTTGCCCTTTTCTGCTCTGTGTTCTCTTTAATCCCAGCTCCAGTCGGTTTTCATTGTTGGTTGTAGTTTTTTGGTTATCTGTCTGTATTCGTTTGTTGTTTGTATTCGTTTGTTTCATTGTTGGTTGTAGTTTTTTGGTTATCTGTCTGTATTCGTTTGTTGTTTGTATTCGTTTGTTCCTCTGATCTGTAACCTGTGTTCTGATTGTTCCTCCAGTGTTCCTCTGCCTGGCTGTCTCTCTGTTTTCCCCTGCTCTCTCCCTGCCTGCGTCTCGTTAGTCTCACATCTGTCACCAGTGTTGCTCCCGCACTGCTCGTTGTCCCTGGTGTATATATGTTTGCTGCTTCTCTTTAGTCCTTGTCCGGTCATTGTTGTGTGTATACATACTCTCGTTTCTCATGTTTGGAGTGTTCTGCCTGTCTCTGCGTAGCCTGATCCTGTGTTTGGACGTCTTACACCCAAACTGCATGTAAGCCATTTTTGTGTTTCTTGGATTAAACCCTTTATATACAGTCTATGATTAAACCCTGTGCACCTTTAGTCTACTATCTAGTATCTTGCGTTTGGGCTCACACCTCCTCTGCACACATCCATGGAATGGTGACACCTAGTGAGGATTTGGGTCAGCAGGACGGTGTTTGTGGGATTGAGCCAAATAAACTACAGTGTGTGTGTGTGTTCATGGTAATGACAGAACATGTCATCCATTGCAACGGTGTGGCTCACTGATGTATTTTTAATAGTTCTGGACAACAACGGAGCTCTATGGCACAGAGGCTTTGGATACAAGCACAATACTTTTTAGTAGGATCAATTTATTGATGGCTTTGGTCTTTTCATGACAAAAATAACTATATAGAAAAGCACCAGACTTATTACCTAAGGCTTTCATGTCACACAAAGCTATTATTTCTCCATTATTTTAGTTTGTAGCCCACATACAAATTTGTCACCAAAACACTTTACTAGCAGACATGAATTCCTTACAAAGCTTAAACTTGCTTTAGCCATAACATAAAATATACAAATACCAGGTATACTCAGGTTCCCTTGATCTTTTTAATTTGCAAGTTTAGTGGACAGGCTGCTTAAACAAACCTAATAGAAGTTATTAAACTCATAAAGATCTAATCAAATTCAGTTTTTTCATACCGTAAACATCTCCTAATCTTAATAAAGCACTGAGAGGGCTTTTAAAATATATGATTAAGAGGATGTGCTCTCTCCTAAACATAAAGCAAAATTATATAAGACCTTAGCAGTAAAAAAAAAAAATTATCTCCCTTTAGATCTTAGACTTGATGAAGAAAATCATGATAAATTCATGGCCCTTGTCAGTGGTACAACTGTTACTCCGCTGGAGTCTTTCCTCTTTCAGCATCACTCAGTTGAAACAGTGGGCCGATGCAACACACATAATGTACGTTCAACCTAAACATGCAATTCCTGAGCAATAAAGAGAATCCTAAATCAGAGAACAGGGGGTTTACCCAAGCCTGTCTCTCTCTAGAGGATTCTTTCCTCTGAATCTTTAACTCTACCTGTAAATATCAACTTTTTTTTTTTTAGATTTTTTGGCAGCAGTGGCACTTTGTTTTACTCTTTAACATACAGGAGAAGAACTTCACAACAAGGGGAAAGCCTGAATGAGCAATTCAGTATTATGTCTGAGAGTCAGGTGTCTTGATCTTCGGGCTGAATGTAACAGCAGAGACAAGATGCACCTAAAATATTTAAAACCAACATGTCAACTTCCCACTGTAGATAGTTTCAGTTTTAAGACTGAAACATCCATAAACCAAGACATCCATTTGATTCGATGATGCAGCCATATAAACACTCGCATCCTGCGTTACAAATTGGATGAACCCCTCAAATTTCCGACAAGTACGCACATCACACTTATTAGTGAGAGATTCAAGTACAAAACTACAGCAAATCTAGATGTTTTGTACATCAATGCATTCTTGTTTTGCTGCACTTCAGCACAGCACATTCGTAATCTTTAGAAACTTTAGGATCCCTACCAGAATAAAAAAAAAAAATCACAATGCTTGTGTGAGAGTGTGATGGATCCTTTTGTGGTTATAACCAATACACACAGTTTACCTTCTGACTACTTTGGGGAGGCTTGAGCATGGCTTGTAACTGTTTTACAAGCCATGCTCAACAATGATAATATGATAATAGCCTGTTTCTCTTTAAAAGCTTCACATATAAATATTATTTATAACTCATCTCTTCCGAGCACGCCTCCTCTTATAACACCTGTAACTCCTAACATCTCACATGCACTTCCTGTGCTTTTCTTCTTCTATCCCCTACAATTCTCTTGTATTGATTGCACTTTTTGTTAACTCTAACTTCTTTCCTTAGGTATTTACCCCATTGATGCAATATATTCTATTAGTGCTTACTAGTATTTATTGCTGCTTTTATTAATATATATTGTCAGTTGTAGATCTTCTGCTGTATTTGATGCTTTGTTGATGATTGTATGTTGTTCCTCAAATGTAAGTCGCTTTGGATTAAAAGCATCTCCCAAATGAGTAAATGTAAACCCACAGACTGATCACCAACACTGCAGCTCTATGGAGCTTTTTAGCCTCTCTTAGATTATTCTTTTGTTTTAACTTATCACCTTCACTGGATAGTTCAGTCGCAGCGCTCTCAACATCTTGTTGCCAGCAGCAGCAGAATGCGACTATTTTCATCAAACATGCTCTGATAAACCCACTGTACACTACCTGTCCAGCACTGAACAGCGGACACGCTGGTCAGGAAAGTAGAACATCTAGCAGCTTAAGAGCCAGATATGAGGGAATATATTACATTACATTTACAGTCATTAGGTGGACATCAATCCAAATCCAAATGAATGATTATGTTGTTTTGTTTCTGCTGGCTGTGTAAGTAGGCACTAACAACCAAATCAGATGTAAAAGGCAATAATGTCTTGTTTTAAAGGAGTTTGTTTTAAAGGTTGTTGTTAAGCTCTTTTGCCCCCTGACCAAGAAAGAATACCTTAATACAACTTTAAGTTAAAATACGCAGCAGAAACTAAAGCTAAATTTGGAATGAACTAGTGACAAGCTCGTTTGTCTAACCTTTGGGCCACCACTACCCACTGTTATATCATTATATTGATATATTTTGTGTTTCCCTTTCCATACATAAAAACATTTCCAATTAAATAAATTGGTGCAGAAACTTTCACCAGAATGCAGGAAATGAAGTGTTTAATGATCAAATTTCCTGGGGGAGCCCCCACACACACACACCCCGCTTATATCTGGGCTTTGAGGATATCTTTAAAACACTGTTTAAGGATCTTTTTGTCTCATTCTTGTGAATCTAATATTGCATATTTTGATTTCTTGCAAATTAAGTGTCTCTTTACAACCCTAATCTGACCCCCTATGTCCCCCAACCCCTTTTCAACACAAAGTGACGCCCTTGAATGGTACACTAAGAAATTTCCTTACCACTCACTTTACATACGATCAATAGTAAGGAGGCCGCGAGTCAGAGTCACTACCATTGTGTCCTGACAATAGGTGAAACACAATACTCCTGTGACCCTCAAGAACAGCAGAAAAGTGCTGGCTAAGGAAATAAAGAGCTGAGGAGAGAGGGTGGAAGGGATATTTTTACTTCAAGACAGGAACAAATTAGAGCATATTACAGCCAGCAGAGAAGGAGGACATGGGAGAAGGTGTGTGTGAATCAGGTGGGATAGGGCGAGATCAGATTTTGGGTTACAGACAGGAAGTTGCTCTGCTGTCCTAAAATGACTCTACAGCTGCTTTTACTTTCATGCTCTTTTTGCTGTATCTGTCGGATCAAGACTCTCTCTTAAAACAGTAAACTTTAAAACAGGAGTTTGGTTTGATAGTTGTCTTCTTTTAAAGGTGTTTTCTGTTTTGTAGTCCAGCTGACATGCCTAAGAATTTCATCTTATCTCTTCTTGTGCATCGTTCCTCTCTCTACACTTTGCTTTCATGTGCTAATATGGTTAGTGGAACATCTCATCCCGCTGCAGGAGGGTGCTGCTGCTGGCATGAGCAGGTGCTCGTGTGAATGTATGACAGCCCCGTCCATATTTAGTAAAGCTCTGTGATGACTCCACATACTGTCCCTCTGCCTCCAACCCAGATTATTTTGGTGGCAAAGACTTTCCAGGCAGAAAAACAGCTGCAGCCAGGCGCCATGAAGAAAATGCAGCAGCTATTTTAACTTTCACTTTGTAATTGAATATTGGGGGGGAGGGTTAAAGTCACCAGGCAATGAGCTATTTGGGCAGATAGATTCAAATGTATATGCCAAAATGTCTTGTATATGTTGAAATGTGCATGTTCACACAAAAGCTGGATTTATAACAGCCGTCAGCGGAGTAAAACATTCCTGGCGCCGATTAGCAGGCGACAGCGGCAGGCAGGCAGACATTATGAATCAGATGATAGCTGCTCACGGCGTGGCCTACATCACAGCAGCAAACATGATACCGCAAGCCAAATATTGGTGCCCTCATAAAAAGAAACAGCCAATGTGCTGTGCTGTATTTATTCGTCTTGGCTCAAATGTTTTTCTGCTGCATGGATAGAAGCAATGAAGGGAGGAGGAAGGAAGATGGTTTGAAATCCATTCTCTGTTGAGTCTGAATTTTTGGCATGTGTAGCAGAGGCGGAAAGCAACTAAGTATATTTACTCATCTTTTACTCAACACCTCAGAGGAAAGTATTGCATTTTGTATTCCACTGTATTTATCTGAAAGCTGTTACTAGTTACTTTGCATCATATTATAAAAATCTGATATATTGTTATATATTAGAAAAAAGTTTAAAAAGAGCTTTCATTTTTGAAGCCCATTACACTGTCTATACTGGATTAAGGCGATATGCTGTAATCACATGCTGTTGTTTGTCTTCCCATGAACCACTGGATACCACAGTGCTGTTCCCTCCATCACTCAATGAGTTATATGAAAAGGTCAGAGGTCATAACTGACATCTAGAAACAGTAGGCCATGCTGTCTACGTTACACAGTTATTGAACATCCTTCAAAGTGAACAACAACAGCTTCTTGAGATGTTCCTCATACCACCTCAAACTCAAAGTTTCATTCCACTGAAAGTGTCACAGCCAGTGCTGTGATTCTGGGTCTTTCTTTGTGTATCGCCTTCCTTTTTTTTCCCTTTTCCTCTGTCAGAGTGAGTGTGTGTGTGTGTGTGTGTGTGTGTGTGTGTGAATGGCACACCTGGTACCAATCTACTCATCAACATCCTGGTCTAATTTTTCCTGTAGCTTGTTTTTGTGATTCACTCCTGTGCTTCTAGTAACTTCTGTTAGACTCCTGTGACTCCACGCTTGTTTTACGACATCCAATACCAGACCATGTCATTTCAAGCCTGCATGCCTCTTGCATTCGCTAGCTCCGCTATATCACCATCTCTTATCAACTTTTCCGTCACATGCTGTGCTCTGCGTCCGCTCTTGGGCCCGCCAATCATGAACCGTAACAGAAAGTCTGACTTGCTGACATTTTTAATTGATTGTTTTAATAAATGTGTGTCTGTGATTTACTTTGAAATATTTGTTGTGATATGCACCTTGATTTCAGGTCTCTCTTGCAAAATAGGATGTTGAACTCTACTAAATAAAGTTTTGCTAACTTTTAATATTTAAGTACATTTTGCTGATGATTACTAAAGGTTGTTTGGAGTAAAATATGAGGACAGGATTTTATTTGTAATAGGTTATTTTTTAAACCGCAGTATCGCTTCGGCAGACTGCTTCTTCCATCACTGCTGCAGTCTATTTCGAAGACAGATGATTTCTAACTAATGCAGGAGAAATCATGCTTCTGTTAAAACTGGACAGAGAGAGAGATCTTGAACTGAAAAGTGCCTTTTAAAGAAATGCATTTTACAGTTGAAAGTTAAAGGTCATTGCAATGAATAAGCATCTGATATACCATTGAGAGGTGGTTTAGATTTTAAGGTGGGTGAATGAGAGGCTAAATTCTAGAGTGCGTTGGATAATGCATTTATATAAAACTTGGATAAAAGCATTGGATAAATGCAGCTATTTTCTGAACTGCATTTACTTAAAATCTGTAATTACTAGTTACTTTTCAGATAAATGTCTCATACAAATTACATGATGCATAGATTACTTGGATAAATGATCTGAAAAATTGTTTTTGAAGACATTCAGTCATTTGGGGATGTATAAGTGTTGCAGGATGTTGTCATCCTGTTTCCATTAAGTCTGGATGATAGTTTCCACCCTCATCTCATGTCATGCCAGTGTAGTTGAGTACTGTAACTAAGATGGCATAAACGGAAGTGTAGCTTTGAACAGAGAGTAAAGAGTCATTTTTACATTTTTCCTCACAGTCACAAAGTACCTGATGAACCAGTTTGAGGTGGGTGGAAACATATTAAAGATCATTTATACATCATTAAGGCTATTAGGTTCCAATAGGCCTTTTTCTTGATATTTAGATCAAGGGCATTTAAATCCACTATTCATATTCATCCAGTCGCTATGTATCCAACATCAGTACTGCTGGTAGTAATTGTTGGTAGTAAATTGTTATACTGAATGCTGCAAAAATCTCCACAGTGTCCTTCAAAAGCCTCATTAGTGGAGTGTTCACTGCAGTTTTTGACAGATGAAAAGAAAGCACAACATGATTTGTCTTTGCAGTTTCTTTTGAGATGGAGCAGCATGAATTTGGGAAAGCGTGAAGAAAAAAGTTGCTTCATCATAAAACATGTAAGCAGTGAAGGCAACATCTGTAAAGCATAAACCCAAAAGTGGCCCACAAGGAGTCCTGAGGCACTCGAGTGAGATACAGCATAAAGACAAGATGAGATCAAAGATGATTTTCTGACTTTGTCATCTAATTCTACATCACTGAAACAAAATAGCATTTACACACACACACTTCCATTAACACCTTTCCTTTCTGCAAAACATATTTATGTTTCTACTAAACTACATGGTATGTGGACACGCAAACATTACATCTACATTTTACTGTACATGGGCATGAATCTGCTGCTATAACAGCCTCCACTCTTCTGGTTTCCAATATGTTTTATGGCCTGGCTGCAGGGATTCACTCCCATTTAGCCATAAGAGCATCAGTGAGGGTTGATGCTGACGTTGAGTAATCAGGTCTGGCTCACAGTCTATGTTCCAGTTCATCCCAAAGGTGGTGGATGGGGTTGAGGTCAGGGCTCTGTGCAGGCCAGTCATGTTCTTTAACACCAAACTGGGAAAACCATTTCTTTATGGTCTCGGCTTTAAGCAAGGGTCATTGTCAAGTTGAAACAAGAAAGAGGCAAACACAAACTGTTGCCACGAGGTTGAAAGAAAAGAATGACTAAAATATCATTGTATGCTGTGGGAAAAAAGATTTCCCTTTATTAGAACTAAGGGGCCTAACACACAAAATAACCAAAAGTGAGTGTACTCACATACTTTAAAACTCTGATAATCATATCAACAGATTTTCTAACAACCAAACTTTCCTTATATAAACACTCAGATTTCAAAATTTTGAAAGTGACAAAAGCGTCAAGTAATTAATACTTCAGAAGATTACTTTCGTAGCTTGTCAGGGAGGAACTCCAATCCAATCAGAGATGGAGAATACAAACAGAGTGATGTCTGATATTTTAAACAAAAGAGCACATCACTTTAACCTTCCATGAATGGCTGAAACCATTAACCAAATATAATCAATTAGTCACTCAACAATAACAATTTTGATTAAGTGATTAATTATTTGGTGGTCTCAGCTTTTGTCATTGACATTGTAAATTGAATATCTTTCAGTTTTAAACTGTTGGTCAAACAAAACAAGCTACTTTGTCTCTGGGAACCTGTAATAGTTCATTACCAAAAATGTTAAAGAATATATGGTTAATCAAAAAAATAATTGAGAGATTAATCAATTTTTTTTGTTGTTGAAATCCAACTTTCATTGGGACTACATATGCTGCTCCTGGAGGTTGTACATTTCATTGTTACCATTCAATAATCTACTTTTTGTAATTTCCAGACAACAGTCATCACGCCGTGCCCAACAGCTAGAGCAGAATCAACTCTGTGATGTTACTCTGACTGGCGGTGCTCACCGCAGAAGCATGTGCCACACATACTCCAAATGCCACTGTGAGGACAGCAGAGAGAGAATGTACACTGTGATGAAAACTGGCATTAGTCTGCACTTCAGGAACCAACAACAAGGGACATGTCCTACAGTGAGGGATCACAACATCCATGCACCATTGATTAAATCACATACAGGCTGTTTGGTTCATGGGTGCATGGCAACGACTCCTGCTAGGACCACAGCACTGTTTCTTCATGGTTGAACTACAAAATCTGTCATCTTGCATCATATTTCAGCATAATGTGTCGCACATTTACAACGAGAAACCATTTTGGACAGGGGGGAAAAAAAGGTTGCTGTAAGAGTCTGCAGCCAATTAACATTTCAGAACTTGAACAGAAAATCCAATTCAGAAGAAAAAAAATGTATATCATGATGTGGGAATAATGATGTTCAGTTATATTCCTGCATTGCCAGTTCTGCAAGAGTATCCTTGAATGCACAAAGAGTGACAGTGGCTGAAGTTGTAACATGACAATTGACCAGAGGATTGTATATTTACAGCTGCTGTCAGGTATGTTTGCTGAGTTGTGTTTTATTGATTTACTACACTTTATTATTTTATTGATTTTTGTTCTACTTCATGGAAGAGGGGCCGAACTTGTAACATGACAATTGACCGGAGGATTGTGTATTTACATCTGTTGTCAGAGAGAGAATAAACGGAGATCGCCTCCAAAGATATCCTGGTCTGCGCCTCCACTTCATAACACAACGCACACAAAACTACAAACCACCAGCTACACTGAGAAAGTTTCACGTCTCAGTGTACTGAATAACAGAGTGCACTGAAAAACAACTGACACCAGTGGCTGCCTGGATTGAAGGAAATCAATCTTAAACCACTTTAAAATGTAATGTGAAGTATGTATGAGGATTTTCTGATTGGATTCATTAAAGTTTTTTAAGTTGTTGGAAGAAATGTTGGCCACTTATGTGTGGAATAAGCCAAAACTCAGAATATAAATAATCAAATGTGGGTTTAGCACTGAAATTAATTTGCCTTTCAACCTCCCGCACAGACTCCCACTTTATCTTCTCCTTATTTTTATTGGGTGCTGTTTTTTCCACACATTAAAGGGACTTTTTATATTATATTTGATGGTGTGTATGATCCTGTATATATAATTTTAATGTCTTCTGTTGTGCCTTTATTGTTTTCTTTAAACAATGCTGCCTTGCTGCAAAACAGTCATTTAAGCCAGCAAAGATCTGAATTTGTATGATGAAACATTTATTTTTTTTTCTCCAAATACAATGGTTTTAGGCTACTCTGGTTATTCTTGAAACAATATGATTTTTATCTCATATGACTGTACAATATGTGTAATATGGGAATATGACTTTTCTTGTAAAACTAGGACTTTATTCCCAGAATTATGAGTTCTGCCCCCTTCCCCCCATCACTCCTGTGCATGAGTACTAACACCACCTGTTGCTGAATGACTGGAACAATGTTATATGGCAAGGTCCGCACCACGTTATTTGTTTTCAACTTACAGAGCAAGAGCTGTGTAGGAAAACATGATTGTTTTTCAAAGCTCACACAAAACGGAGAGCTAGCAAACTGTGAGGAAATATTTGCTGAATTTAACAAAAAGTCTATTAGATTAAAATCCCCTACTATCCCTTTAATTTCTATATTACTCAAAATACTTTAATATAATATAATGATGATATGGGGCATGTTATGTTAATTCATATGTGCTACGTATTGCGTCACATGTAATGTTGCAGTGGAATGGGCCATTTCAATGTATGACACAAAAGTAAAAACATCATTCATTCATTCACTAGGCTAAAGCATGCAAGATCCCTTATACATGGTCCTTTCAAATGGCTAAATGTCAAATGCATTTGTCAGCAAATCAATGAATAAATCAAGGTGAGACAAGTTCTTCCTGCCATGCACACACAGTAAACACAGAGCAGCGGCACAGCTCTGTCCACAGCCTGTCAAAACAGAGAAATCTCACTCAGAAGGGCAGACAGGCAGAAAGCCGTAATTTCTTGTGTTATCAAACAGATGCAGACTGACAGAGCAGCTATTGGATATTTTGCCCCCGGTGAGGGGTTTTGAAAGGCGCAGCAGGTGCCGGGAGGCACAACAGCAGAAGTTATGTGAAATATGTAAACAATTGCCGTGCAGAGTTAGCAGAGTCATGTTGGTCTCTGCTCCTGCAGCCTACAACCGAGACCATAAACTCTCTTTCAGACTCAGAGAGAAAAATCAATATGAGAGCGTCATCTCCACCGCAAAGACAATATAAATATCCTCATCTCATTTTAAACAGTTTTGTATGCAGAAAGCTTGTTTGTTACAAAATACTGAAAAACACCCACACAGAGTTTAATACATACTAAAAATGGCCAATAGAGCAGAGTGAAAAAGACTGGATACATTTATCTAATTTCAAACACTCATTATTTCATGTGAACAACAGCAGCTCATCTTCTTTCTGCTTGCATGAAGATCTGGGTCTGATCAGACTGTCAGACTTGACTGATTTCAGACACTCAGGAATAATCAGGAAAGGCTCAAGAGTGCCACTCTGGTGACTCTGAGGAGTTCCAAAGGAGCCATTAATCACCTCATCCACTGAAAAACAATTAATGTTTCGTGCCATTTTTGATTTAGGTACTGCCCACACTTAAATCTTTTCTTTGCTGGATCTTGTGTAATATTTGTTTAGGTTTAATAGTATTTGGTCATAGTTTGTCACTTCTGATACTTCCAACATGTGTTATTGTATTATTGTATAAGTAAGCACATTGTGGGCATTGTACAATCCAGATTGAAATCCCTTGTATGTGTACACATAACCTGGCAATAACGTTGATTCTGATACTGATTCTGATTAAATTTTGAACGCGGGACTTGCAACAGAATCAGTTTGCAGGATGTGCTGTAATTTTTCCAGTGTGGTATAAATACTTTCCCATAGATGATATATGCTTTTCCTTTAAAAGTATGGATACCTTTACTTCACTGGTTTGAATGAAAAACATAATTTTAGCATTGGAAAACGATGTAGTTGCACAATAATGGCATGAGATTTTGCCAACACTGTACGATTTCATTTTTCCAGTGTACTGATGCAGTTTCTTTCTTTTCTTTCTGTGCAGTGAAACCTGGAGTGTTTAAGGGCAAAAGTAAAAGCTTTCATGAACTGACTGCCAATTCATTCGCTGTTCTTTTTGCAGCATGTTAAGATGTTTCACAGCTTCCAGACATGCTCATCAACACGTTATCAGTCGAGTCACAGAGGAGCAACAGCAGCCGGGTCAAACTGCATTGTCTGAGATAAGCGTTTATGTAACCGTTTTCATGCATGAGACCAGATGCAAATCTGCACCCAAAACTTGCCCAAAATGTTTCTTTTCAATCCTTCACGCGTTCCTGTCCTCAGACATGAACAGATTCCAGTCACGGCTCTCTGACTCCCTGACAGGGTTTTTCTGTTCCCGGCTGCCCTGGTGGCTCCAAAGGAAATTGATCTTTAGAATCCAGCTCCGGAGTTTTGGAAAAATCATCACTCAGCCATGTGCCACATGGCAGCAGCTTCTGATGACCACTCATTTTTCTTGGTACCTGGAGTACATGACAATTTGTTGTGTGGCTTCTGGAAGAAAAAGCGAGCTGCCAGACACAGTGGGCTGCACCTATTGTTAAACAGAACTACACATCTGAACCAGTGCTCGCATTTAATCTACCAGACACATAAAACCATAAACATTCCTTAAACACCTCTGACAAAGCCACATTCGTCATCTTAACCCTCTGCTGAACAACTTCCTCCATGTTGTACATAATTTCTTACAACCTCACAGCTCTGCACATCAGCACGCCTAGGTGCACAAGATCTAGCTCTTAGAGAAACCCCAGCTCCCGACCCCAGGTGGGTGTCACCATAATCAAGCTGACGAGCTGAGATTTGTCTTTCTTTCATGAAATCCTCCTCCTTCTCCTCAGAAAAAAACACTCTCACATTGGGGGGAAAGAGCTCTGAGGGGGGAAAGTCTTCTTTCAACTTCTGCTGAGGAATAAATTGGGCTTTTAGATGAGCAGAACGGCCATGAATAGGAAAAGATGAAAAAAAAAATCAAAGAGGCGAGTGGAAATGTTCTCATCTGCCAGGATGTGGTGAAGTTCAGGGAGGAAGGAGGAAGGTATCTAACGCTTTTGGGCCTCTCTAATGTTCCTTGGTAGGAATGTGCTTCTCCAAAACACAGGCTGACTCCCTCTGATGCAGTTGAAGGTGGTAGGCTACAAGGAGCATTTTTAAAACGTCACCAGAGATTTGAGCATTTAACTGGTGATGAAATTTTGACATAATTAGAGCAACCAAATGGAGTAACAGTATATTTTGGCACAATATGTTGTTAATATTTCCATATCTATCGGATCTCCAAATAGAGTATGTGGAGCAGCTTTTTCAAGACAGAGTTTGAAGATAAACAATAATAATCGTTATAATTTTCCTATATAGCACTTATCAAACCTGCGTACACACATCCAATTTCCCTTAAACCTCATGCCTGCCCCTCCTTGCCCTTCCTGAAGAGGAGAAACAACTTGAAATTGTGACCAGAGCTGCATTTGCTGAACGCCGCTCTCCTCCTGCGTACTGCTATAAACCATTACACTCCGAACTGAACCCTGTGTTTTGTAACAGACGCAGTGTAGAGGAGTCTTGAGGCTGACAGTCTGCTCAGTTACGTCTCATCTGTTTACTGTGATTACACTAATATCCCAAATCTAACAAGGTAATTATTTATTAATGTCAGAGTGCTCAATGTGGCACCGCAGCACAGCGTTTCAGCCTGAGCTGAGGGGAACTCCTGACACCAGCATCCCCCCCTCAGGATGATCTGGGCAGGAAGAGGAGGGGGAGGAAGGGGAGATGTAGGAAAAGGATGAAAAGTGAAGGAGTGATGGCTCGCAGTCTCCACACACTGGCTTATATCTAATTCTTCATGGAGAAGTGTGTGTGGTGAGAAAGACGAAGGGGCGTGACATTCACACACAGGCTGAGTAATCACTTCTATCGAGCGTTACACCCTCATATCACCCCTGTGGTTATAAATAGATATACTGTATGTACTTAAAGATGAATCTATAGGCAGAGGTGGACATGAAGTATGTTTACTCAGTACAGTTTTGAGGTGCTGGTTTCCATAGTGGGAGAGTTTCTACTTTCTCCATTTCGCATTTCAGAGTGAAATTTTAAACTTTTGATATGACAGCTAGTTTGAATGCACGGACAGTGCATGTGCAATTGTGTCTATACTGCATTAGCGGTGTGAATACACAGGTGTCCCACACACAGTCTTACATCTTCAGTGGACATGGAAAGTACAATTTCAGCTTTACTGATTACTTTGCAGTTTCAGATTTTACAATTGAGACAAGTTAAAAATATCACTGAATGGGCTGTCTCTATATACCAAGAGATTTCCAAATGTGTCACACACACACACACACACAAAGTCAGGACTCAAGTATCTTGCACAAGTGCACTTAAGCATGTGAAGTAACAGGGGATCGAACGATCATCATTCCTGCAATTAATGGACAATTTGCTCGACCTCCTGAACCACAAACATCCTAATTTTCTCTCTCTTTCAGTTTTCTATACATCACTATCCTTTCCCCATTCCATGCTCACACAGTCTCAGAGAAGCCAGTGCTTATTATGAAATCACTGCTCATCCTTCTTTGGCTTTGTCTTGATTTTGTAACTATTCTTTGCGGTTTGTACTTCTTGTTTCCCCCCTTCTTTCTCCTGGTAACTTCTGTTTTGAAAATTGCCAGTTTGCTTACTTCCATCTTTCCTTATTTCCTTCCTTTATTTATTGCAACTTTCTTTTCCTTCTGCCTTCTTTTCCCTTCATTCTGTCCTAATTCCCTTTATTCTTTATTTCCTTACATCTTTCCTTCCTTTTTCTATTTCAGCTGACCTGACGGATAGAAATTCCTAAAACTGGACATACAAGGTTTCAAACGGACAGTGAAACTAAACTCTACTCTTCGTCACTATGAGTATTTTTATCTTTTTATGAAATATTTTCCTCATTATTCATTCCTTTTAGTCGACTTTTGAATGCTGGCCTTGTTGTTGTTTGTTGTTTGCCAATGTGGGATCTTTTATTTTTTTTAGTGTAGTGTAGCAAAGTTATAAAACCATTTATTAAAAAAAACATTTTTATACATTTGGTACATTAGTATTACATTAGCATTCATTTGGAGTCGTGTTTCTGGCCACCTGCTGGTCTCCACCAACTCCTGAGAAGTATGTCTAGGTTTTTAGTTTCTTGATGTTCCACTTTTTTCACCAGCCAATCGTTAACTTTCTCTCTCTGCAGTTTTGTGATGGGCAGGTAGTGACAGAGGGGTTTTACTAAAAGTCTCTGGAGAGCAGAGGGACAATGAAGGTAAGGTCATAATTTCATGTGAGTTAGTAATTTGGAATGATTCTTTTCACATTACACATACTCATTTGATCCTTTGTCAATATAAAAATATTTGTACCTTACCTAAATAACAACGAGGACCACAATGGAAATAAGTTTGTAACTTTCTTGTGTTATCCTCGACAGTTCTGCTAAATGTATTATGTCACTGTGATGGCATCTTGTTATGCATTTATTTTTGTTACTGTCTAATAAATCAAAAAAAAAGTTGCTCTTCTGCTGCTCTACCAATGCATAACACAAACCCAGTACAAGGATACAAGACACATGGAGATTAACAATTATTGCAGAGGGAGGCAGGAATGTGGAAGCCAACCACTCATATCGTTTCCTGCTGTTTGACAGAGAGGCTGATGTGGCAGGTATCCACCTGTTGTTCCTCACAGCACCTTCACCATTTCTTACATTTTATATGCTGACAGGAGAGGTGGCTGAAATTGCAGCAACAATGACCTCTCTGTGGGAGGAAAGTGCAGGACAGACGGCGTGAAAGAGTGGGTGAAAGCAGCCAAGCGTGCAGAAATCATCTCCACGCCAGAGGCTTCGTGACAGGTGACTGCAGCATATTTCTGAGGCCTCTGGGCCCACCGTGGGGATAAACGGCCAGTGAGAAGGTGCAGCAGGTAGCGTAAATGTGACAGATAGACTGGACACTCGCGCCACCAAGGAAAATCTGAGCTACCAAACAAAAATGACCGCCAAAGACCCCTTAAGACAGGCACCTAATCATTAGTTGATCAAGATGTAGTTCCGAGATGTAAACTGGGCCTTTCTGAGCATGTGGATGATCTCCCGGAACATCTTTAACAACAGTAATATGGTGTTACAGAATTTAAAATCTTCTTTGGATCTTTTCTATGTTGTCTAAAAAAGGACAAAACTATGAAATTGTCTATATTTTCCATTTCAATAAGTAGAAATAATACCTGTTTGACAAGTTTGTGTAGCAACAGAGATTCAGACAAGACATATTTTCCCTTAAGGTTCCCCTTACGAAAATTTACATACAAAAGTACAAACGAATTGCAAAAACATAACTGAAATCTACCAATAATTCTGGCAAAAGCTCCATTAAACATTGGTTGTGAGTGTGAATATCAACAGTTGCAAGATTCTCAAAGTTATCCAGCTCCCTATTACCTTTTAGTTTTGAACCAAAAATCCTTTCATACTGGGAGGCTGTTCGTTTTTGTTTTTTTTGGTAGCACCTATGTTCTCCCCCATATTCTGACAAATCTCGCATAATCTTGTGCTCCACGTGTCAGAAGATGGGAACTTCACACAGACTCCACTTGTAGCCACATACATATTAACTTGTAACTAAACATAAATGTTACTGTATTTTTTAGTATTAAAATTGGCCAAATGTATTGGGTTCTACAGAAATAAAAATTTTAAATGAATTAAAGACAGTGTATGAAAAATGACACCTGTGAAATCATCCACTATGACAACTCTGTTGTGGAATACACAGTCCTTTCTTTCTTATATGCTAAGTAAACTTTAACACGTGACAAATAAACATCTTGATATGTGAAAACTCATCAAGTCTATTCTCGAAATGTATTTTCAAAAGTAAAACAAGGCACTTGCAATCCAGTCAAGGTTAAATTCACTGTAAGTTTGACCTTTTAAGAGTGAACAAAATAATTAAATTCATTTTCTGAGATTATTAACCAATATACAAAATTGATATTCACGTGACTGAAGTCCCATACTTCGTCGTGTGATGACAACTGAGACGTGTCCATGAAAACTAAGCAATCTGCTGATGAGAGGCAGTTGAAAGTTTTAGAGCAAGTATGTAGACCTTAAAGTTTGTCAAATTTACATCAAGGTTATGTTTCAGTGGCAGTTGTTACTCGATAAGGCAGCATTTGTCTCGTTTCTATCGATTTTAACTGTTAAACAACTTTAACAAATATTAATGCCAGCCAATCAGAAACAAAAAATGTCTATGGTAATGACCTAACATACACTTTTGACTCCCCAGCCCTGAAGCAGACTAGTCTACATAACTCACTAACTGGCCAAACAGCTTCAGGCTCTTTTCTTATGCACACTGCTGCACTCACTGCTGTCCCTTGACAAAAACACTGCTCCAGATGGTTGCCAGGTATGAGTCTCTGTAACTGACTTTAAGTGTCAGTGTGAAGCAGAGCTTATGTGCTCTGCAAATCTGTGAAACAAAGGTTAAAAATCTCCTCCATCTGGCAACGCTCAGGACAAACTCAGGGCATCCCTGCCAAGCGCCGACGTGCTGCAGCCCTCATCTCATCCACATCAGTGAAGGGCGAAACTTCACTGGAAGTTAACCTGTCGATTGGGGAAAAAGCACCATTTCTGGGAAGTGCTACTTTAGGGAAGTAATTAAAGCAGAGGAGAAGACCACCAGCTGTGCAGAAAGTGAAAACTCACAGAACATATTCAACTACGTGAGAGGCTTACATGATTTACATTCTGTAAAGGCCAAAACACATTGGCCCACAGTGAAAGACAAAAACAACCAGGATGTGCTACAGATGGATTTTTGGACCACAGCCAGACTGATTCTGATGCTCTGCATTAGTGTCATGGAGAGGGGAAAAAATTAAATAAAAAGGCAAGAAGAAAAGCAAAAATTGAATCAAGCTCACTAGCTGTAGCTTTTGTTGAAATATATTTGAATAAAAAAATACATGTACAATCATTGCAGGACATTTTGGCACATTCACTGATATGCTGAAGGTCACTAAGTTAAACTCAAACAAGCATGCTTTGAGTTTGTGACACAATAAAATTGCTTTAATGACCTTGAAAGTTAATTCTGGACCTTGGAAACCATAATTTGACACATCTGACAGGTCTTTTTAGCATATAGGCCTATTTAATGTTAAAGCTACATCTATGGATTTTTTTAGGCAACTCAACAGACAGATTACTGTGACATGTAATCAACTTACGGCAACACCATGTAGTAATTTTATCTTAAAATAACAGCCAACTCATTTTGATGGTACACTGACTTCAGATAGGGAGAATGGTGTCTCTGTCATTGACACAACAGGACCAGAGTGCCTGGTATTGCACTATAGCACTGGAAACCCAGACAGGATTGCGAGAAAGCCGTAATGCTTTACGGCACTACATCACACACCAACAAGACTCTTCAGCAAGCTAGAAGCCATGTCTAGAAGACAAAGCTAAGTTAACAAAATTGTTTATCACAAAACATGTTATCATAACAAATGCACATGTACAGCTGTCCAGAATTACACTCTGAAACCGTAATGTTGCTTTAAAAACTTGATATGGCTAACATGCTAGCATACTTGATTAATTACACATCCAGCAGACACGGAGCAATATTACAATCTCAGTCCAAAATTCACTTTCTTCACCAGCTGGTTGCTAACTTTGTTTGTCTGCCATTTAGTTATGGTAAATGGCCAGTAAAACCCACGTTCACACAATCATTTTATTCATTGCTCATGAATAAAAAATTATTTAGAAACAAACTTAAAAAAATAACTGATTAGCAATCATTTAACTAATGTGCAAACTAGTATGCCAACTAATATTTGATACCACCTTCTAAAATATCCAAACTTGCTGCTTTTCTCTGTTTATCTTTGTGTTTTTGACTGTTGGTCAAGGTAAACTAACAGTTAGATGTCACCTTCGAGCCTGTTAACTTATGAATGGCATTTCGAGTATTTTTTGGACAAATTGTGAACAAAACAATTAATCGATACAAATATAGATGGACACATTAATCATTCATGAAGATAATCCCTAGTTACAGTCCCAATGAATACAAACTCCACCAGAACAAAACCTAATTAACTGAGTACAAGACTGCATTTCTGCCAATAATTATATAACAACCAGTGATGTAATTACAGCCTGATTTCAACTTCCACTTAGGCATTCTGCTTTCTCTGACTTATTGAATCTCTGACAAGCTCCGCAGCATGGAGTGTGAGAAGGAACACATCTCTAGTCTTAGTTAAAGAACCAAAATCAAAGCCCAGTCACTGATATGAGCTCAGACAGGACTATGTTTGCACAAATTCCTCCTCTGCTTTCTCCCCCTCCTCCAATCCTCTCCTCTCATACTCCAAGGAGAGAAGGTGGTGGGGGTGAATGGACTCCAAAGACGAGGCAGTGCGGGTGTAAACAAAAAAGTGAATTCCTTCTGTCAATCAGTGCAAGTTCAAAGCCTCCTTACAAAGCCAGAGCCTTGTGGATCAGCCACCCTTGAATTTCATTATACCGCTCTGTCGTGTGCGTGTGTGCATGTGTGCAGACAGGGAGGGTTGGTGTGAATGTGTTGTTGGGGTAGATGTTGGTACTGCATCCCCTCTAAAGGAGCTGCATCTTGGCTCTGGCTTCCAGGAGCGGACCAACGCCATAAAGCTTTTACAGGGACAGCAGAGTCACTCTAAAGCCAAAAGGGGAACAAATGAGGCTAGACAAAAGCGTGTTTCTCTGAGCTGTTTGGTCGCTGGGAGGAGTCCCAAAGCACAAAGGCCTCATTCACGGCCTCTGCTCTATGACAGCCAGGTTTTTTGGTCGGAGCTCATCCACGAACATCCCTTTGTCCTCCCAAGTGTGCGATGAATACAAGGTGAAATGAAAGCGCTTTCTTCGACCGTGTCTTCCCTGATGTTGCTAATTCTTCAGACAGAAGAGCGGCTGGTGCTTGGATCAGAGCCGAACCTGCGTTACGATGATGTTGAGAAAGATGAGTGTTAACAACACACAAGGCTCCTTGGATAGGCCTGTTTATTTCCCTGATAAGAGCCACTTTCAGCCAGGCATCTTTATGTACTGTCACACAAGGGTGAAGCCAAACTAAGAACAGTGTAAAAATATTCCACTGAAAGTTATATACTGTATTTACTGATTTATAAATACATATTAGCAATAAAGTGTACTTGAGGGAGAAAAGGATGGGATCCCACAGACAGGATGATGGTTTAGATGAAGACATCATTTAGTTTAGTTGGTGACAATTGTTGAGGGAAAAAACAGTCTAAATACTATTTCACAGCTGTCTGCAAGGTTCCTGAGTTTCATATAAATCGGTACCGGTTGAGGGCAGGAGCTGATGAATTTTGTTTCTAATAATTAAAATTTTGTCATTAAAGAAGCTCATGAAGTCGTTACTGCTGAGGGCTATAGCAATACATGGCTCAATAGAGCTGTGACTCTATCAGCCTGGCCAGAGTGTTAAAAGGAAACCTGGGGTTGTTCTTATTTTCCTCTATTAAAGATGAGTAATAGGCTGCCCTGGCATTACGGAGGGCCTCCCTCTATGTTTTAAGGCAACTACTCTTGCCAGATGAAAAGCGATTCTTCCAGATTAGTGGAACGCCATTTCCTTTCAATATAAGAAACAATAATTGAAACAAAAAGGAAAGAGTGATGAACAGAAGGTTAGAGGAGAAAAGAGACAAGAGAAAAGAGAAGAACAGAACTAAAGAAAGAAGGATAAGAAAGACCCAAAAGTTAAATAAAGGAAAAGGAAAAAGGATTTTAAAAAACAGGGGAAAGAAATATTTTTTAGAAAAGACAATGAAAGAAGGGAGAAATGAAGGGAAAAATGGAGAAAAAGAGGAATTAATTGAAAGTACAAGTAGGGACTTTACTTTACTTTACTTTATACTTTATTGTCAGACAAGTCTGAAATTTTTCTTGCATAACAGTGTGTATATGTTTACAACATCTAACTTACATTCTACATCGACATGCACTTACACATCACATATTACAATACAATATACATATGACATATATCTAACATAAATTCTACTTTGACATACACTTACACATCACATATTAGACAATCAAAAACAATATAAAACTTATACTTCTAACCCTTCACAGTACTCTTGATCTCTGTCTAATTGAATGTTTTGTTCAACGCTATGGTAGCCTGGTGCACAAAGGAGAGTTTCAGCCTCACTTTGTTAAATCTGGGCACTCTATACCTCCTCTTTGATGGCAAAAGTTCAAACTCTTTATACAAAATATGCATAGGGTTAGATGTTATAGTACTAGCTAGCCTTAGCAAATTGTTATGATAGGCTGAGTCATAGAGCTTCTCAAGGGGCTGACCTATGATCCTTGAGCAAATTTTTTAATTGACCACGCAACTTTGTTTTCAGCACAACAGACAAGCTTTTATACCAAATCGAGTTACAATATTGCAGTATACTCATTATCACAGACCTAAAGAACAGCAGGAGAATCTGTTTTCTTACTCCGAATGATCTAAGGCGACGAAGAAAGTAAATTCTCTGCTTTGTTTTCTTACATAGTGAGTCAATGTGATCTTTCCATGACAGCATATTATCTATAGTCACTCCTAAATATTTGTATGTCTTAACTGATCTAATTTCCTCCTTATGAATAAAAACAGGCATTATATCGGATACAGACCCAAATACAATCTCCTCAGTTTTACTAGTATTAATATCGAGGGCATTATTCCCACACCACTCAATCAATTTGGTCACACCTTGCTGATGGAACTCAGGACTGTTCAGATCGTTTATCACAGATATTAGAACAGTGTCGTCAGAATATTTCAAAATATACTGATTTGACATGTCAGTTCGACAGTCATCTGTATATAAGGTGAAAAGTATGGCAGAACTAACGCAGCCTTGTGGGACTCCGACATTTGTAATGATTGCAGACGACACAGCTTTATTTACTATGACTCTCTGAACTCTATCAGTGAGAAATGAAGTATACCACTGCACCAGGTAGGGATTAACATTCAACCGTACAAGTTTTGACACCAGTCTGTCAACCTGTACTGTATTAAATGCAGAAGAGAAATCCAAAAACAAGGCTCTAACAATTGTTTTTGGTTTATCTAGATGTTTAGAGATGATGTGTACTAAAGCCGCAACTGCATCTTCAGTACTACAGCCTTTCTTATAGGCAAACTGCCAAGGATCTAATTTGTCTTTAACTGTGTGAACTAAATGCTGGAGTAACAATCTCTCTAAACATTTCACAATCACAGAAGTGAGGGCTATTGGTCTGAAATCTTTATATTCTTTTGGGCATGGAATTTTCGGTAATGGTTTAATGTATGCGGTCTTCCAGATCACAGGAACAGTGTGTGTGTCAACGGAAGCTTGAAATACTGGTTGCCACACTGGTGCTAATTCATGTGCAAAGTTCTTTAGAAGACCTGCACTACATCCGTCAGGACCAACAGCTTTTTTTGTATCAATAGACTTGAACATTTTCCTAACATCTTCAACCTTGATAACAATTCTATCCAATGAAGACGGAACTATTGTTTCTTTGATCTCATTGTGTTTGTCAATTTGTTCAAATCTAGTAAAAAAGATGTTTAATTCATTCCCAAAACACAGTTCATCATCAGCTACAATAGATTTTTTTGAAGGAGACAATCCCGACATTGATTTCATAATGTCCCAGACCTTTTTAGTGTTATTAATTTTAAAGGCATTCTCCAAACGTTTTTTATGAGCTTCTTTTGTTTCCTTTAATTTGATTTTTAACTCTCTTTCTGTTTGTTTGAGTGTCCTAATATCTTTCTTTTTAAATGCTACTTTCCTCACGTTTATCATTTCTTTAATACCTTTAGTCACATATGGTTTATTATTTGGATAAACTCTAATCTCTTTAGTAGGTATGTTCAGCTCCACACAAAAGTTAATATAGTCATTTAACACTGTAGTTCTTTCATCAAGTGAGCCCTCATCAAAAATTTCCCAATTTGTCCAGTCAAAACAGGCTTTCAGTTGTTCTACACTCTCATTCGACCACATTCTAATCATCTTCTTTTCTGGTTTGCTTCTTTTAAATTTGGTCCTGTACACAGGATTCATATGCACAACATTGTGGTCAGAGTTTAAAATTGGTGGCATACTCTTGGACACATAAGCATCCCTGACATTCACAAAGCACTTGTCAAGGATATTGTTATTTCTTGTTTGAGTCTTTACGTACTGTTCAAAGCCCGGCAAAAAAGTCTCCAATTTGCACTGGTTTAAATCACCCAGTACAATCGCGGGTGCGTCGGAGTGGCTAAGTTGTAATTCATGAACATAGTCCGCTATCTGGCTGGCTGCCAGAGATGGTTTACCGCTGGGTGGAACATATACCACGAAAAGCAAAATACATCCAAATTCTCTAGGCAGATAAAAAGGTCTTAAAGTCATGCCGAGAATTTCCACATTTGGGTCACATATCTTACACTTCACTGAATAAGCGCGGCACCATTTCTCATTTATATACACGCAAATGCCGCCCCTTTATTTTTTCCCTGAAAGTTTGTCTCTGTCAGCTCGAACTAATGTGAATCCCGGGATCTCGAACAACGAATCGGGCATTGTTGACTGCAACCAACTCTCCGTGAAGCAAAGCAAGGATGCCTCATGAAATTCATTACAGTACCTTGTGTGTGATCTTATCATGTCCACTTTGTTATTCAGAGAGCGCAGATTACTGAAGACAATTGACAGCAACGGTGGTCGTTTAAATCTCCTTCTCAGTCGACTCCGAATTCCTCCTCTTCTTCCTCTTTTCCTTCATTTTGTTCTCAACAGCTCGCGTGGAACATTTTCGAACAGATCCTTGAATTGGCCTGTTGTCAGCTCTCGAGTTGTATTGCAGTTTAGCTCCAGCAACGTCTCCCGGGTGTAAGGGCGTGCAACCATTGTTGTGACTCCGCATGTGTTTGAAGTCCCACGTGCAGTTGGACGTTGCATCTTCAAACATAGTCCGCAGAGAGTGATCGTCCACAAAATCCGAATCAAGAGCATATTTTTCCCAGCTTTCATTTTTCAACTTCTACTGGTCTGGTCCCCAACCAAACACTTAACACTTAACAATAAACATTCAACATCCAGAACAAACCAACCGCAAACATAGTACACTGAGACGCAGTGCTGCCGCTGAGCAGCGCACCGGGGTACTTAGGGTACTTTTCAAAACATGAAAGAAAAGAAGGAAAGAGAAAAATAAGGGGGAAACGTTCCCAGGCCTAAGAGAGTGAGCATAAACACCTGAAGGAGCTACCTACAGTGTGTGGATATCCAAACTGGACCTTTGAGCTACAAGATCCAGAAAGAACACCAACACTATGGGTGATGAGGAAAAGTAAAGTAAGTCCAACAACATTGTGATTACATACATGTCTGGAAGATCAGAGAAACTCAGGAGGATGTACTGCTGTGTTTTTTAAACCCAAAAAACACCCCAAAACAGATAGTGGTCCATCCTAAAGACCACACACCCAAACACAAGAAAAGCAATCTAGTGTATGCTGTCCAATGCAGTGAGGAATGCACAGACCTGGGGAACCTAGACAACCACTAAAAAAACGCAAGGCCCAACACAGAAGGGCCAACGCCTCAGGTCAAGAATCAGCAGTTTACTTTCATTTGAAGGATAAGGGACACTCTTTTGAGGATATCAATGTGCCTCGTTTGGACCAGTCAGACAGGTGGTTTAAACGAGGCCACCAGAAAGAAAGACCTAGAAATAGTATCGCTAAACAGAGGAGGTCTAAGAGACCACTTATCCCACACTTACAATGCTGTTCTTTCCTCTCTTCCAGAGAGTGAACACATGCTCACATTTGGCCTCATGTGACAATGCCAGAGCAGGCATGTTTTTACTATTTTTAGTAACTTAGCTTGTTTCTTATTTCACCGTTTTAATTATACTTTATTCTACATCTTAAATATCACTCACTTATTGAATTCACCTTCAGTTCTCTTCACACTCACAGACCTGATGTACCGCTGCTGCAAAAACATCAGCGTTCCCCGCTTCTTATTACCAGTTCAACTCGCCTCAACTCTACTCGATGCGGTTTGGCCGTCTTCCATTTTCCATTGCAGAGATAGCACCCGTCAATGTAGCTGGTCGTCATAGCGATGCCACACACTACTGCCGCGACGTGTTCAATGCAACACACATCAGCAAACAACAAACAGCTGTCTCTTTATTAGAGTTAAAAGGTCTCAGCATTATTCAGAATGTAAAGACAGACAAGACAGAGGTGATACAAAAAAAGTAGCAGACAAGCACAACTTTTAAACAACAGAAAACAATAAAAAGGTGAGTCGAGTCAAGCTGGTACCTTGCAGTGGAAAAGGGGCTTTACCGTCTCTCTCTCTCCCTGTATGTCTGCTTAAGTGACTTTCTACATCAGTAGTAGGCTAGGCTGTATAAATTCACAGAAAGAAAAACTGTTTTATGGACTTTTCCTCCCGGGATTCCGTTCACAGCAGCAGCTGAGCTGCATGTTGAGGAGGCGTGTTGACGACGTAGCCTATCAAAACAAAACTAGGTAGCTAACGAATAACATGACCGCTGTGTTCACTGTCGCTTTACCTGGTCCTCTCTTGTAAAATATCTACAGTGTCGTGACTTGTAACATAATCACTGTGTTTCTCTGATAAATGCTACAGTGTGTCCCCTAAACTGGGCATCCCGCGGAAGTAAAGTGTATGCATGGGAAACACTGAATGAACACTGTTTTTTGTTTTATAAGCCAGATCTCTGACAGTGTGGACCAGCACCTTGTCTCCCTCCATCTTGTTGAGAGTTTGTGAGTAGACTGCTGCGTCCAGACACAGAGGGAGGGACGGGGCTGCGCGGTGAGGAAGAGAGGCGAGCAAATGCTGACAGGACTTTATGAAAACATTAATTAACTCATCAAACTATATCACGTCATATTTCTGCAAGCAGTTTTTTGACTTCTGTCCTTAAAGCTGCATCCTTGCTGTGGCAATGAATCCATCTGGACCTCAAAACAGAAAATGTAGAGTTTCACTGTCAGTGCTCCACAATCCTTCTCCGCCTGCTCTTCCTCTCTGACACTCTGTTGATGTACAGCACTAATGGAGCTCCATTGTTTCAGCCTGATGTGGTTTGTGAAGGTCACCGTCGAGTTATTCAAGAGCTCTGACAGTTATAGAGGCGAGTCCTTGTCAGACAATGATCAGCCTGCTGAGAGACGGTGGCATTGGAGCGACAAAAAGACACAAAGCTGCAGTCCATGTGCTGCACAGCTTCTGACTGAAAATACAAACCTTCAGTTCATACTTTCAAACTAAAGACGTGACTTCATATTCGTCCATGTGCAACAAGCACTTAATATAGGAGTTGCTTTGGAAATTCACATTTTATATTAAAAACAGAGTAGTTATATATATGTAGTGTGTATATATATATATATATATATATATATATATATATATATATATATATATATTTATTTATTTATTTATTTATTTATTTATTTATTTATTTATTTATTTTTTTTTTGTTTTTGTTTCAATGCTCCTCACCATTTTCCTTATCTACCTTCTTCCCTATCTTTTTCTAATTTCCTTCTGTTGTTTTTCCTTTTCTTATATCCTTCTCTCCCCTCCTTCCTTCTTCCAGTAGTTTTCATTTCATTTTTCCTTGCTGCTGCTTTCTCTTCTTTCCTCACTTATTTCATTCTTTGTGTCCTTTCTTCTTTGTTTTTTTCTCCTTCCTATCTGTATCTCTTCCTCTCATTTTCTTTTTTCCCCATCATCTCTCATATTTTCTTTGCGTATTTATTTTTTTTCTTTTGAATATCTTTCTCTGCTTATTCATTTTTTGTTTCAGTTCCCTTCTCTCTCTGCTTCTCTCTTTTCTCCACTATTTCCTTTCCTTTTTACTTCCTACACTCTTCCCTTCTATGTTTTCTTCTTTCCTTCTAACTCTCCCTTAGTATCATCCTTTCCTTTTTCTGTCTTTTTCTTCTTTATAAAAAAGATATAATTAAAAGATCTAATTCATAATGAGTTACTCATTTAATTTGAGCATTTCAGGGGGAAAAAAATGAAAAATCTGTCTTTTTCCAACACGAAAAAGAACGTCATTACAATCTGGCAAGAGGAAAGAGAAGCAGTCTTGTCTGATCAGAACAAAAAGGATATGGGGTCTATGCTTTGGCAGCATCTTGCCCCTCAGCTCCTGCCGTCACAAACTGCTTGAGCACAGGGAGCATAAAGGGAGAAGAAAATAAACTCCTCCTGCCTCATTCACTTGACTTTAGACACACATAAAGTACAGCTGAAGGCCCGAGTGGTAAAAACACCCCGTTTCCTCCTCCCAGCACTGCTATCCAGGACTCCTGTTGGTGCTCAGGCCTGGTTAAGTTCCCTAATCCTTCCCTCCCTGCAGGGGCTTTGGAGAGTGGAAAGAGGAAAGCCAATGAAGTGTTACCTTCAGCCTTACACGTGGTTCAAGTTCATGGCTTGCCTGCTTTCCTTCATTTCTTTCCTTTCTTTCCTTCCTCTCGTCTTTGTTTCTTTAACTAATCTGAAAGCATGACAAATCCTCAAACTAGCTAATACTTTCTTTCTCTTTCTTTCTTTTATACTTATTCCCTGCCTCTCATCCTTCTATGTTTGTTCAGCTGATCTAAAAACATGAAAATCCTCAAAACTGGAGATAAAAAGTTTTCACACAATAACAAAATTACTCTGTAAGAGTCTTCTTTGCTCGGAGTACTTGAAGTTTTGATATATAAATGCATTTTAATGCGAAAACTTGTTTATTCTTATTAAAGTAACAGTCTGTATATAAAGCTTTCACAGCATTGTTCCATGTTGTATTGACACTTTAGTGAAAGGATTTGAGTTTGTTTCCCACCACCAGTTGGACAGAAGAGAGAGGAAAGCCAGTAAAGTCCCACTTTCAGCTTTAGAGATGTTTCAGGTTCATTTTCTTTCTTCTTTCTTTCCTTCATGGCATCCTTCTCTTATTTATTCTTTCCTTCCTCACCTTCATTTTTACAAGTATTTCACTTTACTTGATATGTGGAGTTTTTTTCTGCCCTTCCCTTCTTTTTCACCTCTTTGTTTCTTCAAATGATTTGAAAATATAGAAATCACAAGTGGAGGAACTAAACACTAATAGTCTTTTCACTATGACTGCTCTTAATTTTGATCCTTGATTATATGATTTGTTCACTTTTACTGAAATAAAATAAGAGCTCACACAAATGAAGACCTTTTTTGTCCTTGTAACTGTGGAGTCTTTTGTATGAGGCAGAGCCCTCAGGCACCTCAGTGCTCATTAATGTCTCATCGTCATCAGGCGCTGTGGGGAAGGGAGGCTCCAGACCTCTTAAGGCTAATTTACAAGAGAAGCGGCAGCCTCAGGGTCATGGCTGACTCATCAGAGCCTGGTCTATACTTTGTGCTTAAAAACTTCCTGCCCTCCGTGCTCTGATTCCCATCGGACCACAGGACTTGGAACAGGTACTGTGTAATTATAGAGTTGAAGAGAAAATACCCCAAGAGGATCAGTCATCATAAAGTACATGGTGCTGACTTCATCCCGGTCAAACACGTGAAAGCTGATTTAACGGACACTCACCAGTCTTCAACAGGATCGATTGATCTTCACAAGAACACTATAAAGAGACTGTAAGTTTTAAAGCTTTGTGCAGCTGAAATTAAAGGCTGAATCTGAATCAAAGCGATATAATGTCTAAAGAGAAAAAAAAAATCTCTTGTCAGTTTTTCAAGCTTCTTAGTTTGGAGGGAAACATGAATAATTTATAATCCAAGTCCTGTATTTCCATATACTGCAGAGCTACAAAGATGAAGCCTTTTCTTGTTAAATCTTTCACATTTACATTTGAGGCACTTAGCCGATAGATATTCATGTTCAGAGTGACTTGAAGTGAGCGAGCAAAGAGAGATTCAGCTAAGCATAAACATGTTTTTCTACAACCGCCTATCTTCTTTTAAAGTTTACTCAAGATGACGGCTCAAATGGAAATGCTCCTCACAGGCTTCAGTGTTTAATGTTGTCTTAACACAAACTGTCATGGTCAGCGGTACTTTTCCTCTGTGTCCTCGTGTTTCTGCTGTGCCTCTCCTCCTCCCTTGTACGCTTTCTGTTGTCTCTGTTAAGGGGTGTGTGTGTGTGTGTGTGTGCGTGGCTTTCCGACTCTCTTCAGGTGAATAAATGTACCTGCATTGTGATTACTTGCTCATCTGTGGCACATCCCTGTAAGTAAGCTTCTGACTTTAAACCTAAGGTTTTCGCAATTCTTTTATGTGTCTCTCGTGCTTTGTGGCACTTTTACCAGTCAGCCTTGGTCCCTCATCTGTGTGTTTCTGCCCTGCGCTTTTTACATGCAGTTTCCTGGAAAACTTCAAGCAAGATCTCATAATTGCACAGTTTCTTTAAATTGAATAGATAAACTGGTTTACTTTTTACAAACGCTTCCTGTCCATGTTGTGCACTCGGGCCGTATAGAAATCATACCAAAAAAAAGACATACAAGGACTTTGTGAAATCAAGTTCAAGCCATTTGGAGCCAAATACTGCAACTGCAAGGCAGGAAATGTAAATCCCAGTACTTCAGTACTGCAGCACAGTCAACTTCCCATCATACATACACACTAACTCACCAAAGCACCTTTCATAGCAACTGCAACTATTGATCCTGCAAAAACAATCCATTGTCGCTGCATCCTGTAACTAAGTCATAAAAGACGACCCTTCCCTCTTCAAATGGGAAGTAAACACAGGTTGTACACTCATGTCTAATGGCCGCCATGTTTGTGCTACCTGCAAACCAACTCATCTGCTTTGCACGTGTCTCTTTATGAAGAGACTGCAGACCTTTAGGATGCAAATACAGACGTGAACAGAAGTTTCACAGTTTCTGTTTTAAATGTAACTTATGATATCCTTTTACAAACTATTTATCAAGTTTGAATTAAATTTGAAACAGACATATTCTCATCTCAACAAGGTCTTGTGGAAAATATTCACTCCATTTACAAACTGAACAGCGCAAACGATACAGGTTTATCCCCTTCAATAACTCATAATAATAACAATATCTCAAGCTGCTACTGGAGGAGCTCAAAGATCAATATTTGGTGGAATATCAGTGATTCTTTATGACAGCTTTGATGTGTCCTGGCATGCTCCATCAACACCTGATCAATACCTTATTAAGCTGAATTAGACGTACTGCTGCAGTTAGACAGCTGCAGAGAGAACAACTCGGGCAAAAAAAAACAAGTGTTGGCTTTTTTTTAAAAAAGACTTTAGGTATTTCTTCCAGGTTTCCAGGCAAAAGATAGTAAGTGGCTCTCGTGTAAAAACTTCTTTTTGTCAAACTACTACTTATAAAAAGATGTTTAGTCTAGAGAACAGCAGCACATTTCTCACATTTGAGAATCAAGGTTTGGAATTTCTGTTTTAACAAATGACTTAAACAATGAATCATTTATTAAAATGGTTGTTAAATAACCAACAACTAAAATATAAAGTGACAAATAGCTTCAGCTTTATAGTATTAATATTAATGTTATTGTCAGCAAATTCCATGAAAAGACCAAAACCAAACATGTGTTTGTCCATCTGTGGATACTCTCTTAGTCCAAAGCCCACTGGGTTCTACTGAAGACATTTATCTTAAAAAATTCGTCAAAAATGTATAGGTTTTTTTTCGTAAAAGGAAGGTTGAGTAATTTACAAAAGCAAAAGTTACTCAAATAGGGGTGGAGCAGCAGATTAATCCGCATTTGTTGCTCTAGTGAGTATTTGGGGCAGCAGGACGAAGTATGTGGGATTGGGTCAAAATTTAGTAAAGCGTGTGTGTGTGTGTGTGTGTGTGTGTGTGTGTGTGTGTGTGTGTGTGTGTGTGTGTGTGTGGTAATGAAGGACTATATCATCCAGTGCAACAGCGGGCCCATTGATGTGGTTTTAATAGTTTTAGTACAACAATGGAGATCTATAGCCCAGATGAATAAGATTAGGTTTCGACACTTTTGTTGGTCTTTTCGTCAAATTTTTTTGCAATAAGGGAAATTTACAAACATTACCAAACATATCCTGAAGGCTTCATTAATCAATATGAGAACAGGCTCTGCTGTAAGGGATGAATCTGTATCCCCAACACCTCCAGGACAGTCCCTCTCTGACCTCTAACCTCCCTGCTGCCTCATTAATCATTCCAAATCACCATTGGTATGGTCGGATACGTGACAAAGTACGCCGCTTTCCCCACTTAAGAGGCTTTGGGCCACAGGTTGGACATCCTAATCTGACAGTTAAAGCATTACTGCCCTCTAACAAGACCCCATTCCTGTGAAAAGAAAACAACAAGTGGCCTCCCCTCCTCCTCCCTCTGTGTGTCTCTGCATAGATGGTTGCACTCAATAAAACCCAAAGCTGCCCCATTTTCACCTGTTCCATTCAACTGGTCTTTTGTGTGAGCCAAACTGTGTCAACGCTGGCCTCTCCAGAGGTCACAGAGGGCAGTTACTTAATGCGAGGAGGACGTTTTACAGCCCTGAGCTGAGAGCTTTGGTGCACAGCTGAAACGTGCTGCGAGAACCGAAGGTTTGACTAGCAACTCTGTCGAGACAAGCATCTAAACTAAGCAAATCCTGTGGATGAATTATATTAATGATAATTGCCTCCTGCATTTTTTTGCTTACTCTACACTTAAAGACTAATCCCAAATCTCAATGTCTGTGTTTGTTAATGCCCCAGCTTGCACTAACACTAATAAGAGTAAACCTCATTTGCGGTGAACTTTCCAGAGCAGAGCTACAAAGTGCTTTACAGACAGTAAAACAAAACTTATTCAAAACTAACAAGATAAGCAATAAAATATAAGTCAGAAATTTATCTTGTTTTTATTGCTTATCTTACAGGGATGATAAGGAGTAAAACTGAAAATTCAGCCCTCGTTACGCTCTTAAAATCTTTCCATAAAGATGAGTTTCAAGGGGGTGATTTAAAGGATGGCACTGAAGGATCTATTGTTTCACATCACCTTTTCTTGATCGCTTTTCTTTAACTTAGGATCATTACATCTGAATCCCTCTCCTCAACTCCGTCAGGAGAAACAAAACACAAAATTAGGCTATATATCTGCATTTGTGGCATTCAAAGTGCTCAATGCCACTGATATCTCTTCTGCAAATGGATACACTCAGAGACTGCTAATAGACTTCTGAGATGTTTTTTCTTTAACGATCCATTTGAGACTTGTAAAAGAATGAGTGCATATTGGGAAAGAAATGAAAGAGCAAATCAAGAAGTGTTATACACCAGAGAGAGACAATCCTAGGGCTTTGTTTCTTAGGAACAGTTTCAGTGGATTGGGAAAAAGGGCGAAATCATGCACTCATATTTAACAAAACTTCTTAACACCTCAGGAAGTAAATGAGGAGCAGAGGAACAGGGTCTTATTTAAAACTTTGCTGCTTTATTCTCATGTGCCACTAGGGCTTCACCAGCCCTCTTTAAATATCACACCAAACCACGATGTGGTCTTATCGCCAAAGACTTCTCACATTTCTAATATTCATTGTACATGTGTTTACTTTATACTGGCAGAAGTACAAAAGAATAACATTACCTTTACTGGAAAAAAACGCTGCCAGTCAACATAATCCACACACTAACACATGTCAACGGTGTGTCTGTTCTTTTGGACACTAAGTCTGTAATTTTCTTCTTTCTTTCTAGGCATTAAAATATATATGTGACTTTATGTTTAGTCCATTATGGTTTAGACACAAATACAGATAACTGTTGCCAGTCATGTATGGCTTTGGAGCAACCTTGACTTTCTGTGTTTTTTTTCCCATCTGACAAAAGGCTTTTGAAGAGCTCAAATATGTATTTCTGAGCAAACTTTAACTGTTGGAACTGTTACATATATGAGATTTCTTCCCCCCTAAAGTGAAGTGAGGTGTATTTCCACATGTTTGTTTGTGGCATCAGCTTCTGAAATCAACTACACCAAAGTCACAGTGGGTTCCTGACCTCAGAAAAGTAGTCTTCTGCAGCTCCAGTATCAGCTCGGGAAAATTCTCTCTGCTCTTCTTGACCCTGTCTTGGTTCGTCAGGAGCCACAGACTTTTCATTTTGTGGTGCAAATTTTTCACACAGATCGTACAGGTTAAATGAATAAGAACAATTAGTGCAAACTGCAATTCTGTCTGGTCTTTAAAGTGGCATAAAGTATCACCTCAGAACTCCTTCATTGGACCTGTAAAATGTATGAACAGCTTTCATTCAGCTTTCAAACAGGGGTCTCTGCTTGGCTGTTGAGTGAAGTCAGATATATTTGTGATAACTCAGAATTGGTCCCTGCTGACAGAAAAGCAGCCATGTAAGTGTCTTTCTCCATCCACTGCCTCCAAAATAATGGTCTCCATGAGAAACTCTTATTTCCCCAGTCACCAACGCCAACACAAGGACACCGCAATGCATGCTCTTCATTAAGATCTGAAGCAGCCTGTAAAAGGCCTCTGATATAGACTTTTATCAGCAGGATCAATACCTCTATAGCATTAATTGCACCTCTTCCAACAATATGTTTGAGAACATAAAGCAGAACCCAGCGACTCAAGTCTCTGTAGCCTATTTGCCCTTGGACTACCAGTCTTTTATTGTTTCAACTCCAAATGCACTTCCCTCTCATCTAAACAGGCGTAGCTCTTTCTCACCTGTGTTACAGACATCTCCTGGGCTCTCCAGGATACTGCCGACCTGTATTTTTCATCCACACATGCCAGAGAGATGAATGGCTTAGCCGACTAATGACAGATAACGAGAAGCCCAACCTCTTGTCTTTTTCCAGGCGGTGCAACTCACCTTGTTTTTACTGCCGTTCCCTCACAAATTACAGTGGAGTCGACTTCAGCGATGCACAGGTCCAGATGTTGCGCGGCAGCATCAGCGACGCCAGACATTATATCACCGCCGCTCCGCTGCAGCACTCTGAACACTAATTGCAGCATTGAGAGTTAAAGTGGCTGTTTGCAGAGCAGCTCTCCTGCTGTGATATCTCTGCAGGTACAACATAAAATCCTTCCTAGTATGTGTCCTATGTTGCTTAGGGCCCCAGGGACTGTGTTTTTATAGGATGTCACACATTAAAACTACATCTGCTTTAAGCATTTCCAAAAAAGTAACATTTGATTTCAGAAAAGCTGGTACATGATGGAATTAGTTGGAGTGAGGGGAGAACTTTACCAGACCCCACACCCACAAAAAGGTGGAACAAATACCTTTAAATGTAACATTTTAATCATGCAAAACAATTATGAAACCATTTTATACTCAAGAGACAGGAATTAAATAACAACTTGGTTCATTAATTCATCGATTCATTCAAGTAATTTATTTAAAGTCCTGAAGAGAAGGGGTGGTGGAGAAGTGAAGAAGCACAAAGTGGGAAAGCATGAGGAGCATAAGAAGATGGGGTATTGCAGGAAACCGAACTTGCCTGTCAATGTTGTGGCACTGTTTATACTCTAGATTAATGATTGCTGGGCCTCTGTGCCTGGGAGGGAAGGTAGGAAGCGGCAAGGAGGCGATGGGGAGCTGCGATACTGTGTTTACCTTTCCACACCCGTCACTAGCAGAGGCTCGAGGGTCTGCTGAGGCCGAAAAGTGAGCAGGAGGCAAGGCGAGCACTGTGCTATTTCCAGTGGACAAGATAAAGGATGCCAGCGTTGCTGTGTTCAGACGTGGGAGGCACGGGGTGCTGGGTAGCAGTAATTGCCTGCTATTATTGTCCCTCCAGGCTTATTGGTGGCATTTTAACCCCATGGAGACAAGAATAGGGCCCCCCTCTTTCAAGTTTGCCACAGCTTTTGCCTGCATAAAGTATACCATATAATCTGCAGCAGCGCTCATGTAAAGCTGAGAAAGTTGAGAAATAACTGTTGATTTGCTGGAAAGCGAACGTGTTGTTAAATGGTTTCTTTACTTTATGATGTGACACAGGGAGAGGCAGTAAAATTTACAAGATGCCTAGTGACAAGGAAAATATTTTCACATTGCAGGTGATACAAGTGTGGCATATTTAACTGTAAACCTGTCATTTGAGAAGGTTGTTATCATGACACGACTTCATGTGTGGCCGTCGTTCATTGTTGCACTGGTTGTTGTTGCGTTTTCATCCACCAAGACATCAGTCCCAGCACAGGTCCTCCTTGTGAGGTATTTTCCATGCTTTTCGTGTGGCTGCGGATGTTCACTGATGTTCCCATGATAACCACGCTCCTGTACACTGCAGCACTTTATCGTCACTGTGGGTAAATTCAGCCCTCCATGTTGCATCAGCAAGAAAAAACATAACCCATCCTGCAACCACGCAGTCGTTTTGGCCGTTTCTGCTCCATCGCATTCATTTCTGCATGAAGTAGCAACAAAGTGGTTCCATAACTGAGCACCATGGACCCTCAGGAGTCCTTTAGGCACTTCTAAAATGTCTCCAGAAAAAGTTGGTCAGAAGAGTTTAATTTCATCATTATTTAGACCGCTTTGTTTTATTCTTTTATGTCATAAATCCATCAGATTATCTCTTAATTGCAGATGCAAATTGAACTACAAAATCAATAATTCAAACAAATTTGCAACAAAATCACTCATTTATTAAAGTCCAAAGTTCAGCCTAAACCTTGGAAACAGCAACTGAGGAAACAATCTCACCACAGGGTTAATTTGATAGCTAGTTCTTGAGATTTACGATCATTATATCATACATAGGATACACGGCCACTAATGAACCTTGTGGTGAGACTGTTTCTTCACTGTTTCAACCTTTTATTATTATTTTTAATTTACTTTATTTGGTTACTGTTATTATTTAATGTTGCAAATCTCTTTCCAGCATTCCACTATACTACTATACTACTAGAAGTTGATATACTAAGAGTTTATGAAATACTGACTTTTCTGATCTCTCCCTATAAAAGAGAAAGACTTCTCTATGGCATGACCAAATCAATATTGCAATTCTTGCGGAATCTTTCTGGGGTTTCATGAAATTAAAACCTTGATGCACCAGACCACCAAACTACAAACCCCTAATTGTTGAGGCCTTTCCTCCAGTCCAGACTTTGTTTGCCTGTCTCTACGGCATTAACGGACACCCCACCGAGCAGCAGCGTCACAGGGGTAGAAACCCTCAATAAAACCCTGACAGGCCACCAGAGAGAGAGCTGTCAAACGCCCAGAGGGTGTCACCAAGCAGGACAGCTGACTCAGCCGAGGCAACAAAGCAGGAAAAATGGGACATGTAAATGTAATTTTCCCCTATTACATAAATGCTGCGATAAGAGCTGCGCAGCTTCACACCACGGTCTAATTGCAATGAAATCATTTGATGTTCCGTCCGCGAATCAGAGCAAACAATTACAGTGTCCCCCTCGTGCACAGCAGCTCATCAAAAATTCATCCCACGTTCTGGCTCCAAGCAACTGTTCATGCCTTTCCTGCTGCTTCAGAGAGTAAACTGGTTATCATATTTAGGCATACACCTGTGAGACAGACATTCACATTGTTTTACACACTGTACCCAACTGAAAGGCATGAACTAGATGCTTACACAGCAAACTCTCCAAACAATGTGCAGGCAACTTCTCAGTTTGCCGACAAGTTTCACTAACAAGAACTTAAAAGACGTCCTTTTGTCGCAGCCGCCATCACACAAATCTCATCCTCTTTACAGCCCGAAATAATGACAAAGGCAGAAGAGCCGCGTTGTCTCGACAATGAGGCGACAGTGAAAATAAACGTTTAATGTCCTCATTCAGTCACACATCGTTCGCTCTCTCACACCAACAATAAACCATATGGCTGAGGTCAAACACAGTGGCAGCTCTTGTTCTCCCCAATCAACTCTGGATCTGTGATTCTGTGGAATTGTTTGCTAAGCCTACAACGATAAGAATTTTAAGGATCAACACTGCTCCTGTACAGCTGGGTAGGTCTCTGTTCACTATTACAATCATTTAAAAGCAGAACAGTAGGGCTTTATAAGTTTACATTCAATAGTAAGTTAGCCACTGTTAGCTAACTAACATTACATTAGGAACAATCCACAGCCGACATTATTCTGGATTTGTTTTAGGTTGTTTTAGGAACAGTGTTTTACCATATCTTGGAAACCAGCAAAAAAAAAAAAATAGAACAGATTCTTTTGCATACGAGGCAATGGAGCGCAGCCATGAAAGTGTTGGACCTCAGTTAGAGAGAGTCGTATACAGCACTGTGATTGCCCAGCTGCGTATTCGGGGCGTGGCTTAGAGAAGGGTCAATTGTGATACCTCATGTTTTCTGTTTTAATGTTTTCAGTGAACTGCCGCCTTAGGTCAAACCATCAGTCACCTAAAAAGACCTGAGGCCTCACATTATGTTAACTTCTGTCAACTAAGTTCCTTTCACAGGCAAAACAAAGGGACAGAGGCTTTTAGTCTCTACCTCAGACTGGCCTGTAATAAAGCAAGTCAAAGCATGTTCCTTCTGTAACTAGAGGACAAAGACCAGAGAGTGCACGGTCAGCTTTAGCTGGCTTGGCTTAAGACGCATCAAGTGCCTTTTCACAGGAAAAGGTCAATGGATTATAGGGCATCAACGGACAAAGGTGAATATTAGAAGTGTTTCCACTTATCATTTTGAAAATATTCAATTGTATGAAAAGACATGTCTCAAAACATGTCTCATTAGGAAAAGCCATGGAAAGGGCTTTCTGTATGACTTGCAACATGTCTAAAACTACTACATACTGTAGCTTTGGAAAAAAAGCAGAAGGTTGAAACCTTAACAAATATTGAAGTAAATAATAAATCACTGTTAACCAACAAATAAAATAGAAGCACTCATAATAGCAGGGGGAACTGATGATGGCGATGTTTGAAGTCATTTGACAGAATGTTCTGATTTGATAATTAGTAGGTCAAAATGGATACCTAAATTTAAATTGGACTGAATTTGGGCAGGTTGCAACTACATATTAAAAGGTAGTTTACACAACATGGACATCTAAAACTAACTGTGTCTATAAGACTTTTGGCCTCCAAACAGCGCAAATCATGGAGGTTGGTTAGTCAAGTTTTAGTAAAAGTATATCAATATATCATAACAACTACTGGCCAGATTTCTTAAACTTAGTGTGTGTACTTATAGTGAACAATTTCCATTTGTGAGACAGGAAATAACAAAATCTAGAGGCCTGCAATGAAATCAACTGAGTACATTAATGCTTCCCAGAAAATGACCCCATTCCATTCCCTGTCCTTTTTTGATGTTCCATCAGCTTTCCTAAAGGGAAAAGCAAAGTTCAGGATAATGTTTAGATTGCAACCTTTCATTCTAGTGAGGCTCAATGAATAGAAAAATCATCTCACTGTTACTGGTTCCCTTGAAAACACACAGTCTTGGGTTGTAATAAACATTATAGCACCTAGCTGCCCTGATGAGGCTTTAAACCTTTAGGGAGTCTGAAATCACTTCCTATTTTATTCCTACTGCACTATTATTCATCTCAGTGTAAAAATTAGCTATGATATATTGCCTCTGTGACACAAAAATGCCATGTCCATAACAATCTCATAATGCTTTGCCTTTGATAGATGTGAATTTAAAGATTGTGTAACACTACACATGTCGGTGCAAAGTCCTTCTAATTATAAGTGTCCAAAATCTCTTGTTACTGCTCAGTATAGGGTAAACTCTTGGTTTATTATGTAGGCAATAGTGAATGAGAGAAGGAGTGGTTTCTGACAGCACTATTCTCGGTAGATGAAAACAAGTCTCTGTGCCAAGTCCATCTCTCTTGAATAAATAAAGGTTTTTGTTTCGAAATCTCAACTTTGAGTGTGAAAAGGTGGGAAATGCAAATACAGACACTCTGACCTGCTAAACTCAATACTCTTAATCCACACGAGGATGTAAACAAATAGTCAGCAGAAGGCCAAGAGAGATGAAATCATATTTACTTGCCAATCATGAATAAACACAAATCTCATCTCCCGCTTCAAGTAAGTGCCAGGAAGTGAAAGAGCTCAATCCCCTCCTCAACAATCCAACAGTTTATATTTTCTTCTTTTCTTATCAGGCAGGCAGGGACCCAAGATTTGTATGCTGGAGTTAATCCCAGCAACCTGTGCGGTCGAAAAAAGTGGGAACTGGCTTTGTTTTCTGCTGAGGGGTGCAGAGGTGCTCAGGTAAGCAGGGGAAATGAAGTCATCGACAGGCTGGGTCTGGCTCCCGACATGTTACCCTGAGGCAAATATCCATCTCCAACTGTCATCATCTGCTTTATCTTACGGGCTGCGATTCCACCAGGCTCCTTTTAGTAAAAGGTTAACAGTGCAGGGTAATGAGCAAAGACCCAGATAATCATACTGCACTCATAAAACTCTCTCTGACAGACTGGGGCACAATTATACTGTTAGATTCAAATCTCGGGGAATATTACACTAAGGCTTTTCCAGCGGTGTATTTGAAGATTTAAAAAGTATGAGATGAGAATTAAGGTAGACATCTGATTATCTATTCATGTCTGGAAGAGAAAGTGAAATTTCCATATCAATAAGTGTCTGTTTTTGCATTCATTTTCCAATATCTATTGTACAGCAATGGCTCCTCTGTATGAACTTTGACACCTAAAAACAGCGATTTGATTGATTTGATTGATTGACTTTAAAACATTTAAATGACTGGTGACCAATTGGAGGTGCTGACCACAGATTTAGACCAATTGTTTGGAAAAAGTCAGACCCAGATGTAGTTAGACTTAGAAATTATAATTAGAAATATAAATAATGCAATAGAGGTTATACACCTCTATTAATAGCCAAAACTATTTGCTGTTGACATATTCAGTCTGCTTTTCTACAATATTCGCTTGTAGCAATTAAAGCATGATTAATATTTTTATGGTAATGTTTGGTCAACTCAAGGCTTTGCTAAGGTTAGGGGAAGATCACTGTCTTAGTTAAATATTGAAACAGTAAATAGTGCCTTGAACCATGACACAAAGTGCTTTTGTTACATAAACCTAACCTCAAACACTTAAAACAGCGTTCTTATATGCCTCCTGTAGTCGCAGATTAATTACTGTCCAACTGCTCAGGCTTCCTCCCACCGTCCAAAGACATGCAGGTAGGTTAATTGGTAAATCTAAGTTGCCCTTAGGTGTGAATGTGTGTGTGTATGATTGTTTGTCTCTATGTGTCAGCCCTGTGATTAACTGGTGACCTGTCCAGAGTGACCACTCACCCAGTGTCAGCTGGGATTGGGATTGGTTATAGATAATGGATGGATGGATGGATCTCATACAAGCAGCAACATTGATTGGTTTTAACCATAACTAAAAGCTTACCCTAATTTCTACAATGTAGTTGACTTGACATCACTGTAGAGGTAGCAGATCAGACAATATTCATATGACTCATTTTCTTAACTGCTATATGGTTTATTTCGGAAGGCACTGAAAAACAACCTATTTCACTCGTAATGTATGAGAAGTTGTTGACATTTTGACAACTGACAAATGGTTTAGATGATAGCTCTCGCCAGAAAGCAGAGGGTAGAGGAGGAAAAGGGCAGACGTGACATCACTGTCCTTCCATCTCGTCTCAGCATGGATCCTGTCAGTGCTGTCAGCTGACTGGACATCCGATTGGACCATGGGTAGTGTGTGAAGTGCTGTAGAGAACTTCACATGAACTCAGAGCTGATTTTGGAGGAACGGAGTTGTTGAAGAGGATTGTGGAATATGGAAAACAGGCTGCTGACACATAAATGATTTTTTACCTTCAACATCGAGAGAAAGTCATCTGAATAATCTCACTCTTCAAAGAAGCAAAGACCACAATTCACTTCCAAACATCTGCGTTTTACAAATACATAGTAATGGACAAAGTGCACAACTGTATTAATTACATTTTAACCTTGAATAGCTAAAATGTGTCTTTGTGTATATTCAGCTTTAATTTGTGGAGTGCTTCTTGCAGTTAAACTTTTATGTCAAACATTCAGCAGAAATGAAAAACTAACAACTTCAAAATTCACAATTCTGAGCATAAATGCCCTCGTTTCTACTGAAAATTTACAAAACCCAGCAGGCCAGATAACACAGCACAAAGACTTCAAGTACACTGCGAGAACTTCAGATCCTACATCCAGAGAATGTTGAGGGTTACTGTCAGGTTTTATGCACATGTGCATGAAGTTTAATTCACATGTTGTAGTTATATCCACATAGATTTTTTTTTGCAAATGAGGACTGATTAGAATATCAAGTCTTCCAGATGACAAAGACAACTGGAATAAACTTTGTTCATAAACTTTTTAAATCTCAAGGTGCTTCTGAACAAATACATCAAAGATTGATTTTGTGGCCTCACATAATGTTGGAACTTTTATAATGAAATATTTTTTTAACTCAAGAGAATCAGTAAATATCTCCAAAATATGAAAAACTCCCTCGTGTGCTCTCATTCTTCATAGCCATTTGTATTCAGTCAGTCCTTTCTTATGGATATAACAGAATACATTTTTTAAGTAGTTGTCCCTGAAGATGTTCTCTTTCTTCCTCCTGTATTCAGAACAGAAAACAGGAGGGAAACCCAGGGATGAAGCTGAAAAAATGAACCCTGTCGATAGCAGGTTTGTCATCTGCAGCGTGTGTGAACACGGCCGCCTAAGCCGACGGGGACAAAGACTTGGCTCAGTTCAACCCTTCTCTGTCTAAACACTTGTAGCTCCAAGAGCCTGCAGGCACAGACAGAAGGAAAAGTGGAGCAAGAAAGACAAACCAGGGCTCAGGGGCCGCATGCTGGTATTTACAGATAAGAGGCAAACTGGCTTGAATGGCGAGCCGCGAATCAAACGCTCTCAATGAAGTGACTGACAAAAGGCTGACAACCTCACAGACCTTCAGCAAGGAAACTGTCAAAGCCACCGCCGAATGGCTCGGAGGGTCAGGGGGGATCAGAGTTGGGGGGTGGATGAGAAATGGGAGCAGCTAGCTTGCTTGTTTGCCCATTAGCCCAGCAGCTGGGTGTTTGCCAAAGGTTGCTAAGCTTCACTCCAGTCCTCCACAGCTCTGCAAGTCTGCAGAGACCTGGTGGGCGCTTAGTTCCAGTCGAGGGAGCATGGAGAGCTCTCATTTAGCCCCGGCAACACTGCTGAGGCGTGGGACAGTGGCAAATAGAAGGCCCTCTATGGGGTTATTTAATGAAAGATGGGAAAATTATTTCCAATACTCTGATTAATGATTTTAATCAAGTAAAGCCTACTTGTACCTTATAAACCCATCCTTTTTTTCCCCCTTTGTCTTAGTTTTCCTCTTTATCCATCCCCTAAGGCAATGGTCAGACCAACATTAGCACGGCACTAAAAAAAAAGTTTTTCAGTACCACAACTGTGCCAAGTCTCTAGTGAAAAAATAAAAAATACCACAAGACTCTAGTGAAAAAATAAAAAATAAATCTGGCAACACATTACTGGCCAATAAAATACGTGTACACATGTCAGGTAGATTACTCTGCAGCATGAAGGGCGTGCAATGAAATACAGTAAGTCTACCATTTACATCACAACTTTACCAGTAAATGGGGTATAAAATCCTGCCTCTGTGTTTTTCCCATCTAATATGCCTTCAAACTGGACTTCCTGGATCAAACTCATCTTCTCATCCATGCATGTAGCAACACGTACTCACAAACAAAGCCCCTTGCATTTTTTTAAAAACGCAGTGCTGCTTTCCATTTGTACATGGTCTTACACAACCTTCTACATGTCCATTCACCCTGTCATTACCCACTTGTGCACCTCTCTGCCTGTCTCCAGGTTTCTTATGGGCTCACATAACACAACATTTTCTTCCCGGGGCTTGTTACCCATGAGCCCAATCAGATGATGTTCTCCTTGCTACATCACTTAATCTGTAACAACTATATGCTACTTTCACATCATTAAGCCTCCAAAGTGGTCCTTGCATTTGGATCACCAACCATGACAACTTAAAATTACAACATCTACAGTATAATCACATTTACATGTTTTGTTTTGTTGGTTTTCGTACTCCTGAATGTGTCCTGAAGACACATTATTCCACTCCTCTGTATGTTTTATGGTTTTACAGACTGTATAAAAGAAGTGGACGTAGTCACTGTCACCCATTGATTTGTGTGCCGTTTTGAAGTATAAAGTTCGGCATTTAGGCCACTACCATGTTGATTTTTTGCAACTAGGAACCGGATGTGATAATATTTGGATGAGACGGTGGAGCTAACTAGGTTGGATAGCAAGGTGCATCCGTAATTCACTTTTAACTGGGAATTTAACGGGGAATTTTGGCTAGCTAAAACCAAAATGTCCTTACCGGAAAAATTAAGCTGACAACTTTAACTTTACACAGTGCAGAGGAAAAGAGATGCCTCTAGCCTGATTGACAGGTCACCATAGTAGCATCTTGTCAATCACAAAGTATTCCCGCCCTAAAGCATACTCAGCTTTATCATCTATTTTCCTCTAAATTGGATAATTAATAGTATCTAATTTAGAGTTAGAGCTAAATTTAGATGTTCATTTAATAGTAAATGAATTCCCAGGCTTACACTTGAGTTGGGGTGTGATGGCGCAGTGGATAAGACACATGCCTTTGGTGTGAGAGATCTGGGTTTAATTCCCCATGGTAGTTTTTTCCACAGATATCTGCATAAAGATTGCCATTTTCATGTCCTGATTATAATTCTTTTATAAGACTTTAAGAATTGTAACCTGTAGCGCCTTGCTGAGTACGTCTCACAGCACTGTTTCTTTACTGCACTATATAAGTTTCTCCCTCGAGCAAAACAAATGGGAAACTGCCACTCTGGCTCGAAAGTATGGAGGGATTCAAGATGCAAGAAGCTGTTTAGCTTTAAAAGCATCTTGAAAAGAGCAGCCAGTGTAGGCACTTCACAGCCTCATGTCTGTTAATAATTCAGATGTGGTACAGCCACGAATGGCACGTCCTCAAATGATCTATTTCTGTGCGTCCTGGGCCACAGTGCCTCTGAAAACCCCCTATTCTCCTGGTATCAGTGAGGCCAGCGCTTACTTCATTATGTTGGGAACTTCACACATCACAGTAGCAGGGAAAACCTCAAAGGCAAACGAGGAGGAGAGGGAAGTGCTGGGTTTGGAGTGGGGGTTAATTTGGAGACATCAGGATTCACATCCTAACAAATTCAACTACATTAAGCACTAGTAAAAAAAGAAAGAAAAAACTCACTTCAGTTTTCACAGTCTGCTACTCAAAACAAGCCTTTATCCTTGACCTGACTGGAACAGAGGCAGCAGATGAAGAAGCAGCACAGCATGTCGCAGACTGAACTGTGTTCGAAGTAGTTTTTTGATGTCATGTTGATGCTGACCACCAAACACATACAACCTCCTACTGAGTCAAAAGGTTAAATGGCGAGAAAACTGAGGGCACAGAATCTAAAGCTCTGACAGATAACAATCTCTAAGTCTGGTCACTAATGATTCACTCAGCTTTGATTAACTGAGGATAATCTATCTCCAAAAACCAAAAGCTACACCTCTGACATTTTTTGCCAAATAAAAGTTGCGCTATTTCACTGACTAATAATAATATCACAGTACGGATATTGCAATATTTTAAATGTTTATAAAATCATATATTAAGTACGCAAAAACACACAGTGGGCGTGTGTGGGAAAAATAAAATCCTGCACAGTGTCACAAACGTTGCGCAACAAAAATGCAACAATGTTGGTCATGGCGCATCATCTCATAAGGTTGGTGTCACAAGTATAAAGAAAACACCAATTGATCATACAAGAAGATATGAGTCACTGAATCAGAGTTACTACACTGTTCATCCCATTTAGTTTGCAGTTGGTGTCCCCTTCCCCCCCTCTCTGCTGTCAGGTCACCCTACCTGTCCAGAATTTCTTATCAGGCTGAAAGAGGAAAATGCTGACACAGACTTTCTGTCTCATAGGACTGAGGTGAGGTCGGGCCCCCTGCTGTCAGACATCCATTTTCATCCCTCACATGATGTTTTTTCTTAACCCCATTTATATTTTGCCTTTTGCCCCCAATGTTCCTCCAGTTTCAATATTTTTCTGTTTCCTCCTCTCAGCTCCCTCCTGCAGCCTTGAAGTAGGCCTGTGGTGCGTGTCTCATCCCGCAGGGGGTACATGCGGTCTGATTTGGCTTTTCGTCTGATCACATGGGTCGTTTAGTGCCCCGCGGGGGAAACCGCGGCGTGAACACCAGTCAGCAGCGACTCGGTCGTCATAGAGGAATTATCACTACAGCTTGAGCGTTAATCCACCAAGGAGCCTTGGAAAAGGCAGTTTCCCGCTAATATAAATATTCTGTCCAACAGCAGTCAGATCCTATTAGTGCTTTGAATGTCATACTTCATCGCCAAACCCCAATGGGCACAATGTCGATGGATATGAATACTTGTGCTGATGATATTACTAGTCAGCACAGAGGAAGTCATAGATTCGGCTCTTTCAAAAGAGCTAACTGTATTTGCCTTCACTGTATTATCCTTTTAATTTGATTTTGAACTGATTTTTTTCTTCTTTTTTTTTAAGTCAAACTAAAGCTGTGAAGCATGTCAGGCCACTGCAGCAATCAGACATATTGCTGAGATTGTTTTTCTGACGGTGACTAGAAATGTTCTACAAAACTATTCTCCTGAGAGATCACCTTGCTGTACTGCAAGCTGTATTTCAGGTGCTGCAAATGACATATGGAGGTTTACTTATGACTAGTGGTACAATGATGCAAAGTGATCAGGGCTGCTAAAAAAAATGATAAGAACGTTTAAAGATTAGAGATTAGATATAAGAGACACTTGGCTCACAAGATGAGACACGATATTGACTTCACGAGATTGAGACGAGATTTTAATACTGTTTTTAAGAAATCTTCGGTGCTGAATTATATGAAATGTTTGAGCATTAAACACTTAATTTCCTGCAGTCTGGTGAATTCTTTTGTCTTTATTTATGCAAAGGGAAACACAAAATTCAAGTGGCAGGTGACAAAATCTAAAAATATAAGAGAATATAATGCAGTGCAGCTCTCAGGCATACTGTATTGCTTTGAGATATTTTTTTTTTCTGTAGATCAACTTTTATCATGGAATATCATCCCTGCTGAGCCAACACACATGCAGGCTTGATTCAGTTTTCCCTCCTCTTTTGTGTCTTCTTTTGGGGGAGTAACTTCTTTAAATGTGCAGGTGCACCTTTTCACCACACTGATAAATTAATTCATTTTAATTCAGTTAAACTCCTGCACTTTAATAGCTCCTCTGTTTCGGCAGGTTTTCTGCTCATGTTCAAAACTTTCTGCACAGTCACAATCTCTCCCACATATCTGTATTCTCTGACATGTCGAGAAAAAAGGTGTAATATTACGAGACTAAAGTTATCATTTAATGAGAACTCCTAAGAATTTTTTAATCTACATACCCTATACTCTTATGTGCATTACGTTATTGCTCTGCTGGTAGTAATATTACCCCTTCAGACTATTTGGAGAACAAAACTAACTAAAAACACCTCTGATCATGCAGAAATTTCATCACAAATCCACATACATGTTAACTTCAGCACCTCTGATAAAGTGCAGCTCACAGGTTTTAAATGTTTAAATTGCAAAGGTCCAGTTACATTACCACTTATCACAAGCTGGCTGCGACTCACGGCGTGAGAGCAGGTTACCTTGATTACTATCACGGCATACACCGGTGTCACATCAGCTGGACAGAGTTGATTCACTCTGAGAGTTGATGTTATCACTTAGACATTTGTGTGATGTGTGGCGCCAGAGCATGTGAAAAACCCAAAGAGAAATTTTACCACATTTTCACAATCTCGCAAGATCTTGTGCTCACAACTCAAACAGAGCTTCAGTCAAATATTTAACCGCTGTTCTACGTCAGAGCTCCAGGTATCTTAACTATGAAACAGTTTATTTATTTCAAACAGAATATTACTCGTATAAAAATTATCCAATAATATTGAATACACATCATTCATTTGATCTAGCTCCAACAGACCAGGTCTGTCTCGGTGATTTATGCACTTTTATTTTGAAGGCAGCAACCTAACGGAAACAACAACACGGTGCAGGATGAGGAAAGTGTGGCAGACGTTAGTAGACAGAAAGCAATGGACTTCACATGACAGGATTCATAACTTGGATTAATCTTTATGAAAAGCTGTTTTGATTCTTTTGATCGGTGGACCCTTACAGACTAAAGGAATATACGGACACAGCTTTAAAGTAGCACAACTGAGGGGTAAGTGGTCATGGTTTATGGGTCTAGGTATGCTTGAGCTAGTTTGTACAATGTATTGTACGACCACATTGGGAATGAAAAGTGTTTATAGTTGTTCCGAGGGGCCGCACACGAAGGCAGAGTGAAAGCTGGCCCTCATGGGAAGTATTTTGGGGGCATTTTAGCCCTAATTGATAGGAGGCTAACAAGAGTTCAAAGCAAACAAGGACAGAAAGAGAGAGAGAGACAGAGAGAGAGAGAGAGAGAGAGAGAGAGAGAGATGGGGGATGACACATGAAAGATCCCCAGGCCAACTCAAACCATCAGTGTTCTGATCATAAGGCCAGAGTCTTAAACCCCTAGGCTACCAGGACTCCCCTTGTCCATTTCTTTTATAAACATGACACCTCTTCCTGTAGTCTCAATAACACAACCACAACTACATGGTGACACGATTTTGGGGATGGCAGTGGTATTATGTCATGTTGTCTTTTTCAGAATGTAAACGTGCACAGGAACTGGAAGGAATTTATGTTATTTTAAATGCTGCAGTCATTCCAGCAAATGGCAATGATGTATGAATATTAGCTCATTAATGCAGAAAAATGTCGTACACAAATAGAGATATAGGCTTAACACTAATCACAACTACAACCCTGAAAACTGTGCTTAAGGCACTTCAGTGATATGACAGTGGTTAAAAGAGACAAAATAATTTTTTTTCTAAGAGCACAGCAGCAAATTTCATTACCTCTTATGGTTCACCATATCGTAAACACTATACATGTGTACTGATGCCTGCATAATTGGAAATGTCGTCAGAGGCCTTTCTTGAAAAATGTCTTTATGAGCAGTTGACAATTAAGAACTGGTTATCAGGGGTTCTTTGAGTTAGAAAGAGAGCTTCTCAATCAGTGCTCAGTGTGGGAGAACAATGACCCAGGAGTAGAAGTGGCAGGATTGGGATGAGAAAAGAAGAAATTAATTGTGACCAGTCAGGACGAGAAGAAACCTTCTCTCCATGACATTTGTAGCAGTAACTGTACATCTAATCACCCTGAACGACACACTTGGCATTAACAAATTTGCTCATATTGTAATTAGTGAGAGCTGGCGTGCTGGAGGGGTTTGGAGTGTTACCAATGCATTAAACTACAAACACTGCCTCAGCTATGTACAGGTTAATGCTTTGCTAATTCCCAGCTCTGCGTCTTTGTAAATCTTGGCATTACTGCCTGGACCTGCGTCCTGAAGGTGCTATTCTAGAGGTGCCCTACATTTTGATTCCTACAGAAATGGCGACTTGCAATGCCAGGAATTCAAGCCTTGAGGGGCAGGTGATATATTTGGACATGGTGCTGCATGTTGCCAAGTCCTGCTGTCCTTCACTGCAAAGTATATGCTGTATTTCAGCAGCATGTCAAGCTTGGTGGCGCACTGCACAGCTGCAATAAGTCTGGAGTTATTTCAATCTGTCAGGATGCATGTAGAACAAGTTACCCCACCCCCCACGGCATTTATCTGAAGGCTGCTTCTAAACTAACAAATTAAAATTTTACAAAAACATGACACATGATAAAGAACTTTCTTCTCTAAAAAGCCACATTATGGTTTGATGAAAACTGTGTATTTCATACGTTTTCTAGTGACTTATACAGCTTTGATGCACTGAGCTGACCATCAGCCGTCATTGGGCCAGCACTGGACCACAGCTGTCCTTTGACTATATTCTCTTTTTTGCTGTTTGGGATATTGGATGAGTTCCCAATAAGCTGGTTTGGACATTTTGTAGGGTAAATGATTTTTTTTTTAAATCATTAGATGAATCAATAATTAAAAGTATTATTAGTTACAGTATTTAATATACGGTAGTTAGCAAGATGAATGAGTCTGAATTAGAAAAGTTGGTCCCACAGTTAAAAATGGCTGCAAATTAATCACTTCAAAGATTTTATGAAACAGTGTACTCAACATCTCTAACTGCAAAGTTCCAAACTGAGACTATTCCTGCTCTCTATGTAAAGAATTTGAGAGCTTCTTCCACCACCAGCTGCCACATATGGTACATGTAAGCGTCCGAGCTGACATGAGCTCATGAGGTTGAGGTGTTTAGGATGACCTGAGGGTGACATCACTTAAGACCTCTGTTTACACCCAGACGATGCAGGTTCCTTTGAGCACAGCTCTCTGTGGGTGTGATGAGATTCATCAGGTTACAGGGAGACAGCTGACTGGTGAATGATTTAAGGTGGACGTGAAACATCAGCCAAACATCGTCAACCCCTGGACTGCTCCAGTCCTGGGAACTATAGATACTTGACTCTGCAAAAAATATGAGGACTTGCTCTTCAGTGTCTGAATCTCAAAGCTTTAAATCCATTTCACACATTATATCACACGTACAAATCACAATTGCTTGGATCGATATGGGTCTTTGAAGACCAAGCTTCTTGTACTTCTTGTAATGAATTCCAAAAAAAGCAGAATCCACAAATGTTTTGTCTTGACAGAGAAGAAATTCCACTTCCACAAATCTCCATTGAAACTCACACGGATGTAAATCCAAGGTGATTAGCAGCTTTTTTAAAAGAATACAAAGAACATAATGTTTGTCCATGAAAATTAATACTCCACTAGATTAGCTACAGTATGACGTTGTGTTTTAGGACTCTACAATGCCTGATTAATTGCCTGAACATATAACAACCTGGCTGTTCGACAATCTGATAGATTTTTGGCATTTCTGATTAGCTGTCTTGGAGTTTGAACAGTTCCCTGATCCTATTTCCCATATGGCTGCTGTCAAAAGATCCATTATAAACTTGTTTGCTTTAGTAGGATGAGGTGGTAATTGTAGTCTTGACTTAGTCTGTGCTGTGATATGAATAAAACTTAACTTTAATGCAAACCAGACCATATTCCATCTTCCCAGCCATATGTGAGCCCATATTTTCTTTTCTTGTCAATCAATGCATTTACATAGGTTATTCAGAGAAGCCAGTTTTGGCAGGTAATCAGATAATGTGTTTACATGCACTGTAGTGTGACCTGGTTACTGTAAATCCAAATATACAGGCAGCAGGTCAGTAATCAGCTATCTCCTGTACACCACACCTTTTTTGAGAGCATGGGTCACTGATTTTACCTGCATTAGTTGCACAAGACCTGAGTCTGTCTTGGCGAAACTTTCCCTGTCTTTGTCATGCACATGTGCATGTAAAAAGCCAATTACATTGTAGTTTAGCCGTATACACGGCCAAGAAAACCTGATTCCTGAAGGCCATGTAAACACACTGACTGGGCCACACATTTTGGCAGTGTAGAGAGGGTTCATAAAAGAACAACAGTGTTTGCCCAGCTATATATGAGGTGAACACACACCAGTGTTCATACATACTACAGAGAAGTGTGGAGATGCATGAAAGAATAATTTGGTTGGTTAGTTTCAGTTGTGGAAACATTTTAAAATTGCTATAGTGAAGAATGGGGAAATACTCTTTCACTGCCCTGACATGCGTAAAACCGGTGTTTTTAAAAGCCTGTCATTTCACATAGATAATTGTGCCTTTATGTCTTTTTTTAAATTTAACTGTGAAGGATGATCAGACCAATATTTGGTAATGGATTGAGTTATTATTAGCATAAATCAAGCTGAACACCAAAGCTAATTAAATAGTCTGGAAAAAGAAGAAAGAGGAAACTGATCATGTGTGAGAAGGCTGTTGTGCTCTTCTGATTATTTTCACCACAGACCTAAACCACACAGGGATGCCTAAGGGCCTCTATTGAGACCTGCACTTTAATCTGTCTTTCTTTATTTTCCATTTGTTCCTATCTGCCCACCACACCAGGTGTTGGGGTGTTTCACTTTGAACTCCAGAAGGGCCTTGTCCCAACTGTGTTCAAACATGCCGGGACATCCCACCTGTCTCCTTGCCCTCTCCTTTTTCCCACAAACCCCCTCCTTTCCCTTCTCCTCCACCACCTCTCCTCCCTCCCCTTTCCTTCCAAAAACACTGACTGAACCATATTCTGTCTTTACATCCTCCCTCCAACAAGTATCCTTCAAAGCCAGGGGAAAAGTAACACGGGAAGGCAGGATGTGTTCAGGTGTGTTTACAAAATTGGAGGTCGTTGTATGTTAGTTACAGCTCCCCGTTTTAAGTTTTACTGTAATTATGCTGGTAACACAGCAGGAGCGAAGCCGGAGTTTGTCATTATTCTAACTGGGAAATACAACTCTACAGCTGTGAACCACGTTTAAGGCTTTTTAAGAGAGATTACCAGTTGTTGCGAGACACAAGTGGTGTTTTTCAAAAGTGCACAGCAGAACATTTCCTTCATTTTTACTTAGGTTCAACCAACAAAAAGGGGGCCGATACATCTTACGGCTGAATCACCTCAAAGCATAACATGCTGGTACTGAATGTCTTTTCTCCTCCTTCGGGTGGAAAATCTCTCATCTCTCTAACTTAAATCTGACTTACATATTTCTTTTAGGAAATCATTAAGGCAAAGTTACACACAATCAAACCTCTTCTTTGGTATGGAAATTCTGAGTTATTTATTGACATAAAACTTATCTGGACAACTGGCTTGATAAATAAAATGTTCAAAGAAAAGTGTAACTTCACTTGAGACTCTTCAGACAGATTTTTCATGTAGCTGCAGTCACAGAAGATTCCATCAAATTGGAAAAAGATGACATAAATGGCTGACAGCTGATGTCAAATAAGATCACAATATTGGCAAACTGTAATGGTGAGGTGGGCAATATTAAACATTTTTAAAAAATTTTAAAGTGTTACTTTTCTGTCCATGTTCTGCATATGCTCTAAACATCTAAAATATATATTAGCATATACTGACTGTTATCTCTGTCTCAAACTCCACTTTTTCCAGCTCAAACTTGCATCTGTAAAAGCTTGCAAGTATGATGGTGGGCAAGCTTCGGCTGCCTGCACATGGGAACAAGGCGACTTCTTGTCTGTCAATGCCTCAAACCAAACACAACAACTTTACTGATTAAAATAAGTTGCAAGGCAGGATATGAAGATCCTGCAGCAGGATTTAAAGAACATTAAACAAAAACACATCTCAGAGCACAACCCTGAATGTTCACCAACACTCAGCAGAACCACTAGAATAAAGCTCTTCTTTTAGCAGGCAGGGCTGCGCCAAGCTGCATCATGCTCTCTCATCGCCATTATCATCCACAAAGTCAGTATGAGGCATGCATTATAGATGAGACACATCTTCTCGGCTACATCTCAGACAGCAGAGGATGTGCAGCAATTCCTACTGATAATACATATGCCTTTTACCACCAATCTCTGCACATACACACACTTAACGGCTTCAACTGTCCGTCATACTAACCTGGTAATGTCCCCTGTGAATAATACATGAGCAAATACCCATCAGACTTCCCAAACAGGCCTTAAAATCCTAATTCTGTGAACCGTCAGCAGGAAATTTTTACCAGTGATACTAGAGAGATAACATAGGCCAAGAAAGGATAGGTGCACCTACCGCATACAGCGATCCCTCGTAGATACAAGCTCCTAGGATGAAGATAAAGGAGAGAAAAGAAAGGCAGCATTAAAGTCCAGTCATGATCACACTTTTTTTGTAATGGACTATGTAAATCTGTCACTCTAATTCCTGCAGACATTAGGGTCAAACAGGAGATCAGCTACATGAAAGATGACAAATAAATTGCCTTCAAACTCTTGGATGTGAGTTCCTGTAAGCCCTTAGTGTCAAGCATACAGTCAAACTCTGAAAGTGGTCAATACGTCTCTGCAACACAGAGAAAAATGTCACAGAGAATAAACAGATTCTGAATCCCAATGGAAGAATAATCCAGGAACCAATGTTCAAAATCTCCCTGACCTGAAGGTAAGTCACAAAATCAGCTCACTGTAAAAAAAAAAGTCTCATGTTACAGGGATTCAGATTTTATTGTTACATTATCACAAATGTGGAATAAAGAAACGCTCCCGTTGTTGTAGTTATGGACAAACCCCAGGAAACACTTCACAGTTGAACAATCCTGATTGTCTCTAATCACTTAAATCTGTCCAAGCATGTTCATTTTCAGCATCTGAAGTGAAAGGCCTCCACCTAGCTGATTCACCTTTCAATTCCTCTCAATTTATGCAACTTTGAGGTTCAGTTTGATTAGATACATTAGATAGATAATCTATCTATCTTGTGATGTGATTTGATAAACACAGTTATGTGGCTAATTTGGGGTGTGAGCTTTCCATGGAAGCCCAACATCTTCCACTCAGCTTGCCAAGATCAGTTTAACAATGCCATTGGATAAACTGTCATCAAGTTAAACTATAAGTTTAACAACATCCAGCTGAAGCTGTTGAAATGCAGCAGAGGCTGACTTTGTATAGAATCTGAGCTAAGTCCGAAAGTCCAGCTCAGACTGAGTCTGAGATATACTACAATGACATTTGGCTGAGCAGTAAATAGTCTAGCAGATATCAGGCTGTGCTATTATACATCTACTGCACCATCTGTCAAGAAAAGATATTGTAAATCCCTACATTAACCCAGTTATGAACTTAAACATGCAGACTTCTTCTGAATTCAACCCGTGTCCAGGCACACACTTAGCTGATTAAACAATTGTACATTGTAACTGCTGAGGCTAAAATAAATTATGCTAGCTAGTTCTACTAGCCTGACTGGAATTTTTACTTGAACGTCACAGGCCTGTTCAGATGACATCAGTCTAGATCCGATCCTCACTGCTACTAAAACTTCAGTTTATTTAACTTCAGTTTTTTTGAAGTGCCCACCCACAAAGTCCCTGCACACTTTACAGGTTAAAATATAACATGTGACACACAACTATGAGACAACCCGCAACCTTTGGTGTCAAAAGCCTTCCACCATAAGAAGAGTGTGTGCTTGAATCAGATGGGAAAATACTCAAAAAATTGTGTTTTAATGAGTTCCATCCACAATGAGATCACTCGACAATGTGTTACCAGAACATACCAGAACCAACTCTTTCTTTAGCTGCAACACTGCCTTCCAAAACTAAAGCTACCAAGCAGTGTTCAGCTAAAACAAGTCTCCTTGTGCCATCAAACAATACAAAAACAGGCAAATTCAAAGAATCCAGACCATTAGCATGCTATTCACTACTCAGCTAGCAATGATACATAGCATTTTGTACATATATCCATGGCAAATTTGGCCACAAAAGTAATTTAGGGGTGACACAAATACAAACAACCATTCACTAAGAACCACTAGAGTCGCCAGTTAACCTATGCATGTCTTTGGACTGTGGGAGGAAGCAAGAGCACCTGAAGAGAACCCAAACAGGCACAGGAAGCACATGCAAACTCCATACAGAAAGGCCTGGTACGTCCAAGGTTCAAACTACGGACCTTCAGCTGTTAGGCAGTGCTAACCACTGCTCCACCGTTAATGCTAAAACTAAATAGCAATCAGTCAGTACTACATAATCAGAACATATGGGAAAAAAGGACTACCCTATAAAATCAAGCTGGCATATGTTCAAAGAAACCAATCCCCACAAGGCTGTTTACATGCTAATCAATACATCTATTAACTACCATTTTGCTAATGCCAGTAGAAATCTCAAATGTTCCCAACTAAAAACACTAACATTATATTACTTAATTTCATAAGTAAACCCCATCCTTAAACTAACACTGTCTTTATAAAGACTTGACCTGAGGGTTACTTGACATAACTACTTCCAATCTCAATTCAGTATTATATCTCTTGTTTTGTCTTCCAACTCCTTAAATTAAAGAGGTCATATTATGCGTTTCCCTCTCCTTTATGGAGTTATACAACTTTTTTGTGCATGTAATAGGTTTGCAAAAAAGTCCAGCCCAAAGGGAGTTCCCATTTCCCACAGAAAACACTGCTCTGCACCGCCTGAAATCAGCTTGTTTGTAGTCCAGCCTTTTTCCTTTGGTCCCTGTGATGTCACAGCAAAATGAGTGGCATAATGCTCAAAAAGCAGCTACTCCAACACGCCCTCAAAAACACCGGTGGAAAAACACTCTGAGCTGCAGCACACAGAGAGAAGACGTCCACCAGTCGATGGACATAAAGTTGTTACTGTGATGTAGAGACAGAGCTCATTAAAACTTTATCGATGAAAGATACTTTTGTTACAGATTAATAACTCACCACTCTGAAACTCTTACACCAGTCCATGTTGCTAAGGTGGTAAGGGGAACATACACAGCTGAGCCAAAGCCATGTTTACCGCTTTTCTCTGCTTCTGATTGGCTAGTAGTCCTTAACTAGGAATTGTGCATGTGCAACTCCAAACAAAGATCTTGTAGAGGCAAGATGCATCGCTCCATAGCAAAAACAAAGCGTTCAACACACAGGGTGAAAACAGGAGCTGCAGGAATGTGCAGTATGACAAAAAAACATGTAAACCTATACTGGTACAAACCCTAAATAAGATTTTGAACCTGAAAATGAGCATAATATGACCACTTTGAAGCAGTTAATCATATTGTAATTCAGTGTGGCCACTGGGACTTTTAGAAATTTAAAAACCAGAAAATATGTAACCTTTGGATTTAAATGGCAGGGTGCTGATGATTATCTCTGTTCAATTTGAGGGCTAAATGTTAAGAAAACACAGACAGATGGACACGTGCCTCAGCACAGCTTGAGGTCTGAGCCTCACAAAATCAGACTGGAGAAATCGAGACCCCTCAAGGGAGAGTAGCCTACAGCTAGAGGTAAACATTTACCAAATTGGTCCCAGTCCACACAACAAGAGTAGAGTTACTGTTGTATTCTCACACAAAATGCCCCTGAGCGAGCCTGTTTATGCAGCAGCTTCACGCTATTGTCTCTTTATCTCTCCATATGGGAGAAAAAAGTACACTGCAAAATATAATCTGGCAGTTTAATCAGTTGGGGAGACATACAGAAGTGGTTTTACATTACTGTTCAGCTGCTAAAGAAAACTGTTTCCAAAAAGCAATTAACGGGTGAGATTTAAATAATTATTAACACTGCTCACTCTGAGACGTCAGTCACTAACAAATGTTAGTGGCTATGAGTGTGTTATTTTATCAAAGAGTGAGTGTGAACTCAGTGTAACCTTGTTTGCAGATTTTTAAAAAGAGTGACTATAATTAGATTGTGTTGCGCAAGTATGTGAGTGTGGATTTCTGACACGACTTTACACACTTAAACATTTTAGCTAGCGCGTTTCAGCTTCAGCTTTTGCCAAAACATCTTTGCCCCATAATACAGCAGTTTTTTATACTTAAGTGGGCATACCGGGAAAAATATAGATGTTATTTACTGTGGTTAAAGATTACTGTTAATCTTAATTCAACATACATGTGTTGAACTAACTATGGAGGTACTTCAAAATAAAGGCAGAGGCATTGTTGCAGTATAAAGCTTAGCTTTTAAACCAAAAGCTGCAACAATGCCTCTGTCCTTTTTCGGATTAACTCTCATTCCACATGCTCCTTCATGTTTGCACCGTAACATTGCTTGGGCGAGGAAATAACTTATAGAGAAGTCTAGAAATGTAAAGCCCATTTTCACAAGATGATTCTTTAACAGAATCAGGAGATCTCACTACTTTCTTGTGATCAAGCCTTAATGCCTCACCAGCTCGGGATAATCATGGTCTAAATAGGTTTCATCATGGAGTTGTTCCTCTCTGCCTTGAAAGAAATAGGCATCAAAGAACATCACAAAAATGAGGCTTACACACATTTTACCACATTTTTCTATTTTGAGAAATGGAATAATGAAGTAGTGTCAGATTTGCTTCAATCAAGTGGATATTTAACTATTCATGATGCAGGGGAAAGAGCAGTGTACTCTTGTTTTGTATCCCAGAAAGCATTGATTTCTTGGCAGGTGAAAAGACTAAAATGTGTTAAAACTTAATTTTGTTGAAAAGTGAAAGGTGTTGCGGTTATTTAAACAGTTTATTAATTATTCTCCAGATCTCACAGCCACATTCAACAGACTGTGAAGAAATCTGAACTGAAAAGCAGCATTGGGGTAAGCTCGTCTTCACTCCATACTGAAGTCCAGAAAGTCCTCTCTCCATTTCAGCATCCATCCAATCCACAGAGCAGCACTTAATGTCGATAACATTTCAACTTTTATAACTATTCCGCTCTGCTTGCCAACGCCAACGTGCTCTCTTCTCAACGGAAGAAGGCAAAGGAGTATGTTGCTTTATAAAAGTTAGAATTTTATTAAAGCAAGTGCTGCCAAGCACATTGGATGTGTGCCGAGATGATGAGAGGACTAATGATTTTGTTAAAAAGTCTGAAGTCAGGTTCTGCTGCTGCATGTGAGCAGAGAAACTTCCACGTTCCACATTTCAACATGCAGCTGACTCTTTCTCACAGCTACCAGGCTTTGATAGTAACAGGCCTGAGTTTGGTATGAGGAATGAAGTGAAACCTTGACTGGGTCAGTTCAGTAACCTGCTTTAGATTCTGCTCCTGACAGTCTTATGCATTATAACTCCACTGATGGGAATACTGTAGTTGCACATGAGCAGACCTTTTAGACTTCATGCAGAGTTATGAATATTTAAGGGGCACAGTAGCCATGAGCAGGATCAGATTCAGAGACGTGTTGAGACATTAAAGAAAGTGAAAAAGCAGAACAGGTAAACTCAAACATGTTCACTTCACGTCTTGCTTATCTATTAAGTCTCCTTTACAGTTTGTTGAATGTGGCTGTGAGCATCTAGAATTATTATCCATGAAGCAGGATACAGTCTCACTCACCTTGTAGCATAAATATTGTATTTTTGAGGCAGGTTCCTGAACTTGTTCCAGCCTGCATCTTCTTTGAATTGACTTTCTAAAACTGACTGTTGAAGTTGGACTTCACTGCTACCTCACCAAGAACAGATTTAGAGATTTGCAGACCAAGAAATGTGAAGCCTTTGTATTAATTTTGCTAAATATTTTTTTTATCCCTCCAAGATTCATACAATTTTGTTAAAACAGCATTTCAGTGGTATTTCCACGTTGAAATATAGTCACTGAAATGATGTTGAAACAACATATGTAACTTTAAAAAACTTTTCAGTCAAATGTATTGCAATTTAGCACAGCTGTTCACCTACAAATCACCTAATCAATGCTTTGTGGTATGTAAACACAAAGGGGATTTCACTAATCTGAGTATGGCCAGGGCTTTCTAAGCAACAGTTAAAACTCTCTCTCTCTCTCTCTCTCTCTCTCTCTCTCTCTCTCTCTCTCTCTCTCTCACTTGATGATGAATACTTGTCTGCAAAATTCAATACTTTAAAACTCTGAAAATCCTGAAGCTGGAATGGCAGAAATTGAAGTCTCTGAAACAATAACCAGCTCAGGGGATCCCAAAAAAGCTTCATTGAGGGAGTTCAAGAATGTCATTGGCAACTTGAGGAATATAGGATATTTCATTCGCTGTTGCCTGGATAAAAGGAAATCGTCCCAAATTTTAAAGGAAGATTGCAATTGTGGTCACAAGTTTCACTCCCCTTCAAGATTTCAATCCGCAGGCTGAATCAGTGCTGAAAAAGTAGCGAATATGGAACTAAATCTGATCAGATTTGGGGACTGTGTCACTAATGAGTGTTCATGGTGGTCTCTTGTAACCCCTGACCCACATAACAACCCGAACAACTGGTTTTGTGAAATGATACCAAAAATACCAACCATGTATCCCACGGGGTACGGTGAGGAGCCACGCCAGAGCGCCAACAAATATCCACCATCCACTCATGGTCGGAGCCAAAAAGGGTATTAAATCCAAATCCAGTCAGGTGGGGGAACGTGCAATATGTTTAGGTCTATCTCTCTAGCGCAAATGAAGGCAGTTCTCACTTTGCATTACTGATGTCCCGATGTACATGAAAACAACCTGGAAAAATCTTTAAGAGGAGCAGGAGCTAAGAGACAGAGCGCACCGGGTCCGACTCCTGAGCGCTGCGCTCCGAGCTGGAATGCGGCGCAGTCTCGAAACCAGGAGAAGTATCCACCACCTCCTTCTGTGCCGTCTCACTGCTTTGCCGGACACCAGTCGGGCGCAAAACTCTGACAAAAGAACACCAGATGCACGGTGGTTTTTGCTCTCCCCAGCAGCAGAGGCAGGAGCCGGGACGCTTTTAAAAGCCGAACCACATGACGACGAGAGACGGAGACGCGGTCGGACCTTCAGCGATCCTGCAGCGAATGTTGCGCGGTGTTTGAAGTCACTTGTGCAGCGGTCTTCTTGTCCGCCCCGAACCCCCAACTCCCACTTCTTTTTCTTCTTCTTCTTCCTCCCCTCTCTCTCTCTCTCTCTCTCTCTCTCTCTCTCTCTCTCTATCTCTCTCTCCAGGAGGACGTCCCACCTCTCCTCTGCTGCACCCCCCCCCTCCACCACCACCTCGCAGATATCATAATCTCCTGATGGGGACTCCTTGGGGATTAAGGGAGAGAATTCAGTTTTTGGAGCAGAGTTTTGTGACGAATGAATGTAAAATAATCAGAGGGATTTATTATCATTTTAATCCAATTTACAGCGGGGAATCTGAGGTTTGCAAAAATAATAAATTACTAATTTTCCCCCCACAGTGTTCTGGAGTGCTGATATATAGTTTTAGGGCACTTTAGTGTGTCTGTGGTACTCAATACTCACTTTTTATGTTTTTATGATGTGTTTATAGTGACCAAACGTACTTCATGCTGTTTATATCCCCTGTTTATCATTATCAGTGCTACAGATGCTATGGTGACTTCATCTCCTCATGATATTCTTATCATATTCCTGCATATATCTGAATTCCTAGTGAATGATACGCTCCGTATCGTTAGGTTTCATATATTATTCAAAATTATTCAAATAGTGAGACAGTGATTGTAAAACAGTGGGTTGGGGACCTTCCAAGACTAATAAGTGCTGACAAGATAATTACAAGGTTTGGAAAACAAAATTATTTGCACAACATTAAAACAATCTGAGAGGTTTAAAACCCTCTTTGGTTGAACTCCTCACAGCTCATAGACACATTCACCATATAGTCACTTATATAGAAGTTTGTAGAGTTTTTATGGTGGCCTTACTGTCTTTTTTGTTATACTGTAAGCTTCCCTTTTTCATTTAACGGATCAGCATTACTGTATGTGTGAAAGTTAGTTTTGGGTTAATTGGTCATGAAGAGCTTTTGGACTTCAGTCAAATTTACAGACGGATATCTTAGTTTTGCAAACAGGGAACTACAGACGTGTTGACAGTGAGGATGAAGTGACTTTAACAAACTGAAACATATTTTATCACATCTTCATTACAGTGTATTATTAGAACAATGATATCCAATTCTGCAGTACTTGATATATTATATTCTAAGGTATCACTTTCATAATTCTATAGGGACTCTAGGGGTTTTTTTGTGGTGACCTTATGGTAGGTTTTATTTCATGAATCATCACCACAAGTTTCCCAGATGAAGTCCTTTTCTATTAATAGTAACTGTAGATGTGTAAAAATTCAAACTCAGTAGAAAGTGAACACTTTTGGGAGAAAGTGATGATACTGAACTGATAAAGGCTTTGACAGTTACTTTATTAAACGTAAACATTTATTATATTTTCTATATTCTTTGGTGTCACGTTAATCTTTTAAAATGTTTTAACATTCACTTTATAGTAACTTTAATTTTACTTTATAATAGTTTTATCCCCTTTATATCACTACACCCTTGGTGGTAGTTTATGGTTACTTTATCTTACTTAATGGTACCATTAATATTATGTTTTCATAAAACAATCTACTGCATACATTTAATTGTGAGTTTAGGTATTCTTTTGTTACTTACGGGTGTTGTGTGTATTTTTTGTCTCCAACTGTGTCACTATAATAATCCTACAGGGACTTTGGAGAGCTTTTCCAGTGAACTTATTGTATATTAATAACATTGTGTTACAGTCTGATTTCTGGTGGACTTATTTTTCATCCTTCGTAGCTGCAGGGTGTTTAATTCAGCTGATGTCTGTATAATATCCCTCTAAAGTAGTATTATAGGATGTCTGCAGCTCTGTCTGTGAGTGCAATGTTTAATCAGAGGGAGTGCAGGACTGAGATTCCTCAGTGTCACGTGGCAGTAACCTGATAACTCAGCCCTTTTGTCCTCTGCCAAAAACAGAGATCAGAATAAGTTTTTCCTTTGAACAAGCTTTCTTTCTACTGCTTTTATGCTGCTGCTGTCTGAACCCTGCAACTATTTATAACCAGGACCCAGTGGAAGATTTAAAAAAAACAACAACCTGACTTCCGGTCTGTGATGAATACAAGTTAGAAAAAACACAGAGATACACATCACTCTAATAATACAAAGATAAATAACATCGATTAATCAATGAGATGGTTTCTGTACTGTTTTCCTTTTATATGAATCACTGTGCTTTTTATTTGTGTGATTGAAAGTTGTGTTGACTGAAATTATTACTATCAAATTATTTTTTGTGATGATATGTTTCTCAAAGGCTAGATAATCTTAAATAAAGTGAAAGGGAGGAGAGGAAAAAGGAAGACAAAAGTCTTACATTAATATAACCTTAGTGAGCATAGTGCCAAACCTGTTCAGGAACACTTATTTGTATATTTATATGTTTGTTAACATTTGTAAAAGTGTACATATACATATATGTATATGGCCATAGTTGTTTGGCATTATTATTTACTTTCCTTTATTTATTTACTTATTTATTGTTCATGAATTTTATGTAACAGTGCCAAATAAATTTTGGGCTGCAATTAACAACACAACTGAAAATAATGCAAACTTTTATGAAACAATTTTCTTTCATCCTCGCGGAGGTCAAAGGTCAAATATGTCAGGAATTATATATTGTATATGGAATTACACACACACAGACACACACACACACACAACAAAACAAATAAATGTAATATTGTCCAAAATCAAAACTTTGCCTCAAAGGGCTTTTCAATACAGCCAGACATGTAAAAGCCGTTGTGTGTAAAATCAAAATTACAATTGCAACCATATAAGAATATAGGCCTATATGTGTCAAAATAGTAGCACAACTTTTTAAAGATCCTGCTTGTAAACTGGAAACTCATTAAAGTCCGTTTCACCATTTTTACTATTTCCATAATTTTCATTGCCTCTTTCAATAGTGTCTTTTCTCTCCTCTCCACTGCCAAATCCTATTACATTAGCTGCTGCAACAGCCTGATTTCCCCACAGGGTCCAATAAAAGTTCCAACTTATCTCCATCTTACACTGAATATCAACCTGCACAGCATCAGAGGATGGATGTGTAATTGGCTGCACTAATTCGACACACACAGTTTGAAAAGACATCTCTGCTCTCACTGTGATTTGGGACATCAAATATAATTTGTTACCCTCCCAGACACACACTATATGTTGTTAGCAGCTCATACTAACTCCTGAAGTTGAGTGGAACCACAGTGAATACAAAAATAATGCTTTTGATTTTTAGTAAGAGCAAATATTGGCCTTATCAGGGTGGGGAGACAGTTACAAGAGCATTAGGCTAATATAAACATATGTTTTCATTTAAAGTTTAAATTCACAAGTTTAGCTTCAGGCTTCTAATTATAGGCATGAATTATAGTTCATGGTCCAATAAAGATACTATTCAATGCAGGAAAAACTGCTGGATGAGTTTAAACTCAAGGACTACAATTAATTAAATGTTTACCTAAATGTTGCATTTTGGGGGAATTAAGATGTCACACATGCTTCAGTTTTAATTGCGAAGAAATTGCCAGTGAAAACCCTTTTAGACCTAGGCTGCTAGGCCTATATCACCATTATCCAACTCCATCACTGGATTCGTGCCTTTAACATGAGAGTGTGATGATGAGCTGATGAGAACCTTTCAAGGCCATTCATTAATTTTCCGACCTTTTTTTCTTCCTCAAATCCAAGAAGCCTTCAAAATGCCAAAGGGAGGAACTGTGCACACTCACATACTTTAAGAAATTATGAAAGAGTTATTCAGTGTTGGTTCCACATGCCTTTATAGATTACTGAGTAAAACATGTGAGAAGAAGAGAAAATCAAACGTTTTTAGTGACAATTTTCATCTTTCTGATGATTTTAGCTGCAACAGGTTGCAGGGAACCTTGAATCGAGTTTCAACGGCACATGATGTGACATTACTGCCTCCTGGTGTTTGAATGGCAGTATTACACCAATTGCTGCAAGTAGACATTAGTAGTAATTTCACACAAACGTGCATTAATCTGCTTACAGCAGCCTCCACTCCTCTGGTTAAAGGCTTTCCAACAGATTTGGAACATGACTGCAGATTTTTCTCCCCCAGAGCTTTAGTGAGGTCCAACACTGATGAATGATGAGGTCGGGCTCTCATTCGGCCTTCCGGTTTATCCCAAAGGTCAGGGTAGCTACACATATTCCACTTTAAAATTCCATACTTTTCCAGACTCAAATTTCAGACCATATTTGACATCTGAATACAAATAACTACATGTTTATGAAAATTGCTTTTATATTACCTAACACATGCCAGAGGATTGTAGCTAGTTAGGCTACTGTAGCCCACACTAATCAATTAACGCCACACCATTGTGGCCTTTCAGTCCTCACTACACGAAAGTTGGATATTATTTCACTCTCAAATATCACTGCCCAAAGAAGAAGTAGGGGAGACCAGGGATGGTTGGAACATTTTGGACATTTCTACCTGAATCTTTGAGCCCTATTAAGCCAGTGCGTTCAAAATCTATTACAAACTAGTTATATGTGTCTGATGTGTTATCTCTGCAACACAGACAGAAAATGCATGGTTTAATTTCAAAGACAACAAGTAAAATGTTACAATTCACCCCATTGTCTGGGTTAGCCATAACATACCCTGGGGTAAAATTTAACATTATGTAACAAGGAATATGAGAAAAACACTATTGAAAGGTTTAAATTTATTTTAAAAAACATAATTGGTGTGTCTGGTGTGTGCAGAGGTGATCCAAGTATCTTATTAACTGTCAGTCATAGCAATGAACATAATGAGCAAATTTTAGGCACACAATAATGCACAAATGCTGGGCTCCCTGCTAGCACACGCACTCAATGCACCCAACCACCCAACCCGAGCCTGGGTTCAAGTCTGACCCCTGACACACTTTTGAACATATAATAATAATAATAAACAATAATGCAACTAAACATTACTGTGTGTGTGTGTGTGTGTGTGTGTGTGTGTGTGTGTGTGTGTGTGTGTGTGTGTGTGTGTGTGTTGGACACATACTGATATTCAAAGAAAACATAAATGGAACTAACCAAACTCTTGGAGCCATGAGCTACTTTCTCAGCTAAAACATTAGCACTAACAACTTGCATGAAAAACATCTACATACAAACACAATAAACACCATAAAAAAGTGTGTATTTCCCTCTAAAATTGGCTGTGGTTACCACAGGGTGCCACTTTTCCCCCTGTAGAATAAGGACTAAACTGAGCATGTGCAGAGCAAATCAGGTGACTCCTAATGTGTTCCTGATTGGAGAAATTACAAATGTTATAATCCCTAAATGGTATGGTTTATGTAGAGAAGAAGAAAAGTCTATTTACTTTTGTAATGATTACTTTACTGCATAATTCATACATGTTCAAACAAGCTTAATATTTAGTAATTTTGATGCTATGTGTATATTCAATTAAAAGTATTTTATATTTAAGCCATAAGAATAGAGGGAATATTCTGGAAACAAATATTTTGATAGTCTTCTTTTTTTATTTATACTTATAAATTACATACTTTTCTATACTGCAAAGTGTTCGATGGGGTTGAGGTCAGGACTCACTGCAGGCCAGTCAAGTTCTACAGCACCACACTGGGAAAACCATTTATTTATGGAGCTGGCTTTGTGCATGGGGGCAACACTGTTGTCTGAAATATTATTTTATGATTTAGCTATAAGATTTATCTTCATTGGAAGAACCAAAACCTTTAATATAAACACTCTGACTACATTTTAGCTGGATTTTAAACACTTTTACAAGTATCAATTCAGGTAAAATCCTGAAACCTTTTTGGACCTTTTATGGACCTCCAGATGTCCTGTAAAACAATAACAGTATCAACTGATTTATGGGCTGTAGTGGGTGATTATTAATAAAAGTCGCTTTTCTCTCCAGGTCACCTTGTATGTTCTGTCCTCATTTTACTCTCCTGGGACCTTTTTAAAAGAATAGCTACTTGTACCCAGAAGTCAAAGTCAGAACAAATACTTTATTCAATACAGTAAATATTTACAATCTGAGACAGACAGGTCAGTCCTTCTTCTCCTCTGCTGGTTTCAGTAAAAAGTCTTCGCTCTTGAACCACAGAGCTTCACTGGTGTGACTGGCGATGATTGCCCGCTCGATGAAAGGTCCTGAGGGGAGGAAGAGGAGAGAAAGAGGAGGTGAGAAAAGGATTAAAGCGAGGCATCATTAAGAGTTTGTTTTAATGTGGTGAAAAAGTGAGGCGTGAAGACAAAAGCAGGAAATGGATAGGACATTGAGATGGTCATTTTATTTTCTCTTTCATTTTTGTTCTTAATATTTTTGTAAAGCACTTTGTGAATCATCTCTGTGAAAAAAAACACTATTCAAATCAAGTTTACTTAGATTTCAGTCAATTCTACAAGTCTCTACCAATCACATCTGCAGCATAAATCACACTTTTCAATAAAGAACCCACCAACTGATTCACAAAAAACTGAAATTGTTTTGGTTGTTGTTCCTTCACTTGGATGTTCTGATGCAAGAAGCGGTTCTCACAATTGATGTGATGTGAAAACCTGAAGCCTCCAGGGCACATACACTGAGAATAGGCTCTACAGCAGTAGAACTTATTTTAGAATTAAAAATAAATAAAATCTGTTCAAAACAAAAAAGGAAAAAAAAGTAATACCATACAAATTATTGTTCAAAGTTGTTTTTCAATCTCAAAACATATCTGGATGAGATATTTGACATTTTACACCAAACAATTAAACTGACAGAAGAAAATGTTTTCCAGTTTTTCTATAGCACCCTAAGAGAGAAACCTCCATCATATGTGAAGACTGACTGAACAATATCTAACTTCTAATATTAGGCCTGATATTAGGCCTGAAATATATTTTATTTAGAACTTAAAACAGCCAGAGGCTCTCTGGATAACAGCTGAAAATGAAAATAATAAAAAAGCTTGAAAATGTTTAATAGAGATCAGGCTGAGCACCAGTTTGTATGATTATGCTCAAAACAGCTGCCTTCAATCTCTCACACATCCTCTATCACACTTTTATTTGAAAACATGCATGAATTCCCTGCAGTCTTTTATTTCTCTCATGAATTTATTTTTAACCAACTTGTGAATAGTTATTTCAGCATTATTTTCTGCAGTCAGGTCTTTATTTATCAGCATATGGTTGTGCTTTTGGCATGAATAATTCCCATACAACCCTTGGGGTTTTTCTTTCCCCCACCCACTGGTTGCATTTCTGCACTCTTTAAGTTTTAAGCATTTATCTGTGAAGTTTCTTTATGTTCCTGCCCACGCAGTGGCCATAAGCTTCGGTCCAAATGACTCTTTAAAAGACATGAAGGGAAAAACCCTCAGCTACTGACGCGGCTAATTCAAGTTAACTATAAGTACATTCACATCTTCTGATCCTTGACTTCTGGGTGCAGAGAAAATTAAATTCTGCCCAGAGTCCTTGTGCACCTCTTACAAGAGAGTTGAACTGCTGCATAATGTTTGCTGGCATGAACTCAAAGAGTCTTTGCTGACAGAGTTCAGAAAAGCCCAGGTGGCTCGGCCCGACGCACCGCCTTCATTGCCGAAAGCTGCTTGGTGATGAAAATTACAGAGCTGGAATGAGGCACTGAGAGAGTCATTTCTGCTCCGCTACAGTAGCGCAGAGGATGCTTTCTGTAGCCGGGCGGGTTCAGCAGAGCATTAACACTTCCAGGGTGAGTGGCGGTGAGTCCCACAGTGATCATTCAGGATAAAACTGCACAAAAGCTTTACAGTGAGCACTTTAAATAAAAGCATTTGCTGTGGGTGCAGTCACAGACCCGCTGCTGGTTCCCTTTGGTCTAAAGCAAAGTGAAAAAGTTCAGACGTCTGCCTAGGAAGTTTTCTTTTTGGTCCTGCTTGATTTGTTTGTTTGATAATCAGCACGACATCTCAGAAAAAAAGTTTTGGTATTTTTTTTAGGCCATAGGTCAAGAAAGAATGTCTTGGTTTTTGTCTCAAGACATTTCTGAAGAAATTCTTAACCTTGGGAGATTTTGGAAATTTTTCTCATCAACTACTGCACTTACTTAAATAAATAAAAAATCTCTATTGCATCTCTATTATCAAAATAAAAATAACTGGAGAATGTTCAGCCTTGGTGGAGCTTGGCGCTTTCTAAGTGCTTTCTAGTTTTAGGATTTTGATTATAGGATTATATTTAGGTTAAAAAATCCCAGGGCACACAGACAGATTTGCAAACAGATTTGTTATCGGGCAGAAGAATACATATAGATAAGATTGTCAGCATAAATGTATTGATGTCCTTGAAGGTTCTCATCCAGGTCATAGTAATCCAAAGAAGGTTAAAATCAAGGGCAACTGGACTTGATTGAAGGTACTTGAAGACATTTCGTCCTTCATCCAAGAGACTTCTGTTCTGAATGGACTGGATGGGGAACGAAACGTCTTTCAGTACCTTCAACAAAGTCCAGTTGCCCTTGATTTTAACCTTCTTTGGATATGGATCTGTGTGTAAAGCCTAAAAAAATGTCTTTTAAAGAGAAGATGATCATAAAAAACAGACTCAATATTTTCACAGGCGCCAGTAGGATACAATGTACCACATACACTTCTTAGTACGCTTTCACACACAAGGTTCAGTCTAAATCTGAGAGCCATTTGGATAAAAATTTGGCGATATGAATATATAAATAATATATGAATAATATAACATGACTGATCATTTGATCATGATTGCGATCCAAGCAACTGTACTGACGTCAACCTGTACGAGGAGACTTAATACAAACTGTGGATGGATGTGTATGGTTGGAACATAATCTGTACCTCTACAGGAAGAGGAAGTGTGCACGTTATGACAAAGTTATTATTGACATTCATTCAATGTTCAAGCCTTGATGGAGTTTTTTTTCCAAATATCTGTTGGAAACATTGGCACTTAACTGTAACGTCTTTGCGAACTTTTTGGGAAGTCTTGCCCCATTCAGAGCACGTGGTTCCTCCCACCCATCTAGTTATGAGTGCCAGTAACAAAGTTAAACACCACTTCACTTTGTTGATGAGGAGCATTCAAGTGAAACCCAGAACAAAATAGCAGTAAACACTCACAAATGAACTCAGTGTGTAAACAGCCTTCAACAGTTTCTGTAAAACGTGATGAAATATGGCTGTAAAACTAATAAGAAAACCAATTAGTCGGTGGTCTGCTGAAGAGACAAATGCCTGAGTGGCAAAATGGGCCTCAAGAGAGAGATGCAAGATAAATGGGAAGGTAAAGAGTTCTTGATATGATAAGTTCCAAGGCACAAAGGGCCACTGGTTTTAAAGCGTCCGCAATCAGTGTTTCTGAAAGCTCGGCAGTTTACTTCAGTGGGGGAACCGTTAATGACATTTTATTTAGCAAGCTCAGAATCGATTAGATTTTAGATCATTTAAGCCTCTCCCTCTAATGAGGGTCCATTAGCTGATGATTACACTCTGCATCTTATTACTGTATACAAAGTGAAGCAAATGTACAGAAGATCAGAATTAACTCCAACACACCGAACAGCCTGAATTTATACTTCGACTCCGGAGTAATTTTCATTCAGTGTTTAAAGGGCAGTACCAATGTTTTAGTTTTTCTTGACTACAAAACATGTATAATTTTTCTTATCATCTTTAAATGCATGCAGTTCCAGGTAGTTCCATTTATTTGTCCCACCACTGCAGGCAGCCATTACTTTCTATTCATCCGTGTACATTATGAAAATCAATTAGCAGACTCCTGTTGTGTGATCCATCACGGTGATCATAAAGTTCGCATTATTTTTGCCAGCGTTACATTAGTGCTGTGTGATAGTGCAATCTAAATGCAGATTTATTTGAAACATCATAACAAATAACGTTATTCTGACACAAATGAATGCAGACTTTATGTTCACTGTGATGAATTACACAATTTTGGATTTTAATAGTGTTCAGAAATGAATGGAAACCAGAGCAGTGGATGCCTGGAACAGTCAACAAAGAGTTTTAATGAATGAGATAAAATGTTCCCTTCAATGCATCAATCCATGCGTTTATAAAAAAAATTAAAAAAACATATTGTGGACAAAAGTTCCAGACCTGGAACCTGCAAGTTAACTTGCAAGGTTGTAAAGTTTATTATAATGGGGTGGTGATGGCGCAATGGATAAGACGCCTGCTTTTGGTGTGAGAGACCCGGGTTCAATCCTCCACTGTGACCCATCCACCATTGTGTCTCTGAGCAAGACACTTAACCCCTCGTTTCTCCAGAGACGTGCGACCTCTGACATGTATAGCAATTGTGAGTCGCTTTGGATAAAAGCTAAATGAATAAATGTAAAAGTAATTTCATTGTGCAAGTCAGTCAAACCTTATCCCTTCTTTCCAGCAAAGTTAGTTAGTCTGGTTAAATTCTCCACCTCTGGATCCACATGAAGCTTGCTATGAGTTCCACCCACCAGTTTTCTCTAATGCATAAATACTGTCTGTAGGAAAGGGCTACAAATATGAGGTTAAAAAACAAACAAACAGGAAAGTTAAGTCTCAGACTTAACTTAAGACCACAGAGCTGTAAGGGAGGGAAACTGACTAATAAACATCAATCATCAATGTGCTATCATATCCTGAAGAGTTGTGAAAACAGTTACACAGAGTTCATCAGCTGCTGTTGACAGAAGAAGAGCAACTATCAAATAATTTTGATTGGCTGGTTTTGATGAACATACCCATATTGGCTGGTCGGTGGGAGCAAACATCTGCCAGGATAGTTTGCAGGTTGGCAAAGATGTGCTCTTTGGGCATGTCCAGCTGTGAAGGGGAGAGAAAATAGCATGAAATAAAATCTTACTACTGTAACTACACACAACATGTATTTATTTTTGTATTTTTTTTGTATTTAGTTTTTCTTTGTCTATTGTTGAAATGTTTGTCTTACAGCTACATTTGCTGTTTCTGTAATCTCCTGTTTAGATTACATTTTTGGTTACATTTTTACAACTTGACAACACACAAAAAAAAATTGTGCTGACTCCAAATGGAACTTGTGAGGTTGTATTTTCACATTTAAAAAGGACTTTATCATCTTTGGCAATTCAAAATGTAGCCTGGTGGAAGCTCAAATGTAGAAGCACACATACGGGGGACTCAACAAGATGCTAAAGGTGATTCTCATGCCTAAATACACCCCATTTCCCACAGTCTTCCACAGGGAGCATAGATTTTATCTCCCAGTTTCCTGTTAGGAATACAAACTTCTTTTAAATCAGGATTTCCTTCTTAACTTTGACCACTTTAACTTGCAGCATTTAAAATGTAAAACGGTCTCTGCCCTGGACACTGAAAGCCTCCTCTTGTTGACAGAAAGGTTCACACCTTCACATAGCTTTTCTCAGATCTCACTATCAGCTGTAATAATCCCACTCTGCACCCGTTTGATGAGACGTACCATAGCTATCTGGGTCCTAATGTAGCAGTCGCTCTCCACCATGTATTCATGACCAGTTTTAAACAACTCCAACATCTTGGGAATGTTGATGCCGACTGAGCCTGTGTGACAGGGAAAAGAAGTGATCAGCATTCAGCATAGCCTTGAGTATGTTTACACAGTTTACACTGTTTATTTAGTCGAGTTCAGTTGCCCTTGCAAGTTAAGTTTTAATTTGGCAATGCACACCAGGGTGACATACTGTTTACCCTCAGCTTACCTCTCGTGCCCTTAGGAAACTTCTTCCTCAGTTTGTTTTTCAGCAGTAAGAGCTTCGGCAGTATATCTGGCACTGCTACATAGAAGTCTGCTGAAATCTCGTCATCTAAGATCTGGAAATGAAGAAAATCTGATTAAACTTTAAAGACTCCTGCAGGGAGTCTAAATGACATTTAGAGACAAATACAGACAGAGAGTGTGAACTGCACACAATGAACGGACAGACAGATTGAAGCTGATGCATGTGCACATTATCAGGTGTGCAGCATGTGTAACTCATTTATTTGTCCTTCCTGTTCGATTTAGTGAAAACATTTCTGATCCTGTTCAGCAGCCAAAAAACAAAGGAACATGGCACATGTACACACGTACCCATTTTAGTTGCCAACACCCACTTATAAAAAATTGCGATTGCCAGACCTTCATTAAGGCAGATACACACTGCTAATTGTGTAGTAGCATGTGTTTGTAAATGTGATGTACAGTAGGTGCTGCCATAAATGCAGGCAGACCCATTAGCTGAAGGTGACTCAAAGACAACAAATAAATGTACTTTAACAACAAAAGAAACTTATAACCTTAAAACTGACATCAAGTTGAAATATGTTTAGATATTAAACAGTCTAATCAAAAACAAAATACTATCAGCATCACCAAATTAGTTTATTTCAGCTACTGTAATGTAAGATGTTTCTATTATTGGGTCCATTTTATATGTTAACCTCTTTGTAAGTTGTTTTTTCATGCTTTGTGCTTTTATCTTGTGTTTCACCGTTGCATGACCAATTGCCCTTTAGGTAAAAATAAAGTCCTAAACACACACCCTGCCCCAGAAACCACCACCATGATGCCTTCCATCTTGTCTACACCGACCACGCAGCAAAAGCAGCAGCTGCAGTCACTCGGTCAGTGGCAACTGACCAGTCTGGTGTTGACAAATTACAACCTTAACTGCACAGCTCAGAGGTTTGAGTATGTTTACCTGTGTGAACGTGAAATACAATGGCAACTGTTTGCAAAGTTGCTTTTAAAAATAATAATAATAATCAAAGTGATGGTCTATGCTCCGCTGTTCTGAATTGCATCAGACAAAAGTCTTCAAATGTATAAAGGACAAACTTTAATTCTTAATTTTTAACTTTGATTAGATTTGTTGATTTGGAAAACATCTTTTGTAACAAGCTAATGCGACGCTAGTTTTCCATAGAGGTTGTTTAACCAACTCACCGGCTGTATGAGCTCTGTTCCTCCAGCAAACACAGCTCCGTTCTCCTGGGCAACTTTAGCTTGATTAGCATCCTTAAGAGAAAAACAAAGGCAATGTTACCCATTTAAATCTGATTTGGGTGTGGCAAAATCTGGCAGACCCAACAGTGCCAGTCATGGTCGTTAACATGCGCATCCAAGTTACAACCCACAACCTGTGCTGCTTGACAAGAATATTAATCAAATCCCACTTGTGGGTTTCTGTGATCTAAACAGTCGCTTCAGGAGCCCATTCATTACAGACAAACGTGACAAATACAAAGGTGCTACTGCTGTATATCTGAATCATGTTCTAACAATATTAAAGCAATTCATCAACAGGAGGCAATCAATTGCCTATTAAATTAAGATTCAGTGAGGCTGAAAGGGAAGAAGTTTTTTTTTACCTCAGTAAAAACTAAAACTTTGTTCATCTGTGTCTTGAAGGGATGCGGTAAGTGCACAGTGCTGACGAAGGGGTCCACTTTTCTCTGTGAGGAGAGAAAAAAAAAAAGATTAAATTACTCTAGTTATCTACTCTCACTATGCTCCAGCAAATAAAGGAGTTGGGGGAAACACAATATAAAGGAGGAATGTCAATCATAGACCAATCTTAGATAATCAATTACTAAATCCACTTTCCGCTTGAGGGTTCTTAATTTATTATGCATAGGAACATTGGTTCTGTGGAGACAGACGGACGAGAGTAAGACTAAGTAGTAAGTAAGTCCATCTCATGTGGGCTGTCTGGACACCAAAGTAGCTCTGCAGTCCTGTAATGAGGGAATACACTAAAGTTTTCAGTCCCCTGTGTCACACTGTTACTGATTAAACAAAACTGTGCATGTTGCAAAGACTGACGCTAAACATCCCTCAGATTTGTGGAGGTGAGGCGTAACAGCAGAAAAAACAAGTGTGCCAAGTCTGACTGCTAAAATTAGTGTTTAACAGACACACTGGCAGGTGATGACTGTTACAGGGATGTCCTGTTTATACTCTGAGGATTCAGCTAGATGGTTAAAAAAAGCAGCCAGTCAATTCAGGGATGCAGCAGTGCCTAAAAACATTGAATCCAAATGTTCAGACCCAAAATTCATGGCAATACAGATGTAACAATTTAGCTATATAGTCCAAATGTTCCATATTATTTTGAAGAGCTCTTTAGTTATTTTAAATGTGGGTGTATTTGGGTTTGGTTTTGCAATCTTGGCCTTATAATCAGGATTTTCTTATATTATAATTATAGCCTGACCTGACAGGTGTTTCTATTATTTTGTCCACCCCATTTACATCAATGAGGGTAGGTTAAATAACAGAAACACCTCTCTGTATAATGTGATACAGTTCAACAGCACTACAACTTACACCCTCCAAAGTGACCCTACAGAATCAACACGTCTCTGAAACAGTTTTGACACAAACTGAAAATGAACACCTTTAGGAAGGAGGATTTACTGCAGGGCTGTTGTATTAGACTGCAATAGTTTTAGCTAGCTGTGGATAAATTATAAACTGAGTGCATATGAGCATGGGGAATTTATCAGTCACACTCTAGTTTTTGTCTGCATTTAGACAGGCAGATGTTCACAAAATTGCATCCTACTACGAAGAAAATCTGCCCATGTGCAAGTGTGAGGATCCTCAACTGAGGATTTGATGCGAGAATCATATTAGCAGTAAAAATGCTCAGCTACAGGAAGCTTTAACTTGAATGATATCTTGTTTCCTCGATGGCGGCTCCCTATTCGTTCCATGTTCCAGTGTGGCAGTTCCAAACAGGAATAAATACTTTTGATTTGTGACATGTAATATGACCCACTTCTTTCCTAGCACAACACAACATAATTAAGATCCTGGCCGTATAACTACAGCTAAATCCTGTTTGAGCATGGGATCTGTGCTGCACTTCATCCAACGTTCCTCTCCCCTCATGTCCTTTCAGATCCCTGCCGTTTCCATCTAATAAAAGAAAAACACAGCTGCAGTGTTGTTGCCATTACCTTTTTCTCCAGTTTCATGTTTAGCCTCAGATCGATGTAAACTGGCTGCTTGTGAGGAGTGAAATCCAACGCCTGAAACTTCTTCAGCATGTCAATGGCGTCTGCTGCGTCATAGATCATCCTGGGGTAGTACCTCATAATGTATACGTCATCCACAGGCGCCCATGCCGTCTTGCCATACGGCTTATGCCTGTCTTTGTCATCGATGACCGTCTTTTCTTTCTTCTCCTCCTTATTGGTGTCCTCTTTCTTGTCTTTCTTTAGTGGCCTGACAAATAATAAGAGAGATGGTAAACTGAGAAATATTTGGGTCATCGTTCTCGTTCGTCTCTCAATTTTATGGTTCACATGAACAAATTGGTTCTAGTGGGAAACTGTTGGGACGGTGAAGCAAAATGATGTTGACAAACAGCTCTAAAAAGTCAGAAAATCATCTGTTAATAAAGATCTTTAACACTGGTGTTCCTAAGGTTTGTAAACTCACCTAACAGCCGCAAAAGTCCTGACAGGTAGATTCCTTGGTGAGCCGCCTGTGTAGGCGGGGCCGCCGGCTCTCAGCAGCTGCCTCTGGCATCCTGATAAAACTGGAAAAGGGGGGAAAAAAGCTGCATTACAAATGAAAACAGAAATGCGGTATAGCTGATAACCGCCATTTAACTGTGACAGATACAGTTCTCTCTTTGGGTGACACAATGTAACCCAGAGTTTGAAATCATTTTCTGACATTATAAAATAGCCTTTCATTCAGCATTTTGCATAAGCAAAGTTTATGTCCTCTGCGTATGGATCAGGGCTTATCTCTGGCAAAGTGAAGCAGACCACTTTCAGTGTTTCTTTTATTTGCATGAAACTGGAATCATTTGCTAATTGCCTGTGCCAATATTATTTTCCTAAGTCTCAAATAGTCTGTGAATCTAACCCTTTATGTTAAGTTAAAGATCTCTGAATGCCTGCAGGGAAAAACTGTCTCCCGTTTGTGTGGTTGTAGTACATCTGTGTCTGGTCACTGACTGTGTTCAGGATCAGGATGTAAAGAAATTTACGTTAATAGGAGAATAGAAGTGTTGTTAGGCCTGGAAAGACAAAGTGTGCAACGTTTAACTGATTTGAAGATACAGCTTTCTGTGTTACTGCTCTTTGGTCTTCTACCCTATGTGTTCAACAGTATACAGTCCCTTACATCAGTTGTTTTCGTATATTTCTTTTTTTTTGCACGAAACTGCGTTCAGAAATCTTTCAGTTAAACACGCCTTTTCTTATAAGCATAGACACGTCTTCAAAATAACTTCAAGTCTATTATGTTAATTGAATCATTTACGTTAACTCGGCATACATTTGATCCACCAAGCAACATATTCATTTACTTAAGTTAAGACTCTTTGACGTGTTTTGGTTCAAGGACGCTCAGCGAAGCCCGAAAATAATTCCACAATTAAAACCTTCCTTGTTAATTACATTATAGACGCATTAAAAATAATGCACATACACTCTTAATAATGTTGCTCCATCTGTGGAATGAATGAATACGCAAGTGGACAATAAAATTACACATATTTGCTATGAGGTTTGTTATATGTGTTTGCCATCCGAAAGGGTTAGCGAGCAGATCAGCAGGCAAGCTAACACGCTAAGAGCCGTTTTGCTCTTTAATGGAAACAAGACACTAAAAAGGAAGCAGGTGAGAATTAGCATGTACTTCTCTTTACAAACACAATACCTGCTTCTTGACTGCCAGTTAGAAGAACGAAAATTTCACTAAACAACTGACCTTTCCACACACTCCGCGTGCAAGTTGCCATGTCTGGGAATGCCGCTGGTCCGTCAGAAAACAACGATCCACACTAAACAGTTCCACATGGCAAGTGAATGCCCCGCAACCTATAATTACCTTACCCATTGGTAAATACTCAAACGTATATAGAATTGCTAATGTTCGCTTTTATATCCAGCATGTGTTTGATATACCAATCTTCACCTATTTTTATTTGACTTGGACATTTAGTAATTTCCAGTATCTAGAGAGAAATTGATTAAACTACACACACTAAAATTTGATTGAACAAGAAAATGTTGTTGCTGGAATAACGGCATGCCGAATTTTCAAGTGGCTTATAAATATTTTAATTAAACATGAACAGATCCTCTGCACTCTATGTATGTCTCTATGTTATACTAAACTGCGATTTAATTGTAGGTTGTTGGTTTTTTTTGTTAAACGCTTCACAACGTGGTTCCTTCCAATCATATTAAACTACGGCTTTTTCGAACAGCGTCTTGTGTTTTATTTTTTTACTGTTAAAAGTCGGTTTAGAAACATTTTCCCGTGACTTGACGCGTGGGGTGCCTGCTGTGTGCGGACGGGTACGAGCGGAAGCCGCGTTTGTTGTTCTTCCTTCTGTTTCCGAGACGTTCAGGGTCTCAACGGGTTCAACAGCCGTGTCTGCATGTCTCTACCAATTCCCTCTATAAATCGTCTTCTACTGCCCCCGAATGAAGGTAATGTCAATGCCGACTTTGCTCTTATGCTGCGGACATCCTGTCCAGGGTGTCCCGGGTTAAATCGTAAGCTAAATCCGCTTCCATATGCACAAACTCCGTCTCCCCGGCAGTCCGCCTCGATGAGCCCAGGCGGCGTGCGCCCTGCTGCCGCTAGCCAAACAAATCCAGCGCCGTGCTTCGAGCTCGCCGGGCGGTTTACATGTCCATACTCCGTTTCGACAATATTTTGATAGTTTTAACATTTTGAAATGCAGAAGTAGACATATCCAGAGGGCGTGTTTACCTCGTCGTCAGGTGTGACAGCTGGGGAGCGGTGGGCCGAACTTCTCCTGAACGGGCCCGTCTGTGTAACGTTACGTGCTTGTCACTTCTGACATTAAAGCTATGTTTGGATACTCTCCTCTCAGCTGTTTGCTCACTTGCCATCGCCACATTGTTTCCATTTACTAAAACTCCCGCCTTGATAAAATAATAACTCCAGCTTCCAAAGCAACAGATTCAGGGATTAGTGTAATATTTAGGTTATCTGTGACAGCCAAAGGAGAAATGTTGACATCATCTCAGGCATGTGATGAAAGTTTCGTGCCTTTCTACATATGGTTATGATATGAACCAATGCCAGCAGGCCGTATATCTGTCTGCAGCCCGCTATTGCTGCTTACTTGTGACCCAGTCGCTTGTAAACAAGTTATGTAAGTCTTATTCAAACTTGTTCACCCCCAGCTAACCTCGTGGCGGCTGGATGCATAATATCATGTACTCAGCTCTTTCCCACTTTTTGCGCCACTTCTTTTGCTCATATGGTGCATGATGTTTAGAAGTTAATGGATAATAACAAGTCGTGCAATATTACACGTGTACTAAATGTGTTCCTGAGGCATGCATGTTTAGCTGACCTGTATGGGCAGCGGACTGACAGCAGGGGAGTTTAAATAACCTGCAAGCTCCTGCTGCAAGCTGGGTGCTTTCTGAGAAGACCTCCTGCAGCTTCTAAAGGACAGGATTGCATGGTTGCTAAACTCTGAGGTGGTAGCTTGTCTGATATCATAGCATAGATACAAATTCATCTTGCCTTAGCAGCATATGTTTCTGTTTGAATACATTCATCATATTTAGGCTACACAAAACACACATTCTGGTTGCTTTCCGTAACACAAAGTGTGTTAATAACAGCAATGTATCTTTTATTATAATGTCACAACATTCTGCGTGAAACATGCTTTCCCAAAGAGTATCATACATCCTTTTTTTTTTTAGAAGCACAGGGCTGTAGACAAGATTGCAAATAAGTTTCCAGACCTGCTCCTGTTTAGTTAAAGTCAAAGTTCTGTTGAAGGCTAAAATGTGCATGCTTTGCTTGGTCTGATTTATTTCTGTCCTCTGCCCTTTAAAGTTCAACAACTGGGATATACAGGTGGAAGCTCTTTAAATAGTTTTTGTTTCTGGTTAACCTTGGCGATATGGTTTAAATCAGCATCACAATCTCAATAAGAATATTTCTCCAGTAATGTGAGACAAATGTGTGCAAAGTTACGTGTCCCACTTTTATACACTGTAAAAGTCCCAAAGTTTGTTGGTTTATATTTGGTAGTTCGGTTTATTAGTGCAATGTCATTGTGCATTGGCACTTTAAATTCCCTTGGGACTAATGGATTATCTATCAGAAATCATTAGTTTAGACAACAGAATTTTTTAAATTAGTAATATGAGTTAAGACTCGTCATGATATAATTTCACAGAAAGTCCTAATAAAGACAACGTATCAAATCAAATCATAACATATTAAACAAACAAATCAACCATGCATTACTAAAACTGACAATGTTTGGCAAGAAAAATTTTGAGAAATCGACCAAAGTCCCGATTCAGACCAGAAACGAATCATGTAGCACTCGTCTGAGATTACAGAAAAAATTCATTCAAAATAATGAATTTTGCATGAACCTATGGAGATCACATAGGTCCTGATAAATACCCAGTTGAGTGTTGATTGTGACTCTTATTTGAGACTCTGCTGTTGGAGTGGAAGTCTGGATTCAGCACTAAAGTTCAAGCTGTTTGTTAATATTGAAAGTGTTGGCATCAATTTTTAAATTCAACCAGCTGCTGTAGCTTGTGGATAAAAGGCTTACACTGTCCAAATGAATTCCTTAAATCACGTGCTGAGCACCATCATACTGATGATTAAACATATGACATCAGTGCCTCAGCTCTTTATATCGACACCAGTTGCAGCGTGTCATAACTGTCCTCCAGGTGTTTTCTCTGTGGTTTTGGAGTGGAAAATCACCTCCACCCAGCAGTCGCATGTCGGTGAACTTTGTCTGAGGCTGCTGAGGTGCTTGACTCCTCCAGCCATTTGAAATGCAGACAGGCATTTAAGTGGTTGATCTGTTTGTTTAAAATGCATTGGGAAATATTTTGCAAGTGGCTGTAGAATTTTTGGGGGCTTGGAGAAAAAAATGTGACATCTAAGCCACGACTGATCACTGTTGGTGGATGATACTGATCTGTGTGAGAAGAAACGAAATTTCACACCCATCTGATGACTTTTTATGCAAGAATTCAATGGTATTTCTTGGTCTTGATTGGCTCGCAAAGAATAGTTTTTGCTTTTTAGAAAAGCACAGATGTCTTATCCAAATCATAACATAGTATATTTTAAAACACACCACAGTAAGGACAGGAACTGACAATTAGTGGATTGTTCAATGAGTTGGTCATCAGAAAACACTTTATCTCTGTCACTGTAAATTAAATATCTTTGGGGTTTTGACTGCTAATTGGAGACGTTTATGGTCCTGGAAAACTGTAATGGACATTTTTATTACAATGTTATTACATTTTAGAGACTAAATCAATTATCAGTATAATATTCAAGAAAATAATTTGCATATTAATCAATTTAAAAAATCATGATTTACCAAGAAAGAAACGAACAAACATATATCATTTAATACAGAACCCAAAAATATTTTTCATTCTTGCCAAAATGCAAAAGTATCAATTTATTGTTTTGTTTTTTTTATTAAGTTTTAGAATTATTTTACCATTTCTACCTTTCTATCCTTGTTACCTTTTACTTTATTTAAAGGGGCCCTGTGGAGATGTCTCATAAACAAACCAAAGTTTGATGTTTACTTTCAGGGTTACTCAGCGAAACACACTGTGCATCATTGAGGACTAACAAACACATTGAGTGTGTTTCCGTCCTCATAAAACATTTGGAAAGTATTTAAAATCCAGCCTTGTTTACAACTGTGTTATCTAACCTGCTGTCTTCTTTACTTGTGCTGCCACATTGAAGCGTATCCTGGCGTGGTAGTGGAATAGTGACACCACCAGTAGGATTGTGTTTCTCGCACGCACGTGTTGCATGCATCCTCATGCAAGATGCAAAAGATAAACAAAACAGGGATTCACTCATAGATGAGGTCTAAAACTCCACAAGGAAGCTTTAACTAAAAGAACTGTAACAACTTGTACCAGTTTAACACAGTTTTTCATTCTTTAATTATTTGTTTGATTATTTGTCTGTAGATTCATCCTGCTTTTCTTTGTGTTGTATAAGTAGCTGCCAAGTTAGTGCCAGCTAATGAGTGTTTCTTGGTGTGTGAATTTAAAGTAAAATCTCTGTTCTTTGCTTTGTTTTTTAGATTAACAGGTATGCCAAAGGAAAAATATGATCCTCCAGATCCCCGCAGATGTTACACCATCATGTCAGCTGAGGATGCGGCCAATGGGAAGAAGTCTTACTGGGCCGAGCTCGAGATATCTGGTCAGTCTAACCAACTTCCTCTGGGTCTGCTTCCATAAAATAACACCCCAGCTGAGGCCTTGAAGATCTGGTGTAAATCTGCACCTAAACAAATAGAAGTAAACCAGAAGAGTCCTGGGCCACAGGATTAGAAACCACTACAATACATTCTGTGCAGTATTACACCATTAAAAAACAGCAAAATAAGTATATTGTACCAGATGAAAATAATACAATTGAAGAAATACTTTTAAGTCAACATCCCAGTCAGAGTCAAAATAGTACAGTATGTCAGAAAATGTGTTTAAAAACCAGTATGGCTGTTCTCATACTGGTCTCCTATGCGTTGTGCAAACACTTTATTTATAAAAGTCTTGGTTCGAGCTGAAGCAGAATATTAAATAAGTTCCATGTGTTTGTAATATTTTAACTTGCGCTGTATTCACTGTGTGCAAACTAAACTAAAGCTGTGCTGTAATTTCTCATTTCTGGCGTTGCAGAAACTAGCACCAGTAAAGTGCTAATGCTCATTTTTTGTTATTTTCTGACATTTTATATACCAAACAATCAGTTGGTTAATCAAAAAAAACATTTAACAGATAATAATAATTAATCTTGTTGCAACCTTGCTGAATAGACACATTTCCTGACATGATACTGTTGGTTAAAGGACTCATAATTAGGATGTGGTCTGTAAACCACATTGAAATTTTTTTGACCCAAAACCTTCAGATGTCTTTTTACAACTTTGGACGGAATCACAGGACTTCATGGGTTAGGAGTTCATAGCTGGATGAATGTAATTCAGATGTCTTTTTTTCTGTAAATTCTTTAGTCAGTCTGGTTTTAGTGTGACAGGATGGTCTAAGTGCTAAAAGGTCTGAATTTCCAGCCTGAAAAGAATTATAGTCTGCCTGAAAAACTGAATGCAGTTCTTGTTTTGGGATGAAAAAGCTAAAACAAAAACAAAAATGGTTTAAAATCAAACAACAAAACAAAAAATATCAATATTGACATCAGTTTTCAACAGAAGTCTTGTTAACAAAGTTTTTTTCTCAGATATGCAATCTTGTGTTTTTCTAATGAGATCTCAAAGTGACCCATCTTTGTAAAGACCATCTCTTGTACCTGTGTTTGTTTTGACACAGGGCGGGTGAGGAGTCTGAGCACCTCGTTATGGACGCTCACCCACCTGACGGCGCTGCACATCAATGACAACAACCTGACCCGTATCCCGCCGGACATCGCCAAGCTGCCCAACCTGGTCTACCTGAACCTGTCGTCCAACAAGCTCCGTAGCCTGCCCGCCGAACTGGGCAACATGGTCTCTCTCAGGTACACTGTCCTCTGGGCAAAATCATTGTTGTTGGTCCTAGTCGGGAGAATCCTGAGATACTGTTAGGGACGTGACTAACATCAGTGCATACAGTGTAGTGAAAATATGGGCGCACTTACTAGAACGGCAAGCTTCATTACAGCAGTAGCCTCCATGAAATGCACGGTGTTCATCCTTTAACTGTGTCTCCATTAGGGCTGCACGATTTGGAGAAAGAGTCATATTGCAATTATAGGGAACAATATTGCGATTTGCAGGTGCATTTCGATTATAATTGAACAAATGGTATTATGACTCTACTTGCTTAATTTTCAAGGAAAATGTACATATACTGACATTTTGAAATGTGTATTTGTCAACTTGAACAAAAGTTAAACAATAAACAATATTTACAACAATAACTAGTAAAACAGATGTAAAATAGAACAAGGGGAGCGTGTTGCTCTACGGCTAGAAGGAGCAAATATTGGCACACTGACATCCTGACACAACCATACACCACACATCCTTTTGCCAAATTTACATCTGTCCACTGCAGAAACACTATCCACAACCTGGAGGAGGAACTGTACATGAGTGTGTTAGTATAATATTATAACATTAAATAAAAAGTATAATGTTCAGTTAGTAGTTGACTGTTCGTATAACAATAATATATTCATTACTATATTCGTTATTTCTTATAATTGTATGCTATTTTACTACTAGTTGAATATTAAATCCAGTTTCATTTCTGTGAGTTGTTTTTATTCATTAAATCCCCGTGCAAGCAAAAGCTCTACATTGGTTTCTAATTGGTTAATGCCAAGTACTAACTTGTCAATAATCATATTGTTCAACATTTGAAAGTTTGTTGTAGTACTATGTCACAATATTTTCAATGTCCCGCCCCATCCAGGCTGTGATTGGTCGGTGAAAAGTGACTGACCACACAACGATTAGTGGCGGGACAGGGAGGGGGGTTTATGGTAGGTTGTTGTCTTACAAGTTGCTCTGCTCATAAATCATTTTTCTGATTGCGCGTAGGCCTATGTTTGTAGAGGCACATGCGAGCGCCCGGTGTGGGCGGAGATAATGAGCAGACTGCAGCGCACACAGTGAAGAGAGCATCACACACACTTTCTGTTTTTATTAAATCCTTTTACATACCTTTTCCAGGTATGTAATCGCACATGACGACATTGTGATTGCGATTAGATTTGTGTAGCCCTGGTCTCCATTAAGAGATGGTTTATCCTGGATACTCAAAACAGGCTTTTTAAATATGGACAGAAAAACGTGCATACCATTATGCTTTGTCACAGAGCTTCAGAGGATGGATAAACATATTGTAAGATACAATCACAGTATGTAATGTTACATCGCAGTAGGAATCTATGTTGTTACATAGTTTTTTTTCTGGAAATTCGATACACTTTGCTACCAGATGAGTATGTCTGTTTGTTTTTTTATCGTATGAATTAAATTCAAGCGAATTCTCTACTTATGAGCAGAGTCTTGTATTAGCTTGAAACTTAATAAACTGCAGAACAAGGACACTGGATTTTGTCCCTGATCACTTGTATAGCAAGCATTTGCCCGCCTGTTTGAAGTTTACACACAACAGTGCATATTTAGAAAAAAGAATTATTCTTTGGGCTCATTCAAGGGATTACGTTCCAAACAATCCCAAAGCACAGAAGAAATGTTCTCAAAAACATGATGATTAAAACACCGTGATCAAACACTCAGAAGAAAGAGGAAGATTATAAAATGTGTAGGTGAGAATAGCAATACAGCGAGGCTCACAAAAGCAGCTCTCTTCAAAACAAACAACAACGAAGATGACAAACAACGATAGGGAAAACGTAACTGAAGTGACAACAAATGACAAAGTGGTCGAAGATATTTTGACAAAAAATTACCGCGCAGTGGGATAAAGTTTATGAAAGAAAGAAAAAAACTTAGACACAAAATAAAGAGATTTCTGTCTCTTTCTTTTGCAGGGAATTGCTTTTAAACAACAATCTTTTACGAGTTCTCCCTTATGAACTTGGGAGGCTTTTCCAGCTACAAACTCTGGGGCTAAAAGGTGAGTCTTTTCTTTTATTACTACCATTAAGACCAAGAACTCAATAGTATAGTTTAAATTAAACAGTTATAGATTTCCACTATCCACCATTGTGGATACTTTCCTAAAACTGACTGAGTTTACACGTCAGTGTGAGTTTACAGCTTTCCATTTTTATATGTAGTTTAACATTTATTATCTGGTCATTTTGCAGGAAACCCTTTGTCCCAAGACATCCTCAATCTTTACCAGGAGCCGGACGGAACCAGAAAGCTTTTGAACTACATGCTTGACAATCTAGCAGGTAAATGGCTGAGGCGCTTCACCTTACCACACAACCTTTTTTTGGAACTTATACATATTTAAACAACAGTTTATTGTAAACCTGAGCAACGCTGGTATATCATAGCAGGTGTACCACTGTGTTTGTCACAAAGAAGCTTATCCTTAATTTCTCCTTGCACTGCCCTGTTTCCAGTGCACCCAGAACAGCTCCCTCAAAGACCTTGGATCACTCTGAAAGAGCGAGACCAAATGACTCCCACAGGTATGTTCAGGTTTGGGTCAGAGTCTATCATTCAAAGAATTCTTCTTTGAATGATAGTCAAGTCTTAGTCTTAGTCACCATTGCCTATTCGCTTCCTTGCTCCTCTGCCTGACTTTTTAGTACCATTTTATTTCTCTGCTTTTAATAAAGTTTTTTAGGAGTTTAGTAGTTTTCCTTTTTTCATATACTGGATGGTAACCATATGTGTAGGTGTATGCATATGTATGTGTGAGTGTGTGGCTGTAAACGTGTATACATATTCAGGCCTATGTATATGTCTTTCCTTATCTACATGACTACTTGTCACTTACATCTTGAAGTCCTATGTCAGGAAGCGTCTAATGTATAGTATTGAATTGTTAAAATAAAAAGTTGAAAAAAGCTAAACCTGCTAAAATAATCATGTCCCAATTAAGTTGAGTGGAAGAATTTATATAAAACAACCAGATTAAACTGAAGACAAGAGGAAACTGGCATCAATAAGATTTTTTTCAAAAACATTTATGTTACACCAAAGTTTCTACAACTGCTAGTAGGCATAAGCCAAAAAAGATTGTGGACCATTACCCCAAATATCCCACAAAAGGCTTCCAGCAGTAGTGTTTGGTCTGCCAGGTTAAAAAAAAACGCAGCTAAATGTGCTGCTTAGTTCACTGACATCACAAAAACCTGTGTCAAACAATAACACAAACAGGCCTGCTGAAGCACTGATGCAAGAGGGTGTAGAGTTTCACTTAGTTGTCAGGTAGGATGAAACTCACTCACAACCTCATCCTTTATTTATAAAGCACAATGTTAGTTAGTTAGTTAGTTAGTTAGTTAGTTAGTTAGTTAGTTAGTTAGTTAGTTAGTTAGTTAGTTAGTTAGTTAGACTTAATTGTCCCTGGGAAGTTACTCTTTTTCATAGCACTGTACATCACAGGGGAGACACAAATCATCACACATTGCATCTGTTCTTTTATATCCCTTTGTGCTGCTGTGTTGACCTAAATTTCCCCCCACATGGGATTAATAAAGTTATATCTTATCTTATCCTAGAACAGCACACAACAATAACAGGCCAAACAAGCTGACAAAAAGCTGTTTGCATGTCTAAAATGGCCCTTGTGTGTGTTTCAGGTTTTATACGTTTACACAGAGCCAAAAATAGCAAACATGCTGATAAGACAAGGACAAGGCGCAGAAGATTTTTTTTAAGGTTGAAAATGAATAATTTAATAAATAAATAAGTTTTTTCTTGGATAAGCCTTTATTTTCCCTTTGTCATATCACACTGTAGGTAAAATGGGTTTATCTATTGTACAGAGTGGTGTTTTTGTTGAACTCTGGACTCCTTACTTTTGGTGGATAACAGTTGGAAGGGCATTTGGATTATTTGGACTTGACTGTAAAGGACATTTTCTTTTGATGGGTGGAGGTTTCCATTATACCTCCAAAACACAGATTTATATAGAAACTTCCCCTGAGTTGGCTTTGGTTATTGCTGTGCTTATTTCTGTGGATTCTATTTGGTGGTTCAGATTTAAGAGAAGTGCATTCATGTCAGAGTGCATGGAGCACTTATTCATACAGCCACGTAAAAAAAATCTGAAACATTAACATTATTTGACAAAACTCCAGCTGGCACCCCAAGAACATATGCAATCCTCTACAGTTTAATTCGACTATCTCTTCAGAAATAATAACCTGCAGCATTTGTATAACAATAAATGTATATCATGCTATGGATCAACTTCACTTCTCCTCTCCGTCCTCTCCTGCAGCCGTGTTCACGGTCATGTGCTACAACGTGCTGTGTGATAAGTACGCCACGCGACAGCTGTACGGCTACTGTCCATCCTGGGCCCTCAACTGGGAGTATCGGAAGAAAGGCATTATGGAGGAAATCACCAACTGTGACGCCGACATCATCAGCCTGCAGGTAAATCTCAGCTTGAAGCAGACATTGCCTCTTTGGTTCCCTTGTCACATTTTTGACTTTGAGTTTACTTTCTTTTCTGGAGAAAAAGTAACGAGGCTTCGGCAGACTACGCTGAATGTAGCGTGTGGGAGAAGCAGATAAACAAAAGCAAGACAAGCGAACAAATGCCATAACGAAGTGGATAGCTATGCACTGCAACTTTACCTGATAGGCCTTAATCTAATTTTGTGGGGATGCTCTGCCATGCAAATTCCCTCCTGTTGATGTCCTATTTAGTAAACAGTAATAGATTCTGGAAACTCACAAACAGCGAGGATCAGTCTCTCTTCCAATGATTTGTGCTGCGCGTCATACAAAAAGTTCAAGACAATTCAACTTTGGCGGCGGTCGGGTGTGTGCGTGAGACAAGCAAAACCACGACACTTCAACTCACTCTAACAGGGACACTGGCTACTGAACATGGACTGCTCCCTGACATAAGAAAAATGTTTCTGCTGATACCTGTTCAGAAAAGTAAACAAGAAAACAGATTTATATATGTTAACTTGTTGCTCGGAAGGTGCCTTATGATGTTATGATCGTGGCTCTGGACTCTGATGGTAACTTGCTTTAACAAGCCAGATAAAAGCTAATGCCCTGGCTTTATATTCGAATTGATTATATTAATGTTTAAGTTGAGATACAAGAAATATTCTATTGTAGTGTTTTCACCTTCACACAGTCAGAAATCTTTTTTTAGTGTAACTTTGGGTCATGATGTGCTTTGATTTAACTCTCGGCTACTCTTGCAACCATGCTAGCAGCCCTGTGAGGCCATGCATTGGTACAGCATGTACTCATGCTCTCAAAGACAAGGCTGAAATACTGATGTTTGGCAGGTGTCACGTTCACCATCTTAGCTAATTAACACCAAACTCACAAGACTGATGGAAATGTCATGAGTTTTGTATTTAGCAGTAAACCAAAGTATTCAACAATGTGACATTTTAACCAGATGATAGCTCTAGATTGTAGCAATCCATCCACTTGGTAAGACTACAGGTGATGCAACAGGAAAAGTCAGCACCCTCACCAAAGTAATTGGGACTGAGTCTCTGGTGACTACAGAGGTCTATATACAATTTGATTGCTTATAGTTGTTCACATATTTCAGTGGTGGATGGACCAATCATCCGTGACGCTGGCATGAATAAGTCATTGGACCAAAGAGAATCCATCCTTGTTTACAACTTTTTTAGAGTAGAAGAGATAGTGTTTGTCTTTTTATCAGGATCTGAAAGTGCACAGTACAGTGGGCAGCTAAAATGTACTTGATTTTGACTGGATGTGATTGTAGCAGTTTATATTCTTGCTCAATCTCACTTCTGACCCACCATCTGCTTATACAGTAACTTCTAACATCCAAGCGAGGATGACTCACTCAGAACAATGTCCGTTTTAGTAGAGCATGAGGCTGATTTATTGAGCCATTCAGTTTCATCAGTGCAGTAATTATTTGTGCTCTGTGGAGCAGCTATCAAGTCCTCAAGTCAGTCCAGAGCACCCAACCATTCCCCTTCAACACAAGCAAGTCATTTACGAGTAGAAAAAGAGGTAAGCATTACTGATCAACTGTCCTCAGTTTAGTTTCCTGTCCTCGGGCCAGGAAACTGTTTGTTTTCCCGCTAATATCCTTTTTTTTCCTACTAATATCACCAGTCTCTTTAGCTGTCTTACAAATTACTAGGATGCTTCAAGGACAAAACAGAGAAACTGGACTTCATATTTTACAACTTCACTTCTAATCATTCTCGATAACATTATTTTTGGCTGGGTTTAGGGGGAAATCGATTTATTAAGCTGTTTAGAAAAAACTGGATTGAAATGTAAAGTTCTTTTCAACCATGTGTTACATGGGCTTGGACAAAACCCAAAATCCATCTTGGAAATTGGGGAGTTTTGTATGAGAATGAATGACAGGAACATTGATTTTAAATAATGAATATGCAGAGGAGAAAGATCCAGTTGAGAGAACTGACAAGTGGAAATGAGAATCCTCTGTCATCCTTGGTATGCGATTCATGTTTAAGAAATCGCAGTTGACTTTGGTTAGTCTTTCCCATGAGAGTGGGTTTGTTTGTTTTTTACTTTTATGGAAAGGGATCAAGACGCAGCAAGCTCATCTGGTGAACTGGGGTGTGTTTTATATGTGCCGTTTATATTTGGCTGATGATTGCTCTCACTCTAGTGTCACAGTTAGTAACACTTTCATACATAGATTTTATTGACTCTATTTTTAGATGACATTTCTTTCCTTGTGTGTGCCTGCAGGAGGTGGAGACAGAGCAGTACTACACCTTGTTTCTGGAAACGCTAAAGGAGCGTGGCTACGATGGCTACTTCTGTCCAAAGTCTCGTGCCAAACTGGTTTCTGAACAGGAGAGGAAACATGTGGACGGCTGTGCTGTTTTCTTCAAGACCGAGAAGTGAGTTTTACTTTTTACAGTTTACAGAACATGACCTATTGAGTACATTTGTGTGTAGATGTTTTGTTTGGATATCTGAGAATGCTTTCTGTTTTCTGAACAAAGTGACATTTAGAGCAGTGGAGCTTTACAGAAGTTGATGTGAAATTGACTTTTCATTCATGTGTTTACATGATAAATTTAACTGTGAGTTTTCAAAGTCCTGCATTGATATTTATGCTGCTTTGTGGATGTTTTTGCAGGTTTACTTTGGTGCAGAAACACACTGTGGAGTTCAACCAGGTGGCCATGGCCAACTCTGAGGGCTCAGAGGTCATGCTGAACAGAGTAATGACCAAAGACAACATCGGGGTGGCCGTGCTGCTTGAGGTCAACAAGGACATGTTCTCTGATGGTAAGAACAGACAGACACTCAGAAACATGTAACGTTACTATCCCTTGTCTTGTTGTGCTGTAATCCTATATAATACTTTTGAGGCCTCCAAGTGCTTCCAGCTTCCCAGAAGCCCCAGGGCAACATCTCCATTGCTTGTTTTTCCAGTCAAGGGTGCACCACCCAAAGATTTTAATTTTACAATAACACAATAAAGGTGATCCAGAAGCTGATAAATTAATGAAAAATCGATAATCAAAATAGTTTTCTGTTGAACAATAAACCAAATAATAGTTTTGGCACAGGTAGATTTATCAATCAAGGCAATATTTACTATACATGTGAACCAACCCCCACACATTTGTAAATTCATGGTGGCACAGTTGCAATATAGTGTAGCCAAAAGTAAATGAATAATACTGAAGTCAGCTTCTAACCAGAAATCCAAAATAATGAGTTTGCCAAATAAATAAATGTAACACAGGAAAACCTTATCTGTAGAAATGTATTTTTGTCACTAGGTGTCACTAGTGACTTTGATTAAAATCAACAGAATCCACTAGTGGAGAGATGACTATGTTAGTATGCAAGTATTTTATATATAAATAAATGTATGGAATATATTGGTTGGTTATGAAAATATCCCTCATCTATTTCACAAATATCTTCTGTTGTGGTTTGAACATATTATATAATCAGTATATGTCAGTCCATTGATTAAACTTTGTAGATAGTGACACGCAACACAGTTTTGCTCCATGTATTTAACCGTGGCCATACATGTTCAGTAGAACTTCTCTGTTTGTGGTTGATTTGTTGTTGTTATGCCTCTGGGGGTATTCTATTTTATGTCCCTCCATCTCATACTTGTGATATCTCAGCTGTACATAACGATTATTTTTCAAGTTGATTAATCTAACGACTAATTTTGTGTATTCTAAAGAGAAAAAAAGTTGCCTATTACTCGATTAACAAACCAATTTATCCAAAATAAATATCAAAACATGTCTAATCAATAAATCAATATTTTATTCAATCATCGTGATGAAGCACATTAGAATAATGACGATAGAAGCATATCTTAAAATGAATCCAATTTCCACGTTACTGATGTGTTATGATAAAAACAATAAGACATTAATTAGGCTACTTTACTTAAAACTTTAAATGTTTCTAACATGGATTTTTTTCAGTATTCTTATTATTATAGTATATAGTAGAGTAATATGCAGTATGATAATCAAATTTATTTCTGCATCAGTGTGGGGCAAAGAAAACAACTGAAATGATTCACAGACTATACGGACAGTCACAGATTGTCTGTATTGTTAGATTCAGCTGTTTTTTCGCTCATACGTGGCCGTTAAATAAACAGAAAATATGAAACGGCCGAATGTTAGATGACACGCATTGTCACGCAGTGTCACACAGTGTGTTACGTTATCATGACAGCAGCGGGGCAGAAATTACTTTTAACATGAAGGCGATGAAGAAATACATTTTAACGGACTACGTGTCCTTGTGCTGAGAATGTGCCATGCTTGTGTGGAGACAGAAAGTAACCATAATTTGCGGTGCTGCCGTTAGTGCTCCGGGATACTTACATGTCACATATTCAGCAGTTGTGCTGCAGTGAAGCTATTTCCAGTTCACAGAGCTCACAGAGCAGCATGTTGTTGAGTGTCTGTCTAAAATACTGTCTTGTAGCTGGAGCTGGACAAAAATGGGAGATCACGGTGACCATATTTCACCGTTGGTCGAACACTGAATAGGTGATGCTTTTCACTCTAAGGTATACTCACTGGAGTCATATATGTATCATCAATATAGTGAAAACTATACATTTGGCCAAAAATACACTTAACATACATTTTTATGCAAGTGTTCACTACATGTTTTTAGAGTCTGGACAGACATGTATGAAAACTGCAACTTGACTGATTGACTGAAGTATAACTGCAGGGCAGTAACTCTAGTTCACTCAAGCTCTTTAAATCTCTCTCTTCCTTTTTATTATTTGATTTCACTGTCTCAGCACTTCTTTAGTTTCTCAAGTTGCATCAGAACTCTGTGATGTTCTGCAACCAAAATAAGTCCATGGTCAAGTTTAATTTGGTGGTTTGGGGGTTTTAACAAAATATTTTCACTCTTGGAATTTTTTTTTTGCTTGTGGTTCAGGTTTTGACATTTCTATAATCCTTTGTAGATTTATTGTGTCTCACCTAAACTGTTTTCTTAAACATTTGACCTTTTTTCCCCTCTTTGTTTTCAGGCATGAAACCACCACAGGAGAGGCAACTGATACTGGTTGCCAACGCCCACATGCACTGGGATCCAGAGTACTCGGACGTTAAGTTGATCCAAACTATGATGTTCTTGTCAGAGCTGAAGAGCATCGCTGAGAGGGCCTCAGGCTCCGCAGCGAACGGGTCACCAACCTCCTCTGACCCATCCTCCATCCCCATCGTCATGTGTGCTGACCTCAACTCGCTGCCCGACTCCGGTAGGATTGTCTCACTTTCCAGGAATCTTTTTTAACATTTCAGTCTCACACTCTGTCTCTTAGTCCTCTTCAATTTATATTGCACCAAATTTAGTTGTGCATTTGTTTTATGGTGTCATTGTTGGACAAATCTGTATGAAATAATGTTATTTGCACAGTGTGATTCTCCCAAAGTAATATAGTGTTTAGTCTCATAGATGATGCAGCTGGACACTGTATATATATATACACACACACACACACATATACACACACACACACACACACACACACACACACACAGACAGGGTTTTATAAAATATGATGGATGTTCTCCATTAATGTCATGGTGCACCTTTACAACAAAATTTTACCTTTGTATGATCCAGGTGTGGTGGAATACCTAAGCAACGGAGGAGTGGCCGAGAACCACAAGGACTTCAAGGAGCTACGCTATAATGAATGTCTGACCAACTTCAACTGCAACGGCAAAAACGGCAACTCAGATGGAAGCATCTCACACAGCTTCCAGCTAAAGAGCGCCTACGACAGCAATCTGATGCCTTACACCAACTACACATATGACTTTAAGGTAAAAATCTCCTCTGTGTGTTAGCAAGTTTTCAATACCTAATTTGCTGCTTATTTTCCAAAGCAGGTGGTACCACTTTAGACGTGGATCTATTTTCCCTTCTGTTATAGACTGCTATTGGTCTCAATTTCTGTAAGGTAGCAACAGCCTCTTAAAACTTGCACAACTTAAGTGAATTACACAACTCAAGCAATATTCAAAAAGTCTACCAATAGATTTTCAGATTTTTACTGCCTGGAACAATTAAAAAAATACAGTATCTCACAAAGATGAGTACACCCCATACATTTTTGTAAATATTTGTTTATATTTTTTCATGTTGCAACACTGAAGAAATGACAACCAAAAGCTAAAGTGTAAAGTAGTGAGTGTACAGCTTGTATAACAATGTAAATTTGCTGTCCCCTAAAAATAACACACCACACCACCATTAGTGTCGAAACCACTGGCAACAAAAGTGAGTACACCCCTAAGTGAAAATGTCCAAATACGCTCACTACTTTATTTTGTAGCAAAGTATCATTTTTTCAGTGTGGTCACATGAAAAGATATAATCAAATATTTTCAATATTCTTGTTACACATTCATACCAATAAAGCTAATTTGAATTGAATTGAATTGAATTTATATAATTTATTTTATTTAAAAAAATGTGAGGGGTGTACTCACTTTTGAGAGATACTGTACATTCAAAGTTGACAAACAGCATTTTTTCCAAAATGGTTTGCAATAATGAAAATCATTATTTAGTTGTTGGGTTAAAAAGTTCTTCAAGTTGATTTATGGCCTTGATGTCAAGCTTAGAGGCCCAGTGTAATTGTAAATAAACAAGTTTATCATCATGGCATCAAGTTAAAGGACAAGTACTGTTCAACGTTAAGTGTTCAAAAAACCGAATCTAGCTGATGTGATGCAGTATTTGCCATAACGTAATTTCATACATGTGGGATGTTTTATATAATTATGAGTGGTTTTGCTGTGGGTGATCCTTGTGGGAATGGAAAGCCATGAACATTACAATGTCTGAGCTATGATTTACCCTCTAGAAAACCAAGCACATCTATCCGGTATTTGAATCTGAGCTTGCCTTTTGATTTGTCTTGTGGTTTCTGGTTCCAAATGAGTCATGGAGGCATTTGACTGCTTTTTTTCTGCACCTGAATTTTTACATTAGTATTAATGGACTTCCCCGACTGTCTTAACATAAAGACAGTCTTACAGAAATATTGATTTTCTTGTCTACACTGAGTTCCACAGATGCATCATCAATGAGTTGTTGTTTACATTAGTATAAACAAATGAACACATTGGATGATGAATGGTAAGAGACGCAAAATGAAATGAGGCAAGTGTGCAAGTTTTCTGGTCTGGAAATTCTCAGTGGCTTTATGCTTCAGTCATCAACATTATTAGCTGGTGTAGATTAATATGACTTAGCTACTACTTACTTGATTTTGTCCCTTTATGTAAACATAAACCCTTCCTATACCGGCCTGACAAGCACGCCAACGGCATCCGCCCACCAGCCTCTAAAGCTCATTAATAAACATTGTATCACATTTGCATAATCCATACAAAATCCAAATTGTTAAAATAACAGAATGCTGTTTTACTTGGGGTTAGGTGCTGGACTGTTTCTGGGTCGGGGGCAGTGACTATTGGATTTAGTTACCTTCAGATAGAGTCAGCTGTTTCCCCGTTTCTAGTCTTGGTGCTAAGCTAAGCTTACATAGGTCCCTTTGAAATCCATTTTAATCTTTTCCCAAATTCCGTGTTTTAATTTTACATTTTTCAGAATTGTGTGTTTTACAATTTAAACAGATTTTACCATCAGAAAGAGTGTGTAATGATGTGGTGGATGAATACAATTTCAACAATACAATAAGAAAATATTACAGATGTTATAAATATCAATGTATCAAAACAAATGGGCATAAAGAAATGTTCAAATGTACGTGTAATTATTAGACAAATTAATTGTCCTCTATCAAATAGTTTATTTCTTGATTACTGATCATTTCTTCCCATAGAACTTCTGCAGAACAGCCTCCCTAAGCTACTTGATGTAGCTCTTATTTTTTCTAATGGAATATCTGAATCCGCCCACGCAGCCACGGAGTCTTCAACGAGCCCGTGTCTTGCACGTAGACTGTCTAAAAGAAGGTCTTTCATCCTTCAATGTGGTTTCACTTTTGAGAGTTTGTTGAAGGGATGAGCTCTAGCGATCTAGCACGCTGACCTCGATTTGACCACGTCTGTCTGTGCATGTGTGTGTGTGTGTGTGTCCTCCCTTGGTGATAAACCGACAGAGAGAGCAGAGGAGAGAAGCAGGGTGCTCGTAAATGGCACGTAAATGACACCAAAACATTGCAGTATAGTTTTTATGTGCTGTGAATCAGACACATATAATTGTAGGGAAAACCCTGATTTTTAAAAATTGCAACCGCATTATGCCAGATTCCGGGACATGCTGCGTTTAACAGCTGACTCCATTTTTATTATCAAATTCCGATTCCGTCCGCATTTACCGCATCGCATCACAGTCTCCTGGCTGTAGTTTCAGGTTTGGCGTACATAAATTAAAGTGGTGTCTATCTTCTCATCTAATTATTGGCCTGAATGTGAATAAGCACATTTCCAAAAAACTTTTCCTTTAAGACAGAATTTAAAAAATGTATTAGAAAAGTCTACCAAATTTGTCGAATAGAAAAAAAAATCATAAAATTAGCAGAACTTTCAGTGATTTTTCAATACTCACTGATGCGAACACATTTTCTCCACAACTCAGAACATATTAAAGTTGAATGCCCGGCCCTCAAATTTATATCACATGATGTCTTTGTTTCTGCAGGGCGTGATCGACTACATCTTCTTCTCCAAGACCCACATGAGTGTCCTGGGCCTGCTGGGACCGCTGGACAGCCAGTGGCTCATCGACAACAACATCACCGGCTGTCCCCATCCCCACATCCCCTCAGACCACTTCTCCCTGCTGGCCCAGCTGGAGCTGCACCCTCCCCTGTCCCACCCGCTCAACCCCCTCAATGGGCTGCACCTGCCGGTCCACAGGTAGTGCAGCCTGAGAGAGCCCCGCCCACCCTTCTTACCCCACCTTCAAACACTGTCCCCCTCCCTCCAGCTTTATACAGGACCCTGTACAGTTTACCGATCATGTTAAAACTCAGACAACATCTGACCCCTCCAACCCTAAGACCCACCTATCCAAAAGGAGTGAAGTATTCGCCCGTTTGTTGCTCCTTTTTGTGTTTTTGCACACTGTAAATGTTTTATTTAATTTTTTCTTTCTCCCCTTGAAAAGGCTTGATACCAAATGTTGGGCTTGGGGTGAAGTTGCTATGATAACCCCCAATGTCAATTGTTGTTTTTTTGCCTTAGATATTATAATGGCCACTTGTAGATTCTGCTCCTGAAACAACAAAACCTTAACTAATACTATCAACTTTTTAAAGATAAATCTCCTACACAAATGTCTGCAGATTAGCTAAATTCCATTTGGTGTTTTTTTCTCATTTCACACAGCTGTGAAATAATATTTTTAGAGTAAAAACACAACATAATGGTAATGCTGCACCACAACGTGCATGTTGTGTTAAAGTATATACAACTGGAACCCGCTATCACTCCCAAACTAACTGACAGGTATTTTAATAAATGGAGTACAAACAACTGAATTTAAGTTAGGAAAGTTTTATGAGGATGTGAAAGGTTTGTTTAGTCAGTCATTTATACAAAACCAGGTCCATATTTTCAATTCTGATCAGCCAATAAACATCAAAATACTTAATTCAGATACATGTGAGTAATTATCTGTAATTTTAAAAATTAAAAAGGACTAAGAGGGCGTTTTAAAAGTAATGTAACATCACTGTTAACACTGACTTGGTGTGTTTCATAAGGAACTAGAACATGAATCATCTCATGTCACAGGTGCGGGTCACATAACAGCACTGGTAATATTGATTACAGATTGTTTTAGGGGGCTTTCAGATTGACATTTTATTTATAGTGGAAAATAATGGATAGTATCCCATGTACTTCCAGACTTTTTTCTAGGTCACATTTCCATATTATTTGGCATTATGGTGACTGGGCTTATTCTTAAATAGTTGAAAAGGATGTCACCTGACTTATCCTTCTGGTCAGGTTGCAAATCTCAACCTGAAAGCCGCCTCACGGGGCTGCGCGGATGTTACTGAGCTGCTGCATTTGCGCCTATGAATTTCTTTTTACATAGTACGGGTCTTGTACCTCTCTTTGTTCACTGCTCAATATTTTACTTGTAGAGGTGTTCTTCTCGGCCGGTTCATTCTCACTGTAGTTTAAAAGATGCAACTCGTGAGTTCTCTGCAGCACTATGAAGTAAAAAAACAATTAATTCAGGCTAAATGAAAAAATATTTTAAGACATGAAATATATTTGCAACACAATCCTGACGTTGACAAACAATGTGCTTTAAACTTTTAGCTTTTGAAGTCGTGCTTTTGTACACCTACGGTCTTAAAAGAATCATGATTGTCCTGATTCCCATCACCTGATTAGCCAAAGAATCTCCCCAGAATGAGTGACTTATGCTCTGTCAATAATAAGGCAATATTTATTTATTGGTGCCAGAGAAAAAAAAAACTCCTGAGAAGAATCTGCTAATGATTTGTGACGAGGAGCCGAATGTATTTCCCAAAGGCTCACTATGAAATTGGTTGTTGGAGCCTCTCAATGCCAGATTCTGTGGACTCTAAACTTTGTATATTTGTGTCAGATGATTAGAACTAATAGCCCTTTATGTAAGTTATAACTCAGGGCTATGCTATGCATCCAGCAGTACCTCTCAAACTCTCAGAGTCACATCATACAAGCAAAACCAAACAGGAAGCTATTGTTCTGAAAATCCTATATAAGCACAGGTAATGTATGTACTGGCATACATATATGTTGTTGTTGTAGAAGTCTCACGTCTTTGTGCATTTTTGATAAAACGGCTGCTGCTCTTTTGCTCCATTCCTAAAAAGGATAACTTGGGAAATTCAAAGTTGTCATATTTTTGAGTCGTCACAAGGTGTAAAAAATGTCCGGATAAATTTTATTTAGAGACACTTTAGAGTTTTAATTTGGTTTTGTTGTATTGCTTTTGAGAGGCTCAAATATCAGTCTGGGCTCAACAGGATATACATACATACATACACACATACACACATACATGTGCGTGTGTGTAATTGGCAAAATTTTGATTTCAATTAAGATCAATCTGACTGAAGAATTTTTTAAAAAGATTACAAATGTAATCAGACATTTGATGCCAACTTTCAGTACAGTACATTTTTCGATACTTAGTGTAATGGACACATTGATATTAAGGTTTGATACCCAGCCCTTTCTATGCAGGAGGACTCAAAAATGGCTGCCTGCACGTGCACTCAGTCTTCAACATATCCCACCCATTTCCCATTGTAGTGTCTGATAAACTCTGACTTTTTGATATTAATTTAGTTAAATTAGTCCAAGCATTTGTTCTGTTCAGTATTTGAAAAGAAAAGCCATAACTTTGGGATGAATGCTGTGAGCACCTGTAACCTCAGCTTTAAACCGCAGTCAGATCAGTTTTACCGGCCTGGACGGGCAGTATCAGCTTTGCTTCATTTGCACATGATTTGACGCTAACGCTAATGGATACCCCTCCAGTTTTGGTGGAGTTGTTGAGCATTTTGAGGCCTATACTTCACTCCTAAACTCACCTCACTGGGTTTTCTGATTTTGTACAACAGCTGTACAGATATAAAATTGCCTTTGATGATGGGGCATATTTCATCTGTGACGGGAATATACCTTTCTTTGATAAAGGGGCGTATTTTTTCTCACAAATCTAAGTTGTACTTGTACTTTTTTCTTTACCCGGTGTACTAAGATCTCATATGTGAATACAGTACCACCTCCACGTTTCTGTCTAACTTTGTTTTAGTACTAACTATGGGCATTTTCTGTCTCTAACATGCAGTCTTTCAATTGGTACTTTGTACAATTCAGTATTACCAAGTTTTTGAGAAAAAAAAGATAAATGTTCTAGGTTTAAAAGCAGTTTGTCTTGATGGCTTTTTATTTCTCCAGTGCAAATCTACATGTCCGCTCAAAGCTTTTCACGTTCTGACATGATGCTAAATCATAATTATTTTGGTTTATTCCTCTTTCTACTTGATGTTCCCCTCTGAGTTTTCACAAAAAATCCCTTTCATATCTCTCTTCACATACATCATCCAGTATTCACAGCCACTTCTTTTACTTTTTCCACAATAATATCCAGCAAATCACTACCACCTATAAGCACTCGACCTCTTAATTTTGTCTCTGTAAAGCGCTCCTCACATACTTTTTCTACAAACAACGTGCCTAGTTTGTACAATTTCTCCAACAGCAGCACTGCCCATGAGACCAAGACGCTCAGAGATTAACCCAGCGCCATCATCCAGCCATCCATCCTTTCATCCCTCCAGTCCTTCCTGAACCAACTTTTGAGGATGAGATCATGAGGAATTGAAACTGACAAATCAATGCTTAAGACTATTTTTTTTGTTTGTTTTTTTGTATCCATAACATCAAGGGGACAAATCAGTCATTTCTACCAGATATCTTAAAATGCTCACTTATTTGTGGTTTCCCTGGTGAGTTTTTTTGCAATTTTTTTCTGCAAAGAGGTTGCTGTACGGCCGTCATTGCATGTGATTTCTGAATGTAAAAGTCTGTTTTTTCAATATCTGGCCCTGGTTTGTTTGGGGGGGGGGGTCCATTTAAGCAAATTTTACAGCAGTGTGGTCTCTGCAAAAGGTTATTAATCTTTGGTGGCAAATAGGACACCCAGCTGTATTCATGGGGAAAAATGAGGATTATTTGATTTGACTTAAATCTGTATCTGCCTTCACATGTTGAATTTGACAGGTTCTAGCTAGGGGAGGTTGCTGCATCCAAACCAGGAAACATTAACTCTTTTCAGTGTATTAACCTGTAAAAAATGATGTGGAAAAGGAATTCAAAAATACAACAAACTCCATATAAGTTTGATGAAAACTAGATTTTGCACAATGTGATACAACCTTCAAGATTGCATGTTATATCATGAATATTTTCAGTAAATCTTCTTTGTTAATCTGCTATACTGACCACAGGTTAATGCACTGGTTAATTTGCTGGAATGAGGTCAGTCGGTTTGACAGTTGAAAAACATTTTCTGTCCTTCCTTCAAAATTGTAATTGTAAGCTGTCATCTTAGAGTGACGATAACAAGGAATGCAAAGCTGCTGTTCCTGGAAAGTATTGAATGTTTGAATGTTTAAGCAGATTTGTTTTATTCATGTTTAGTAAATTAAGTGAAATTGGGTGAGAATCCTCAGCCACCAGCAGTCACCAACAAAGGTGCTACATTTTTTCCTAAGAGGATTTTAAACAACTGCACTTAAAGCTCTTATATGTAACGACAATGTTAAGTTTCTGCAGATTACAGACAAGGAGCTCTTCACCACATTGGTTTTTAATCCAACCAGCCTCCACTGTGGACAAGAGGAAACCTTGTGGTGAAGAGCTGCTAAAATTAGTCAAAGCATGCATCATGTCTGACTATTAGATATATCATAAGATGCAAAACTGCAGCAACGCACAATTTACTATTCACCGGCAAGGACGAGTGGTCTAATGTAAGTGGCAGTGCTGACTTTGTTGTTTTCCTCTGACAAAAAAGGAAAATCCAGATCTATCCTTTGTAGAGGTCCTGTTTACTTGTGTTATAAAAACTGAGTTACAGCTGCACATTTTAGGTGTAAAATCATGTTGTGTTCTCCAATTGGAATTTGAAAAACCCCTCCTAAAAAAAACTGCATAAAAGAATTAATAGATGAAAAGAAAATGATTTAAAATCAGTGAAAAACACTAAATGACCTCATTACTTATTAATATTTATGTTGCACCTTTCTCTAAGGGGAATCCTGATTTTAGATTTACATAACATACTTATCGGTGGGTACTACTCAGTGTGTATAATCAGCGGTATAATGTCATCTTTGGCTCTGGAGGGAGCTTTTTCTAAAGTTTGAAAAGATAAGAGACTCAACATTTTTAAAAGACAGCCTGCTTTGCAAACTGGAGGTGTGGGATTTGAAACAAGACCAGGTCTAATTAAAGACTCTATTGAGCTGCATGTTTGAAATTGTAGGAGCCAGTGTTTGTGCAGTGTTTTGGAGCTTTTAAATGAAATACATTTTCAATCAACTTGCAGCAGGATGGGGTTTTTTCTCAGCTGACCTTTGGGATGTAGTAGGTTTTTATTCAGCCTCATTGGTTCCTGGAGGCCCTACGTAGGCTTCTATCATTACTTGGCTCAACACTTGTATGTACAAAAAGAATTTATTGCCGTATTGAAGTAGTAATATTTACATAAATGAATGGAGGACTTCTACAAAGGTTACAGCTGTATTTAATATGTGAAAAGTTGCACCTTAGCTGAAATCCAACATGCTCAACAGCGCTTGTATCATCTCTCCACAAAAAGCTCCAGCTCTCTGCACCTCCTGAGGCAATAAACATGTCATTTTTGAGTCTTGTCTGTGCTTTTATTCTTATAGGTCAAGGATACAAACCAAGCACGTCAGAGGTTCCATACCATCCAAAATATAATCAAAACACAATGTGGACAGCAGGATTTCATTCACATTATTTAATCACATTTATAGGAAAACATTTACTTATTGTAAAACAATCACAGATTTTACTACACAGTACATATTTGTGGTTTCTGACAATGAAATGCCATCATAAACACATTTAAAAGGTTTTATTTCAGAGTAGAATCGTATCTGTACAGCAATAATGTTTTGCTTTTTTGCTTGCTTAATGAATTCTTCAATAACACACCATACATCTAACACAGTACAATTAATTGTTATAATAATTGTCACTACCTCAGGTAAATGATGATGCACTAAGACAATTATTGTGTAATTATTAGCATTTTCCCAAAATGATAGCATCATAAAGGCCAATAGTTTCAAGATTCTCCTCAAGGTATTAAATAGTATAACATTTGAATTACAAAGGTCATTTATAAAACTGGACTCAGTCGTCTACAGTTAATTCACAGCTTGATAAACTTAAATGAAGCCATTGCTATGTCAAATGTTACTACTCAGTGTGATCAGACGTTGATTGTGGAAGCTGTGGGTGACATGGTGGTTGAGTTGGAATTCCTGCTATAATAAAAAAACAAGAAAATCCATTAGAAACTGAATGGAATAACACTAATTCAGAAATCAATAAAAGACGGATTAGATAAGTGCTGTGTGGTGATCAGGGATGACATTAACCAAGTGGGAAATATATAATATCAAACGATTCTAGTAAGGTTTTTACTACCATTATCTCAATAACTGATGACCAACACAAGAGGAAGCCCTTCCTTTGATACAGCCCAACCTTCAGACACAATAAAATACCAGTAAATACACATTGTCATGGCAAGGCAGAGAAATTCATTCCTTTTTTAAGAGATTTCCCATGACAAGTAAGACTAGGTCCTACAAAGAGACAAAAGATAATAGTGCCTCCAAACTATAAAACTTTTGTCCATTTCTGTTGATGATGGAAAGCGTAAACTTAGCTTTTGTTTAGGTCTGCATGGTTATTTTCATTATCAATAATTCTGTCATTTATTTTTTAGTCTAATTGTTTAAAATGTCAGAAACAATTTCAATTTCAAAAAGCCAAACTTGACTTCTTTAAAATGGTTTTGTCTGACCTACAGCCCAAAATGCAAAGACATTAAATGACTAACATTTACTCAACTAATTAATTGCTCTGCAGATCATTTCTGCACTATTTTCCCATTCTACACAAGATATTGTTACAAATGAAATAGTTTTGGTTGTATAAAAAGTACAAATGAAGTATAAAAATACAATCACTCATAGAAAAAGCAAATATTTACGTTTGCAATTCGGTGAGCAGGACGTTGATCCACGTCACATTTGGTTTGACACAAACTCTGAAGCCGTTTTTCTTGGTGACTCTGTGGGGATTGAGAGGGATTACATATTGTATGGATAAGTGTGGAGACATTCTCACCCTGGACTCAATGATGAAGTAAACTTGTGTCACAGGTAAGTGACAGTTACTATTTGGATGCTGCACCCATTCAGAGCCCCTGACAATAAGAGTTATAGTAAAATATGTTTCAGTTTAACAGAAGTGGAACTTAAATTAAGTTTACTGAATTGGCACTGTGCATTTTGAAGTACTAGTTGATACCTTGAGTTTTTCCTTTTTGTGCAATTTTCCCTTTTACTCTGAGTGCAGAATTACCCTTCCTTAACAAGGATAATGTAATTAATTACTCAAATACTGTACCTCTAAAGAAATAGTTAATAATGAGTAAATACATAAAATGTTAATTAATGAGCTTCAAAGGTGCTGGTAGGAGTGTTTCTGAACTGTTGCGAGAGTCAGGGTAGCTGTTTCCCCCTGCTTTTAGACTAAGATGAGTTAACCACCTTGCTGCTGGAGCTCCAGAGCTACTGCACAGACATGACATGACATTTTTAAGCTATTTGTTCTTTACTTGTGTAATTCCATTTTCTGCAAGAGTTTTTTTTAGATATGGTGGGGTCAGACCAAGGATGGTTTTGTAAAGTAAAGTAAGCCAATGAAGCTTTTGTCTAGTATGCAGGCATGGCCAGCCTATAGAGGAGTATTTTTGCATTGTGTTAGTGATACTTGTTAAAAAAGATCAGAGTACTTCTTCTTCTACACTTCTTCTCCACCACTTCTCCATACTTCCTATTAATGGAGTGCTTTTTTACACATTGCTACTTTTACTTCAGTAAAGGATCCCAATTCCTCTTTCACGTCTACTCACAACAGAATAAAGTTCAGAACTACTGTACATCAACCTGACAGCAAAACAGTCCAATCTTTAAAAACTACATGACTACTCACATAATTTCAGTCTGCCGACATCTTCCTGAAATAGGAAGCACTTCAATTTTCTGGATGACTCGCTTGTTAATGGGAGAAGATGTCGTCCGTATGCAGCGACACCACTGCATGGGAGAAGCTGGGAACATTTTAAATAAAATATAAAGTTTAATTATGATCTCAGTCTGTGGTGTTTCATAACAGTCTGACTTTGTTAAGCCTCAGAATGACATTTTACACCTGAGAAACCATGACCATAGAATGAAGTTTGACTTCATTCATACTTAACTCATGGTCTAGTGAGTAGCTTTTTCTGGAGCTTTCAACTGCATCTCACAGTTTTCCTGAATGGCCAGAATTTGCTTAGATGTCAAGAAAACAGCTTGCATGAGCTGGGTATGGAACTTCGCTCATGTGATAATGGGTGAGTAAGTGAGCCTTAGGTTAAGATTTTAAAATGTTTGTCACTCAGCGGAATGTAACCACAAGTATTTACTTTACTATAAATCTAAAAGTTTAATAAAGCTGTATACTTTATTATTAATATACATGTAGCAGCTTTTTTAATAACAAATGCTATAGTTTGATGTGTTTCATGACAGATTAATGAGTATAGTAAATATAAAATCAGGTCAAATAAAAACAAGATAAAATTATTTAACATTAAAATAGGACAATAAATTGGAACTAAAAAATATATAAATATAAAATATAATGACATTTAAAAGATATGAGACAATTGTTACAGAAAAATAAAATAATTTTGCCTGTATGCCGTAAGATTTCAAAATTAATATATTGAAGAAATCTGGTGTTAAAGCAATACAAAATAGTTAGTATAAGGTGCCTAAACATACTTGGGCACTTAATGTCCGGCTTGAAAATGACTAAAATATCATTGTATGCAAATGACAACTAGTTGTTTCATTGACTTTAGTTGCACAAATTACAAAAATACTATACTGAGAAGAAGACATACAACACACTGGATTAATAAGTCGAGAAAAAAACAGGAGTTCATTTTAATCTAATTATGTAAGTAACCATTTGAATATAAAATAAAATTTGTTACCATGCAGAGTGCCGATGCAGCAGCAGAGAGCCAGAGCAGCCAGGAGAAGTGGTTTAGTTGTCATCTTGGCGGTTGTTTTGATCTTTCAGCTCCAATGAGGATGTGAGTATTTGAGAGTGAATGGAGTAGAATCGGGGTTTATAAAGCAACAAATAAGGAAGTGTGTATAGGAAGCACTTTGCACTTTTCCTGTCTTGACACACATCAAAATTAAAAAAAAATTGAGGGGGGAGGGGGGTGTTCAGCTAAGTGTTTTTGTGTAATTTTGAGTTCCCCTCTGAAGATCTGTTTTTACAGACTTATTCTGATATACACTGATCTACTGTCCAGCATTGACTAATAATTGCTTTTCACATATGTCTTTATTATTATACACAACTTTTTTTCTCATTGAGGTAAACAACATATATAAACTTGTTCATTTTTTATAGACAAAAAAGTGCAAAAATCAGTCAAACATTTAGCTTGTTATGGTTGAGTCTGATAAGTTCAGATTCAAATTCATTCTTTATTGTCCTTGATGGCGGAAATTTGTTTTCACTATGAGCAACCTTCAACATGGATAATAGTGCATACTTTATGCAATATATATATATGTATATATATATATATGTATATTGGGCCAATTTTTTTTCAAGCAGGTTATATGGTGGGCCAGAATAAAGTGAAAATGATTCAAATCTACATTTATTCATTTAGCTGACGCTTTGTCCTTCAGAACTTTTGAAAGTAAAAGGTCTTAATAAAGTCAACATGAAGCTTTGCTGCAAAAGACGTTCTTGCGCTTTTATTTTAGAGCACCAGCCGGTATCAATTTCTTTAATTTTATTTTTCTGCTATCAAAGCAGTCTGGCCACAGGCCAATCACTGATATAGATGATATTGGCCCTCATTTATCAAAAGTGCGTACACCAAATTTCCAGCGTACACCTGGCGTACACCCAAAACCACGGTGACTTTGACATTTATCAATATGGACGTTGGCGTACGGCACGCTCAAATCCTACGCCAGCTCAGGAGGTGGTGTACATGTACGCAAGTTTTGAGTTAGAGCCGAAATGCGCAAAAATCATTTCCTAACAGCACAAAACGCACTGACAATCTAAAATACATGATATATTATGAGCCACTGTAACAGAAACAACGTCTGAAACATTAACGTTGTTGTTTATATTTGAGCAGCACGGACTTCATTCAGCCTATTGAGCAATCAGAACCTGCTTTGATTTGTATTTGGACTATTTTATCGTAGCTTTTGGTGCTTTTATTTGGGTTTGCTTTTAATAAAATGTGTACCTTCAAATGAAAAGGCTACAAGCAAAAAATGTTAAAACAACGAAGAGCATATGCGGATGGCTTGAAGCACTGAGACTGGTTGCTGAAATGGACACAGCCCAACGCCCTTTATTAGGTGAGGCGGGCACAGACATGTCGCGCACAAAGCCCTGCATTTATTATAAGACAAACTTTATATTATGACCGCACAGCGAACACCGACACCCCCGCTAAAGGCCCCGCGTCCCCAGACTCTGGCATGCTGATCTCTGTTCATGTGTGAGTCCTTGGTCAGTGAGTAAAGCCCAGTCCCGGAGGTGATGGAGCAGCTTTTTATCAGAGCAACATTCTTTCAGACAAAAACTCAAACAGCGTTCAAAACAAAAACGCGCTCCACAAACAGGTGGTACAGAGGTGGTGCAGCTCATCATTGTGTTTGGACAATGTTTCACTCTGAATATAAAAGAAAAGTTAGACCGCGGATGGTCAGACAGCCCACTGGTCCGCTCCAGCGAGCTTGACAGCGCGCGGTGGTCCCCCTGACTCCAGCACTGGCTCTCGGGCTGGACCTGAACTGTTTATGGCTCATCTGACCGCTCGTGTCCAGTTTTAAGCGCGTTGAACATTTTATCAAAAATGGATCCAGTTTAAATCATCGAATAAAAAAGTATTAAATTGTTTCCAAATGAAAACCTCGTAATATTAAAATGCACAATATTTTTTGAACATTTATGCCGGGAGGGATCTAGTGGTGAAACTAAACATTTAATCTTTATTTAAATCTGTCAAAACAACATAATATTTTGTTTCTGAAGTTTTAACTTGTGGACTTCCTGCTCCAAACCATGTATTTCTTGCCGTATTCCGTCAGTCCCTGCCGTGAAGTCCTGGGTGCAGCCTCCTGAAGCTTGAATAATTGGGGGCGTTTGATTCAAATTACACACGTTTTCAGCCGCCGCATTTATCAACACCAGGTGGTGCGTACACCTGGATTTCAAAGGTACGCACAGCTTCATAAATCAGGCGCTGAGAACAGTGTAAGCATAATCTCACGCACAAAAATACGCCCGTTTCTACGCAAGAATGATAAATGAGGGCCATTGTACACATATTACATAGGAGTGGCAGCTGCAACAAAATATCATGGATTTGTCTGTGGATTTAATGCTCTTACAGCACAGGGTACAAAATATTTCCCAAGGCCAAGACCAAATACCTGTTATCACTGCCATGTTTGGCAAGAACACCACACAGACATAAGACACTGAACAAACAGACCAGAATGCAATGTAGCCAAAAGATTGCATTGCATTTGAAGGTGGTTTTATATTTTAATTTAAGACTCAACAGTGTTTTACAGGTCTGATTATCTTCTACAGTATTGTAAGTCTCCAACTCTACAGGCTTAATAGTGCATCCCTCTGTATCTGAGAATTGCTTGCAGATGCACAAAGTGCCAAACCTACACATTTGTCTGGAGTGTTGCAGAACTGAACTGCTACAGTTACCTTCGGTTGAAGGTTACATAAACAGTCAGGTTACTGTGTGAGAAGCACTATTTCTAAAGTATCATGTTGAAGAGAAACCAAAACTGATTTTAGTTTATTCTTGATGGAGCATTACCACATGAAAGACTCTAATCCTGCAATATTGTAGGCAACTCCAAAGCAGATATAAGGACATTCTGACTAACTGTAATTTCAACAGTTTGGATTCAACCCAGCCAGTATCAGGAACAGAAAATATTAAGGAGGACACTGGAGAGTACCAAGAACTAAATTCCAGCAGAGCTCTACTTCTGTATTTGCCTCGGAGGTCCCTGACTGGTAACCACATCCTTTTCTGGTAAGTAATTAATTGAGGGGATTCTTATCCCCCCCAAATTAGACTCTAGTTCCCATTTATGCAAATTAGATGTATATTCTCAGATTAAATTTCGATAAGACGAGTCATGTACACTTAACTTCGCCAGAATTAGGTTGGGGTTAAGTAAGCATATATTGTTTCAGATGTAATGATTGACAGGACAAGCCAATAAGAAATATGGGGACAGAGAGGGGGAACAACAAATATGAGAATAAGGGATCATCCAGGTTCCCAACCAGATGGAAACTAATGAATTACTGTGGCCCCTAAGGGGCACAGCCAAAGAAAACAGGTCAAGGGGACATGTAATGGTATGTATTTGACATTTGGCCTAGATGCTTTATGGCGACATGCTATATGGTGTCCCCCAGGGGTCAGTTTCGTGGTTTATTTTGTCTCTTGGTGCCATCATCTGCAAATGTAATGTCCAGTGTCACTGTTACGCTGTGTGACACACAGCTCTATATTCAAATCACAATTCATAAGTGCCTTACTGAAATAAAACACTGGATGTCACCAATTAAACCTTACAAAATCTGACATAATCATACTTTCTTCCTGCAGTGAAAAGTATATTACAAATAAAGCTATTATTACTGTTAATATACTCCCACACAGTGGACCACTTAGATTTCATAGAATGTTATTTTAATCTTGTAACAATGTTTTATTTGACAATGGACTAGGTACCTGTAGGATCATGATCTGTCAACTTGTTACAGTCACTACTAGTCAGAGGTCATTTAAGGTCACAGTTTAGGTCTAGTACCACCACTACTTTTAAAAAACATTCTGCAATAAAAAATCCAATAGCCACTTTGGCTCAGGATTAAATTAAAGTTAGAATTAGGTTTAAGTTTATACAACTACGGTTTTAATCAACATTAATGTTTCACAGTAAAATATTTCATGAACTACTGAGTTTTCACGCATGATTTTGGAAAATGATCCTCAGTCAGCATTGTCAAGTTCAAGTGGATCCAAAACCCTGACCTCCTTCCATCCTCTGCAATGACATTTACTGCTTTAATCAGATTTCACAGTCCCCGCCCAAAGTTCTGTAGAAACAAAACAAGCTTCATATGAAAAATGGGAGGCCTCAGATTACCATTTCAAATTTTGCAACAGTTTTCATCTTTAGTCATGATCAGCATTTTCCATTTCCGTTTCTGATTGGTTGTGGTGACATGCAACTAATGGAGCTGCAATAATATTTTCATCAAAACTAAATTAGAGATTTAAAAAAATGGCTTTAAGGTGCACTTGAATAACAAAATGTTGTCGGTTTGTTTATTTTATCCTATTCATACTTGATGACAATGCAGATCGCAACCAACATGACAAGATATATGATCCAGATTTTTACTTTCTTTTCATTTTAAGTTTTTGTTTTGTACTTGACTGAAACACACAGGCTGCAGTGACCTGACAGTAGCTGAAAAGAAAATAGAAAGAAAGAGGGAAAATGCTACTTGTCATAACCGAGCTCAAAGGTCATCACAAATACGGAGACGACACGGAGGATTGCCAAAAGTAAACACATTTTTTATACCTACAAATGGCAAATGTCAACTGGATCAGCTGATCACAGTACGAACCACCGGTAAACATCAAGTGCTCATCAGGGGTGTAAATGTGGGTGAATGAACAGTGTGAAGTTTGGGTGTTGAGGAGTGGTAACAAAATATAATATAAAAAACAAAGATGTGTGGATGCTGCTGGCAGGAGTGGGACCAGATCAGAGAGAGAGCTTGAGAGCAAAAGGTGCTTTAGTGTTATCCTCTCACAGTGTCTGGCCCAGGTGCTCCCAATCTGGCTTACAGGCGCCAATACTATCAGAGACAAAAGGAAAACGGTAAACTGCCCATCACCACAGTTAAACAACTGACTAGGCAAGGCTGTCACATACTATATTAAGTAATTCCTGAGTCATTCAGATACTTTTGCATAGAAACAATAGCCTACTTAACACAAACTCAGAACTAAACAGGAAACTGTGGAGATCAAAGTATCAACTGTGTGAAATCTAATAAAGCTTTTATGCACTTAATACTGACACATCATATTACAGCAGAAAAAAGATTTATGTACATGAACTTCATCCAACTTCTTCCCTGCATCTTTTTGCACAAATGTAAGAACATCAACAGTACTTCCTAGGCAGTGTCATTTTCTTTTTATAACAAGTAACCTGGGAGCAAAATTAAGACTGGCCTAACACAATAGACCAGGCTAAAATACAGTATCTTTGTAAAAACCAACCACTGGACTAATGTTCCCTTGACATTAAGATAAATGTTGTAAAACAAAACTTACAAACTGTCTTGTTTTTTTCTCAGTTTTAGGATGAAGAAGAAACTTAAGGGATTTATGTGGAGACTTTCTGTGGCAGCAGAAGCTAAAATAAAGGATCCAACAGAGAAATCTGCAATCACTTCCTCATGGCAGGCAGTGTAGCTCTCACCAAATAAACCAACTCTGCATTCTATTATTGGCATGATGAGGGTACGCTAAAAGTAAGTGAAAACTGTCTGCGTACCAGAAAAGGAAACCACTGAATTTCATTTTACCGAGTTTCTACATCAGAATAGAAAGGTCAGCCCTCCCTCAGAGATACGACTGAGTAAACTAAAAAGCGCACTGGAAACATTAGTATAGCCATTAGTATAACTTAGTTGCATTCAGCCTTGTTTTTAATCTGTTTTGTTGTAGTACAGTACATAATTCATAAGCAGTTGAAATAGATAAGCTGGATGTTAAGTATTTGATTGTTAGAACACAACTTTGTGCACATGAAATAATTGTACTTGCTGAGCATAAAAAACATCTACAGAAAATGCTTAACGTTTTAACGGCTGAATGGTGCTGGAAGTGGAGACTAATGGTAAACCAGGTGGGCTTTGATTACACTTATACAGTGCAATACTCATGATGCTCTGTGCAAATATTTCCTGTTGTATAAAGAAAGATGGCCTTTTAACATTTGGTACAAACCTAAATTAGAGCCTTATGTGGAGCAGAATTCAGTCAGAAGTCAAAGTTCTCTGTGTGGACAGATTCACTAAGCTACATTACCATTAGCTATAGAAACTGACAGGTTAACTGGTCTCCCTGAAGAGAAACCTTTGATTAAGGGCCACTTTTTTAATTTTTACTTGGCAGAATGTCCAATGGCAATTAAATATTCATAATTCCAGATTAATTATTGCAGATAAATGATTGACTGATGACTGATCTGGGGGTTTTTTTGTTTTTGTTTTTTTTAGGAAGGAGCATTTGGTGCTGCTGATTTTATTTGAGTGTCATGGGGTGCGCTGAGTGCAGGCTGAGGTGTGGACCCAAATGCAGACCAAAAGCGAGGCGAGAGGAGGATGCAGTTCAAACAAATAGACTTTATTAACTCAAACTCAACTTAAACAGGCTTTCATGGAGCTCAAGGCAAAAGTCCAAACAAAGGAAATCCAGGAAACACAAGGCGATCCAAAAACACAGGGAATATTCCAGAACAGGAAAACGAAGGAACAGGCAGGAACACTCAACATTAGACGCAAGGACATGACAAAAACTGGAGACACAAGCAGGCATACATATACACAGGAACTAACGAGCGGTGCGGTGCGAGAGCAACACAGGTGAGGGGGATCAGGACTAATGAGACACAGACAGGTAGAGAGACAGCAGGGGTATAATATACTCACTAATATACTCACAAACACAGCTAACAGGGAAAACAGACTGAAGATATGAGACAAGGCAGATACTAAGTAACTTAAGGATGCAGATGAATAATAAACTAAACTTAGCTACAAAAGCCAAAAACTTGACAAGATCAAATAATGAACACAGAAACACACAGACCAGGAATAACACTAACAGGAACTACAGCACAGAACTAAGAACTAAGGCACTGGACAGACATATGAAACAATGTCAAAACCAGAAACACACAGGGAAAAATACAACCCAGACATAACCCAAAACTAAGCTCAGAACAAGGAGACAAATTTCTTTGTTTGCATTTTAATGTAAGAAGCTGCAACAGTGTTTCTGGTGCTTTATAAGTTGGCTGAGTGTGTGTAAGTGCACAACAGTAAATAACAAGATATCTGCACGACAGTAAATAACTAGATACCCCAGCTGACATCAGGCGAAAGGCGGGGTAGACACATGGAGAACATGCAACTCCCGCTTATACCTAAATGACAAATTAATTAGTGTGTGTCTTCCAAACTGACACATACCAACAAATTTAAGGAATCCTTATCTTAAATGTTTACATTATGATCATGAAAAATGGCCTTCAGTCAATAAATCCTTATCAAATTTTCTAAACTTTGAAATTTTAATAGTATTTGCCTCAAAAATCAAGTATCAGTCAGATAATACAGAGTACGATTAAGTGTTGGACAACTGCAATCACAATTATTTGGTTAGCGTGTCATTTTAATTGCTTAGTGTTAAATAAGTTGTGAGAACATGAAAATACAACCTACTTAGTGAGTGCACATAAAACAGGTGGTTTAAAGGGACCCTGTGAAGTTTTTGACAAGCTTGGGGCAAATAGGTTTGTGTTTTGCTTGTCTTGTGGCCAATGTGTCAGCAAAGTCAGGGAAGAAGAAGAAAAAGTTAACATGAATGTAAACAATGCTGGATACATTTAAAAGGAAGAAAATGCATTCAGCATATGTTAGTCACCTTAATTTTTTCAACAAAAACAATGTTATCGTGTCTCTCACATTTGTGAGCCATTAGACAAAATTACTTTACTTCACAAACCTTTAGTACTATTTATTTGTATCATGTTGGTATTATATTAGTATTCTGAGGTGATCACACAACATTAGAGGAACTCCTGCAGTAACTGCATTGATATGGAAACTGTTTCCACATGCCCACACGTCCCTGGTTATTCCATGAACTGCTCTTTTCTTTGAGCATTTGATGCACTTCAAGTGTTTCTGTATATTTACATTAATAGAAATGCACTAGAAATGTTCCACCTTCTCCTTTGTTTGTGGGGAAACTTTCAACCACACACTGTTGTGCTCCTAAAAAGGTAATTTCTCTTATTTCACTGTAATTGTCAGTTAAAGTTGGTGTTGACAAGAAGGATTCTTGACTCATGAAATACAGGAAAGCTTCTATACTGTATAAAGACCAGAGCTTTCAAGACTGAGACGATGAAGCTATCGTTGATATCTTAATGTGTCAACCACAAGCCAGTTATACAACACCAAATAGCAAAGAGTGTGAAACATTTAATTTCGTTTTGTCTCTAGACCGAAACAAAAGAAAAACTGTGGGCCCCTTTTTGCTGACTGGTACACCATGCAGCCGCCTACACTGTGCTATCAAACTTTGAAAATCTAAATATTGTTGTGGAGTGATTATAAGTCTTATTGATTAATGTTGCCCACACCAGACGGCACTTATAAGTCACAATGACACAAAGTATTACTTGCAATCTCTACAGCACTACAGCTTTACCATCCATCAAAGCAAACTCAAGATACTGCCTGAAATCAATCATATTGCATGATGCAGACAACACAGTGAATGTCAAGGTCTGAACTGAAAGTTCCTCTAGGCACACGTAGCCTATTGTACAATGCCTGAAGGCACATAAACCCGCCCTAGTCTGTGCAAAGTAAACATGCAACTTCTGAGAACTTAGGCAACTTTGGATTTGCCTTCTCCGATGCTAGAAGGTTAGGCTTATTACATGCACTCCCTGCTCTTATCTAATGCTTCTCTCTCTGAGTTCAGATGCGGCTGTTGAGTATGTCCATTCACAGTTGTTTATGGTTATGATGGCCTACTTAATATAATGATGATGCTATAAGCTTGGTACAATTATCTTTGGGCAGCTTCTCCTGTTCTTCTTAGCAGGACCTGTCAAGCTCCATTAGGTTGGACAGCCATTTTCAGATCTCTCCAGAGATGCTCTGGCTTGGCCACTCAAGGACATTCATAGAGTTCTCCTGTAGCCACTCCTTTCTTATCTTGGCTGTGTGCTCAGGGTCATTGTCCTGTTGGAAGATGAAACTTCGCCCCTGAGGTCCAGAGCGCTCTGGAGCAGGTTTTCATCAAGGATGTCTCTGTACATTGCTGCATTCATCTTTATCTCAATCCCATGGAAGTGTCCCAGTTCCTGCCGCTGAAAAACATCCTAACAACATGTTGCTGCCACAACCATGCTTCACTGTTGAGGTGATGAGCGGTGCCTGGTTTCCTCCACAGATGATGCTTGCCATTCAGGCCAAAGAGTTCAATCTTTGTTCCATCAGACCAGAGGATTTTGTTTCTCATGGTCTGAGAGTCCTTCAGGTGCCCTTTGGCAAACTCAGGGCGGGCTGTCATGTGCCTTATACTAAGGAGTGGCTCACTCTACCATACAGGCCTGATTGGTGCAATGCTGTAGAGATAGTTGTTCTTTTGGAAGGTTCTCCTCTCTCCACAGAGACATACTAGAGCTCTGTCAAAGTGACCATCAGGTTCTTGGTCACCTCTCTGACTGAGGCCCTTCTCCCCCGATCACTCGGTTGTGTCAGGCAGCCAGCTCTAGGAAGAGTCCTAGTGGTTCCAAAATTCTTCCATTTACAGCCCTCCAGGGGCCCTAAAGGCTCCACGTTCTCTGTGTTGTAATTAGCTTGTCATAATTTGATAATTTATTATACTACACAAGCACAATCAAAATATAAAATCAGCTGTTTTTGTACAATTTGTCTTATATGGGACCCTCTGTAACAATCTAGTTTTAATATGTTTAATATTTTAGCTTACGTGGTGCATATCCTTAAATCTACATTTAATTGGCCACTTGAGGTCTGTACAACATGCTTCATCCTAATATGGATTAAAAATCTAAATATTTTAGCTTCTGCTGTGCCAATTTTGACAATCTTTTTTTATGTCTGCACCTTATTCCTGCGTCCAGAAACAGCTTTGCTTTGGGGAAATGTTTAATGCTTAAATGTAAAATGTAAAGTCTATGCTGCCATCTAAAGAGCATCTCCAAACAGATATGATAATGTTGTGCAGAATGCCACTTCTGCTGGAGGAGAAGAATCACAAATATCCCATGTTTGTTGATGTGGGATGCATTTCATTTTCCCCTAAATTCAGCATTTCACCAGTTTGTTATTTTATAAGTACAATTTTAAATGTTGTAGGTAAGTGTTTTCTAGCTTTATTGACAAGATACAAACTAAAATTGCCGTTGGCAGAGTTCAGGTACAATTTCTTCACAGTCACAGTAACAATTCTTCAACTTTTAGTCATTCTCCCTTTTTACATACCTTTGCTCTTCTGTATTTGTGATGACCCTCATTGGCATAACCTTAACCTTAATCCTAAAATTAAATCTTAGCCCTTAAACAGCCCTTTGAAGAAATGGAACTGTCCTCACTTTTCCAAAAAATGTTTTCAGTCGCTCTTACACATAAATAGGATTTTAGAAACACTCTCTCTGGCTTTGACAAGACACCAACAACAGTAACTTCTACAAGACTCCATCACAACTGAAACATATCTCTGAGGGACCTTTTTATAGTTATATTTAGGGATGTCCCGATCAGGTTTTTTTGCCCTCGAGTCCAAACCCAGTCATTTGATTTTGAGTATCTACCGATACCAAGTCCCGATCCGATACTTCTATAATACTTTAAAAAAGAATAAAGAAGAGCGAAAAAACAGATCCAGGATGTTCCTTTTTATTTAATTCACCTTATTTTAACATTCAACAACTCTTTTAACAAACAGAGCACTTCTGTGAGGAAGCTTGAACAATCAAGTAATAAATAACATAAATTCTTCACTTTTGGACTTTAGTGCAACAGCAAATATAAAAAAAGTCTAAGATAAAAACAAATAGCACCTCAACTTAAAATACCCGCAGGCATGTAAACAATTACAAAAATAAAAGTGCCACAGTGTGGAGGTAATGTCCGATTCTGATCAAGTCTGAAACAACGTGATCGGGCCCGATTTCCGATCTCGTGATCAGATCTGGACATCCCTAGTAATATTAGAAAATTTAAAAATACTAGAAACACTCTATAGAAAATGTGTATTATTGTACAACGTAAACTTTTCACGCCAATAACCCAAGGTGAGGACATCACCTTAGCAACAGTACAACACCACATGCAGAAACATCTTGGCAACACACATGTCAGATTCACTAATTAATGTTCAAACTATGTGACAACAGAGATTCATGTCATCACAACAACACTGGTGATTAAAAACAAGACAGAAACAATTTTAGAATCGCTTCGTAGTAACTACGTGTTAGGAATAATGACAATTATCTGACAAAACATTTAGCATTTGGACAAAGGGTTTGTTGACTTAAATCTGCATCTACCTTTACATAAATTTGACGGCTTCTAACTTGTAGTCGCAAACATTTAGAAAATCAAATCAGGCAAATACCTCTTCAATTTATGGTCTGGTTGTTCTACTAATGCAAATCAAATCCAGTCAGTGCATACTGTACCACAGGAAACAACGTGTTTTGATGCATAAGGAGAACACAATTTTGTGAGGATAACACAGTCCTGTTGGGCATGACACACAGGTCTCCCTCAATATGTAGGCTTTCCCTACTTCACTCATCAATAGTTGCTCCCTTGTTAGTGTCATACCAATCATTTTCTTTGTTTTGGAGCTTTTAAATGAAATACATTCTCAGCCAGGATACATTTTTGAACCAGGATGTTTTTTTTAATATGTGAGCAGTTGCACATCATTTGAAACCAAACATGCTCAGCAGCACTTCCATCTGTCCACACATAGCCGCAACTCTCTGCACCTCCCGAGGCATTAAACAACAAATTTTTTGAGGCTTTGTGTCTGGGTATTTATTCTTATACAAGTCAAGTATACTACACAAGCACGTCAGGGGTTCCATGCAATCCAAAATGAAATCAAGACACAATGTGAAAGCATTTACTTTATTCTGATTAGTAACTTAATTCAAACAATGACAGACTTTACATCACAGTACAGATTTGTGGTTCTCCTAAAATGCCAACATAAACACATCGTAAACATTTTATTTCAGAGTGAATCTGTACAGCAATGTTTTTGGTTTTTTGCTTCCTTACAGAATTCCCCAATAACATATTCTACATATAAAAAAGCACAGTTTTAGCACATTATTATTAAATGCCAGTATCTCATGAACATGATGAAGCACTAAGACAATTACTGTGTACTTATTAGCATTTTTCCAAAAGGATAGCACCAGTAAGGTCAATAGTAATGAACAGAACTGTCAACTGAAGGTGTTGAATAGTATAACATTTTAATTGCAAAGGCCATTTAAAAAAACTGCGCAGCAGCTCAGCCCTCCTACAGCTAATTGACAGCTTGATAAACTTTAAATTAAGCCATTCCTATATCAAATGTTACTATAGAATGTGATTATATTTTAGTATAAGACTGAACAGGGTTTTACAGGTCTGATTGTCTTCTAGAGTATTGTAACTCTACAAGCTGATACGCAATAGTGCATCCCTCTGAAGCTGAGAATTGCATGCAGATGCAGAAAGTGTCAAAGCTACACATCTCACTAGAGGGTAGCTAAACAGAACTGCTGCTGCTTTTTACCTTAAGTTAAAAGTTACATAAACAGTGAGGTTACAATGAAGCAATATTTCGAAGTATTATGTTTAAGAAGAAAAAAACTTGTTTTAATTTTGTCTGGATGGAGCATCAGCACATGATAGGAGAACTCTAATACTCCAATGTTGTTGGCAACTTCGAAGCAGATTAATGGACATTTTGACAAACTAACTATAATTACAACAGTTTGGGTTCAACCCCACCAGAATCAGGAACTGAAAATAGAAAACAGAAAAGAAGGACACTAGATAAACTCAAGAATACTTCTGTATTTGCCTCGGAGGTCCCTGACTGATAACCACATCCTTTTCTGGTAAGTATTTATTGAGGGGATTCTTATCAACCCCTTTAATTAGACTCTAGTTCTCGTTTATGCAAATGTGGTGTATATTCTAAGATTAAATTTAGATAAGCTGAGTCATGTACACTAAAAGCTGAATTCCCCTGTGATCAGGTTGGTGTTGGAGTCCTGGTTCTAGTGAGTCAAAAGAGGACACTAATCACTCAAGGTTGAATTTTACATGCATTAAGTTAGGCAGTCGATGTCCTAAAAGTCAGACTTACCTGGGATATTTTTAAAGAATTTTGAAGTATATATTGTTTAAGATTTAATAATTTAATAATTGACAGTACAGGCCAACAAAAAATATGGGACAAAGAGGGGGACGTGCAAATTAGGCAAAATACATCGATCATGAGATCGCCCAAGGAGGTGGAAACTGATGATCCGCTGTGGCTACCCCCTATGGAGAGCAGCCGAAAGAAGAAACGTGAGGGGACATGTAATTGTAGGAAATTACAAAAATTTGACACCTAACACATTATTCCTTATGCAATGTCAGTTGTCCCAGAATAGGCAGGTGGGTGACGTGTAATTAATCATTCCCTTTAATTGGTCATTTGTGAGCACAAATAATTATTTCATTCCCTGCATTAAGTAATTAGCACTTAAATCATCTCCAAGAATTATTATTATTACCTTAAAATGATTGAGGATGACAATGTAAACTAAACGTTTTTTTAAAAAATCCTTGAATCCTGCCTAGTAAGTTTGTGTTGGAATGTGAAGCATTAAATGAAAGGTGCGGCCTTTGTCACCTTCATAACATGCCACCCAATCAGAATATTGATGACTCTGCAGGTGTTGGGAAGAAAATGCTATGCAGCTCCCTGATCAGTGTTCCAACTGTAAAATTACAAAGGGCCCAGTAATAATAATTCAATGAGAGACTAATTTAAATTGACAATAAAATTTATCTTATCTTCCCTCTAAATGGGTGGTCTTTGTTATCCTTTTTCCGCCCATTGGGGGGGACATGATGAGAAGCTAATGAACTAACGTTAGCTACCTTGTTGGCGCACTTCACAATGGAACCTGTGAGTAACCTTCCCGCTAGTGAGGAGGACATTGTTTCAGATTTATTACACGTCATTTTCAAGGTTAACTTTTAATGAGAAGTGGATGGATGTTTTGACAAAGAGGTGGCTCAGTGTTATAACGGAGCAGCCGTTGTGGCATCTGGTTTGAATGGAGTGAAAGTGAAAGTGAAGGAAACCATTACAAAGGCCCTCTTTGTTCACTGTTATGCCTATGTTCTGAATATTGTCATGGCATCCAAGATGCCATTGCACTGATGGATATATCACCCACCATGGCATCTTTGATTTCTGTTTTTGGTTGAAAAACGTTAACAGCATCTTCTCATGCTCGGATGGGGTCTTGCTCAGATTCTCCAAAACAAAGGTTCTGATATTCAATTCTGCCTGGCCAGAGTGGATGAGCTACACAGGATAATTGAAAATTAGAAAGGGATGTTCGACAGGGTCCAAGAAAAAAACCAGGCTTTTGTTTGGCCCTCCGTGCTGCCTTGGGGCTTGTGGAGACATTTGCCCACGGTACAGGGCTTCTACTGTAGCGCAATAGACAGCCACCTAAACCAGATTGCCAGCCACAAAAAGCTGGCATTCTTGGCCCTTCTGGATCCACAACAGTTAGGGCATTACAGTGACCAATTCCCCATTACTTCCTTATCAAGTTTGAAGGATAGCTTTGGTGCATATTTTGGCCTGACCCGACCAGCTCCAAACTCACTGTCATGTATGGAATGTCTGACTTTGCGGGCATAGGAGCTCAGTTTTTAATCAATAAAGAACTAAAAGAAAGCATTGCACAAGTGTACATCCTAACTATCCCTGTGTCCATGGCCTCTGTGGAGAGGTCATTCTTTGCGCTGAGGCACATAAAAACCCTACTCTAGGAACACGACTGAGCAGGCCCAACTTTCAGACATGGCCTTAATTTCCATGAGAAGGATTTGCTGATTAAATTAAAAGCAAAGGGTCAGTTGAATGACCCCACCATCAACCAGTTCATCCAAATGGACAGGAGGATTGTTTTTGTTTTCAAGTAATGGGATCATCTAAAGGTAGGTAAGTTGTTTTAAAAAGTCTGGGCCACAATGCAAGATGATTTTATTCTGGCCTCCATGCCAAATGTATTTAATTCATTTTATTCTGGCCCAAATGATTTAATTCTTGCTTCAGTGCCAGCTGACTTTACTACAGAAGTTTACTACTGAGATCTTTCACATATGATTTTGAGAAATTAACCTCATTGTCAAATTCAAATGGATCTAAGACCCTGACCTCCCATCCTCTGCAATGAATGCCTTTTTCAGTCAGAATTCACAGTTCCCACCAAAGTTCTTTAGACACAAACAGTGTCTACAGAAAAACAGCATCTTTAATCATAATCAGCACTTCCCATGTCTTGTTCTCAGAAAGTTCAAATATATATTTGCATCAACATTAAATTAGAGTTTGAAATTTGCCTTTAAGTTGCACTTGAATGAATAAAACTGTGTGGATTTGTTTATTTTTATCACTTGTTTCCACCATACATGAGGACAAAGCAGATCACAATGAACATGACAAGATGTGTGATCTAAATTTTCACTTTCTTTTTATTTTAAGTTGACTGAAGCTCAATCATGAAAAGAGTAGATAACAATATAAATTATTCTATTGACATTTTACAAGTGACCACTTGAGAAGTTAATGTTCAGAAGACGAGAAGAAGAAAAGAAAGCAAGAAAGAAAGAGGTAAAATGCTTCTGTATTAATTACTTCCTGAGTCATTGACCTACATTTGCACAGAAACGATACTTAACACAAACTCAGAACTAAAAAAGAAACTGGTGATCAAGTTTCAAGTGACTGAAATCTGATAAAGCTTTGATACACTTAATCCTGTAATTGGTGCAGGGCCATGCTGCAAACGAGCAACACTGACACATCCTATTACAGCAGGAAAAAGATTTGCTTTTTAAAAGAAAAGGGCTGTTTACATGAACTGAACGTGAATGAGGGATTAGCTGGAAGAGATTTCAGACTAAAGTGGCTGGTGATATAAAGTCACCCTGGCGTCTTCACAGACACCAGATATAAAACCTGTAGTGATGTGTTTTATGCCAACCAGCAATGATTAGTGACTGATGATTGGCAACTGCAGTGACAGCAGCAATTCAGCATGGCAGAGCCCATACGTCACAAGCAGATCAACGGTGTTGTGCAATTACTCTCACTTTCAGAAGGGAAAGACGAAAGTTTCACAGTGAAGGTTTAAGTAGAACTATTTTGCCATTCTCTGTAAACATGGCTGACCAAATATTTGCATCAAACTGCTCGTATCTCTTCACTCCAGCAGAAAATGTTTGCCCTCTGGAAGAATATACAAAGTCAAATTACTGGGAAAATTCAGCAAACACTGAAACATCGCAAGAACTTCCAGTAGTAAAATATCAACACAAAGTGCAGACCTATAGCATAGCAGAGCCGCTGAGGCCTCGTAATGAGGCAGGGCTCAGTGCTTACTAACTCAGCAGTCAGGCTCAGTCAGTCAGTCAGTCAGTCAGACTATTTCCTCAGGCAAACAAAAACACAAAAATATACAAGATGTGAACTCTAGTCATTTGTATCAATCACAAATACTGCATTTTATCTAACTTCTTCCCTGCATCTTTTTGCACCAACGTAAGAACATCTAAAATTACTTCCTAGATAGTGGACGTAAAACAAGGGACCCTGCAAAGTTTTTGACAACTACTGGCACTAAGGAACAAATGTGTCTCCATTTTTATTTTCATAACAAGTAACCTGGGAGCGAAATTAAGACTGACCTAACACTTCAGACCAGGCTAAAATATCTTTGTGTAAAACTGCCACAGGACTAATGTTCCATTGAACTTAAGAGAAATGTTGTAAAACGAAACTTGAGGGATTTATGTGAAGACCTTGCATTGCTTCAGAAGCTAAATTAAAGGATCTAGCAGAGAAATCTGCAAACACTTCCTCATGGCAGACAGTGCAGCCCTTTAAACCAACTATGCATTCTATTATTGGCATGTTTAGGGTACGCTTAAAACTGTCTGTCTACTAGGAAACCACTGATTTTCAACTTCCTGACTTTCTACATCAGAATAGAAAGGTCAGCCCCCCCTCAGAGATACAACTGAGAAAGGAGGGCACTGGAAACAGAACTGCTTAGTTGTTATAATAGAAATTTTCCTTTAGTGAGTCTTCAGAAAGAATTCAATACAGACATCTTATAAGAGCAAAGGGTCAGACAAACATAAAGAGTGCTTATGTGTTTATTATCCCATGGGAACTGCTTTCACCTGGCTGCAACATACTCAAAGCATCAAACACCACACAGTGTAACATGGGCCTATTCTGGGCTATAAAAGTGAGGATTCTGAATAAAAAGGTAAAACAGCAACAACGTCTTTGCCTAATATCACCTGGGATAGGCTTCAGCCCCCCACGAGATCCTGTATGCAGAATAAGCGATTGACGATAGATGGATGGATGGACATTCATTAATTTGATCTAACTCCGACATCTGGCGAGGTTTAAAGAGATTTAGGTTTAGAGGTTACATCCAAAGAACTTCTACAAGAACCAGACCAGGCGTCTAATGGAGACCTGCGTTTATTTGTCACAATGTGTTCCCACACCAGGCCAGTATTATTATTAATTGAAGGACTATTATAGAATTTATGTAAATATTAGGCAACTATAATCTCAATTATTTGGTTAGTGTGTCACTTTAATTGCTTAAATTTTTTTTTAAATTTATTTTTCCAAGAAGTCTCATTGAGATCAAAAATCTCTTTTGCAAGAGAGACCTGGCCAAGGTAGCAGCCATATATAAACACAACATATTAAAATGCTACATACAAGGTAGCAGCTATACATAAACACAACATATTAAAATCCTTCATACAATCATGACAAAATTCACAAAAACAAACAAGCAAACAAACAAAAAACAACGCAAAAAACACATCAATTCAAACACAATGGCCTCTCAAGAAAAACAATCACATGTCTCAATCACCATATTCTTTATGATGCTCTTAAATTTATCAATTGATATACACATTTCTAGTTTAAGATCTTTTTGTAAATTATTCCATGCCCAGGGTGCATAGTATGAAAATACAGTTTTCCCCAGATCTGTCAAAACCCTGGGTACATTAAAAAACAACCACTTGAAGGAGCGTAGCTGGGAACTAGCAGAATTGAGACAGAGAAGGGTACAGAGGTAAGCTGGAAGTTTACCTAGCATGGCTTACCTAGCATTATATATATAAATATACCAGTGCTGTTTTCTGCGGGTGGTCAGCGATGTCAACCTACCAGATCATAAAGAATGCAATGGTGAGTGAGGGACTTTGCATTTGTAATAAAGCATAGAGATGCCTGATACACTAAATCAAGGCTCCGTAAGATGGAGGATAAAATGGGTTGTTTAAATGGACCCTGTGAAGTTTTTTACAAGCTTGGGGTAAATAGATTTGTGTTTTGCTTGTCTCGTGCCCATGCACAAACATGTAACGTGATACACATTCCAATCAATGTTTTCACTCACAGCAACATGTCAGCAAAGTCAGGGAAGACGAAGAAGACTGCTGGCAAGTTAACATGGATGTAAACAATGCTGGATTAAAATACTTTTTAAAAATTGGATTTGCAAGTGTCTTATGAGGGACAAAACGCTTCAACACGTGTGTTAGACCTTGAGGATATACAAAATGAATTTAGTGCAACACTGGATGTAAAAATGTGTCTCTTTTCTTTGTGGTCTAAAGCCATTAGACAAAATTACTTTACTTCACAAACCTTTAGTACTGTTTGTTTGTATTATATTGGTATTCTGAGGTGATCACACAACATTAGAGGAACCCTGCAGTAACTGCACTGATATGGAAACTGTTTCCACATGCCCACACGTCCCTGGTTATTCCATGAACTGCTCTTTTCATTGAGCATTTGATGCACTTTAAGTGTTTCTGTATATTTACGTTAATAGCGGGCTTCACTGCATTAGAAACGTTCCACCTTCTCCTTTGTTTGCGAAGAAACCTTCAACCACACACTGTGGTGCTCCTAAAAAGGTAATTTATCTTAATTCACTGTAACTGTCGGTTACAGTTGGTGTTGACAAGCATGATTCTTGACTCATGAGATACAGGAAAGCTTCTATACTTTAATGCTACGTAGTCGTTAATATCTTAATGTGTCAACCACAAGCCAGCTATACAACAGAAAATGGCAAAGAGTGTGAAAATTTTAATTTCGTTTTGTCTCAAGACCGAAACAAAAGAAAAACTGTGGGCCCCTTTTGCTGACTGGTACACCATGCAGCTGCCTACATTGTGCCTACCGTGGTTTGAAAATCTATATTTTGTACTGGAGTGGCTGGAAGGCAGAGAGGGAATAAGGAATAACACTGTCATATTTCGAAGTTGGATACCCACAGTGGGAGTATCCACATCGAATGTAAATAAATCTACAACAATTATTATTTTTATATTAACAATGGAAAAATATGATCGAATACAAGGTGTCACTTGTTAAGATACTTTTAGAGTCCCCTCAGCACTGAGTATTTTGTAGCCTTTCAGCTGATTCTTTGTTTTTATGGCACTGTGACGGACCACCGTCAGTACGGTTGAGTTTGCGCTGTGACTGCCATACCAACAAGCCTGGCTCTTTGGTGTTGTGGTCAAGTTCGATCTTTGCTACCCTGTAGACCTGGGTTTGAATCCGGGTGGGGTTGCCCACACCAGACAGCACTTAAAAGTCCAGCTGAGACAAAGTATGATTTGCAATCTCTACAAAACTCTACAGTTTTACAATCCATCATAACAAACCAAAAGTAGCAGCCTGAAATCAATCATATCACTTGCAAACAATGCAATGGATGTAAAAGAATGAAAGTGTGATCATTTCAAAAAGTTCCTCTTTTCCCTGCGCACACATAGCCTATTGTGCAATGCCTGAAGGCATAAAACCTGCCCTTCAGTCTGTGCAAAGCAAACATGCATCTTCTTAGAAGTTAGGCAGCTTTGGATTAATATTCTCACATGCTAGAGGGTTAGGCTTCTTATATACACTTCCTGTTCTCTTATTTCATGCCTTTGTCACTGATTTACAGAGGTCAGATGCCGTTGAGTATCTCAGTTCACAGTAGTTTGTTGCTCAGAGTCCAGTTCTGGTTATGATGGCCTCCTAAATGCGCAGACAAAAAATAAATATCAATAAGTATCACATTTTGTAAATATTTGATTATATCTTTTCATGTGACAACATTGAAGAAATGACACAGGACATATTAGCAATTTAACAATTTATTTATTTAACAAACAGGAGCATCAGTAAACTGTTGAAGAACAGTACATAGCCACACCAGCCTAGCACCTCCTCCCCACGCTGGACATCTGCCTGGTTACACACTGCAGTGAGATGGCATCCCATTCTTCAACCAGCATTGGTCGCAAGCCAGCCAACGTGGTTGTGTTGGTCACTCTGGCATGAACACTACACCCAAGTTGAACCCACAAGACCCACATACTCAGCTCTGCTACTCATCCCACAAATGTATATTCCTTAGAAATGTGGCACCAATCAGGCTTTCCATTGTGTGTATTTATACAATTAGCATGTTTGTATTAAAAGTTAACATTTAAAGTTTAAAGTTCTCTGCTCAGGTTAAGGAAACGATCTGGCTCTGTAGAGGTTAAAAGCTCCAGTATGTTCACCAGTTTGTTGCTTTGTTTGTGTGAGTTCAGAGCTTTTTTGTAAAAACAGCTGTCTGCTGCTGGTGGAAAAAGGATTGACGAGTGAGCCAAAACAAGTAAACATGTGGGCCATAAAAGCTTATTCCTTCCTTATACCTGGTGTGCTAAGTGTTAAAATAATCTATAATGATGAAAACACCTAGCCTATTGCATGTATACGTGCATACATATGCGCCTGCGTGAAAGTACGGTACACATAAGGGTCCCAGTTTGAGTTTGAAAATATGTTAGGTCACCCTAGCTAAAACACTGTGTAGCAGTGATTCATTTTTGCCCAAGGTCCCCCTTGCAGATTTAATATGGCCCTGTAGCTACTTGGTATACCTATCACAGACTGTATATCTATAATATCTATGTAGAGATAAAACACAAAGAATAACTAATATAGCTTCTCTTAACTACAGATAAAACGCAACATTTATAGACATTACTTAGGATATGTTTGTAAATTAATGTTTGCAGCTGCATTATGGCAGCACCAGTTAGCTAACACCATGATCAACCAATACTAGCCTTAATTAGCATGAATAAAAGATAAATGTAAACATAACATTACAAACAAAAGCAATTATACATGGATGACATTAACCGCAGCCATACAGTATCTTAAATACAGAATAGAAAACACAAATATTCACTGACTTCTGGTCATCCAACTACCATCCCAGTGAATCAATAAAAGAATTAAAACATTACCAAAATAGCACTGGAAAACTGAAGTCTGCACAGCTTGTGTCTACTCAGGTAAATTAAGTCATGTAGTGCATGCCTACTATTATATGAATTTGTTGGTGATTCTTTTTTTATACATCAGAGCTGCTAAACAGCTTATTTTTTACATGATGGGAGGATCTATTGGAAATGGAAAAAAGCCCAACCTTGATCCAGGGGAATTAGCCTACTATAGACCTATATCTAACCTTCCATTTGTCAATAAGATCATTGAGAAAGCAGTTGCCAAACAGCTGTGTGACTTTCTATAAAGCAATAGTTTATTTGAGGATTTTCAGTCAGGATTAAGAGTCCATCAAAGCACAGAGACAGCCCTGGGGAAAATATTAATGACCTCCTAATTGCATCAGACAAAGGACTTGTCCATATACTGGTTTAATTAGATCTTAGCTCTGCATTTGATACCATTGACCATCATATCCTATTACAGAGACTGGAACATTTCATTGGCATGAAAGGAACCGCTCTAAGCTGGTTTAAGTCCTATTTATCAGATCAATCTCAGTTTGTACATGTTAATGATTAATCCTCCATGCACACCAAAGTAGTTTGGATTACTGCAATTCCTTATTATCAAGTTGCTCGAAAAAGTCCATTAAACTCTTCAGCTGATTCAGAATGCTGGAGCATGTGTTCTGACAGGAACCAGGAAAAGGGAGCATGTTTGTCCTCCTGTCTTAGCTTCTCTGCATTGGCTTCCTGTAAAATCCAGAACTGAATTTAAAATCCTGCATCTCAGCTGCAAACCTCTTAAAGGTCAGACCATCTTATCTTAAAGAGCTGATAGTACCTTACTGCCCCACCAGACCAATGCACTCCCAGAATACAGGGTTACTTATGGTTCCTAGAGTCTCCAAAGGTCCTAGAGTCACCAAAAGTAGAATGGGAGCCAGAGCCTTCAGCTAATAAAGCTTCTCTCCTGTGGAACCAGGTTCCAGTTTGGGTTCAGGAGGCAGACACCATCTTCACATTTAAGAGTATGCTTGAGACTTTCCTCTTTGATAAAGCTTATAGTTAGGGCTGGCTCAGGTGAGTCCCGAACCATCCCTTAGTTATGCTGCTATAGGCCTAGACTGCCAGGGGACTTCCTCCTATCACTTCCTGCAGGTGTTTCTGGCTCTGGAGCTGTGGAGTCTGGATCTGTGGTTGCGAGTCAGCTGCTACCCCCATTTTCCTGCTCGACACCCTCTGCTACAATTATTGTTACTAGTCCTATTGTTATTATCATTATTAACATTATGATTATTATCATAAACATTACTATAAATATCTGTACCAATGTTATCTTTACTGTCTCTACCTCAGTGTGTATATTGTGTAGGCTGCTATTGTTTTACACCTGCAGCTTATTCTTGCATGCCGAACAGCTTTGCCTGGGGGAAATATTACTCTAATTATATAAATTATATTAATAATATGTTTAAATGTAACACATTTTAACACTAAGTACAAGACAAAAATGGTCAAAATGTATAACCCTACAATGCCTTCAGCTGCTCTTTGTAAAGTCTATGCTGCCATCTACAGAGCATCTCCACACAGATATAATAATGTTGTGCAGAGTGCCCTCTTCTGCTGGAGGAAGAGAATCACAAATATCTCGTGTTTGATAGTGTGGGATGCATTTCATACAAATTTTCCCCAAAATGCAGCATCACAGATTTGTTATCTGTGGACTCTGAGGTCTCAATCAGAATTTAAAATTATGTAGGTTTAAGCAAAGTGTTTTCCTGCTTTATTGACAAGAAACTATGTCCTAACTATGTGACAGAAGTTTATGTCATCACAACAAAATAAAAACATGACAGAAACAAACACAGATTAGCTTTATTCACTTTAATTTCTGCAGAAATACCACATAAAGACAAAGATAGTAGTACTGTTCTTCCAATCACCATGTAGGGATTGGTTAGGGAACAATTACAATTTGTACTGTAAATTTAGGCCTCTATAAATTTAGGTTATAGGCTACTGGCTTTGTAAAAATAAAATCATTTGTTGATCATGAATTACTAGAGAAAACAAAAACTCAGGGAGGTGAATTGTGTGCATAGCTTATAACCAACCTCTAGACAAATTAAAGGAACGAAAACCATGTGATTAATAAACATACAGCTGCAAAATAAAAATAGAGTAGTGTAAAGACAAGTGATTCAGCTTATATAACGAACTGATTTCAACCAGACAGTGTGATGAAGATGTGAAGCTTCATTGGAAAAAATGCAAATACATTTACTGATATATTGTAAATGAGGGAAAATGTTTTACCAAAAAGATTATTTCCTACTCAGCTAAACAAGGCTGAAATGGATTAGTTGCTCAACCAAAAAATAAATAAATAATTACATAAATTATGTTTATTATTATTATTATTATTATTATTATTATTATTATTATTATTATTATTATTATTATTATGTCCAACTGATTACGCAGTTATTTGTTAAACACAAATTGAGTTTGTGGTTTCCATGATGAGTTTTTGGCAGTCTCTGCAAAGAGGTTGCTGTACAGCTGTCATCGCAAGAGATTTATAAATGTAAAAATCCTGTTTTTCAATATCTGTCCTGGTTTTGATTTCTTTTGGGGGGGTTTTTCCATTGAAGCTGATTTTACAGCTATGTGGTCGCTCCATGAGGTTATTAATCATTGGCGGCCAGTAGGACACCCAGTTGATTATCTGATAAAGCATTTAGCATTTGGACAAAGGGTTTGTTAACTTAAATCTGTATCTGCCTTTACAAGAATTTGAATTTGAGGGGTTCTAACTAGGCCAGGTGGCTGCATCTAAACCCAGGAAACATTAACTCTTAAGGATGCTGCATGAATATTTTCAGAGTATTAACCTGTAAATAATGATGTGGAAACTGAATTATAGAAACATCACAAACTCCAAATAAGAGTGATGAAAATTCGATTTTGCACAATCTGATAAAACCTTTAATGTATGCATAGTGTATCATGAATATTTTTAGTCAATCTTCTTTGTTAAAGGAGTAGTATAGTTTTCAGCGGCCACTAGGGGTGTGGCCAACCAGTTGTGTGCTCATACACGGGATCGCTTGAACTCATGAGGGAGCATAATCCAAAACACCAGTAACCAGGACAATAGGCGGGACAGATACAGTCTCAGAATTTATTAAACAAAGTGATCAAAACTTACCCTTTTGAAAACAAGCACCTTTCTCCAGAAAAAACGCCTAAAATTACATACCCAAAATGAATCAGGAATAACTCCTCAACCATTTGGCCTAGATGCATAATTCTGGTCTCCTTTGAAAAGTAAGAAACTAAGGAATATAAATCCATTGTGTATTAATATATTTATTTTACTTTTACAGACAACATGGAGATGCAAAAAAGAAAAAATATTTTATTTTAATGGATAAACATTCAAAACCATCCTGAGGAAGCTTTTAATGCAACTGAATATCTTCTAATACACCTAGAATCTAATTGTAACTGTAAACCTGATGAAAATAAACTAAAATACAATAGTTTTCATACAACATTTTCAAATTACCAGGCAAATTTCCATATTTTGGCAATATTTATTATTAAAATGTTGACTTTTATTGATAGATATCTTTAAAACACTTTTTCTGTCCATACAACCAAGTTCCAAATGACAAAACATTGATATATTGATAAAAACAGGAGTATTCATCAACATTCCTGTCACAAAAAGCACTCCCATGCTTTACAGGCCTGTAGAACGGAACATCCCACGGGGATGGGGTATCAATCAATCCGGCTTGAGCAGACCTTTCATTTGATACCCTGCATGTCTATATATCTCCAATGAATTGACCACAAAATGCCAAAAAACACCGTATGTTCTCAAGTGTTATGTTTCCTCTCTGCAGAAAAAGACGACAGCAGGCCGGCAGCTTGCAGGTATTGCACAATAATCAAGATGGCACCCGCTTAGACTTGGAGCAACAACATTGGCAGGTTTCGGAATTAAAAGGGCAGAAAAAAAAATTTCAATCAGTAATATCGCCCAGAGCACCCTTGCCCCCGTTACTGGGGTGTCTGTTTTCAACAGGTTACCTCAGTGTCCATAAACAAGAAAGGTAATCCACTAAACAGAGGATGTCTGCAGGGCAGGAAAACACAAAGTCCATAACAAGAATAATCCAAAAAGTGGCAGTTCAAAACAGACAGGCAAGCAGAGACACATGACCGTGAGACGTACAACGAGCCAAAAACAGGCAAGCATAAAGAATCGCTCCATCACACTTTCTCTTGAGGAAGAAAAAGGGCAGGTGCTGAAGCCCGTTTTGTTGTCTATGTGTGCACGTGCCTGGTTACTCCTGTGTTATTGTCACAATAATTCTTTGCGTTGTTTTGGAGCTTTTAAATGAAATACATCTTCAACCAACTTAAAACATGATGGGGTCAGCTGACATTTGGGATGTAACTGGTTTCCATCCAGCTGCGGCGGTTCCTGGGGGCCCTAGGGAGGCTTCAATCATTACTTGGCTCAACACTTGTATGTATAGAAATAATTTCTTGCCGTATTGAAGTAGTAATATTTACATGAATGAATGGAGCTCAAAGGCCACAAGTGTATTTAATATGTGAAAAGTTGCTCCTTAGTTGAAAATCCGACATGCTCAACAGCGCTTCATCTCTTTCTGCACTTCCTGAGACAAAAAGCATCTTAATTTTTGAGTCTTCTTGTAATTTATTCTTATACAAGTCAAGTATACAACTCAATGTCAGGGGTTCCATAGCATCCAAAATATAATCAAAACACAATGTGGACAGCAAGATTTGATTTGATTATTTAATCACATTTCAATTTTTCAATTCAATTTTATTTATATAGCGCCAAATCACAACAACAGTTATCTCACAGCGCTTTTCATAAAGAGCAGGTCTAGACCATACTCTAAAGTTATTTACAGAAGCCCAAGAATTCCCACCAAGAGCAAGCACTAGGCGACACAGGCAAGGAAAAACTTCCTTTTAAGAAACCTCGAGCAGAACCATGGCTCAGGGTGGGCGGCCATCTGCCTCGACCGGTTGGGGTGAGGGGGAGAGAGAGAGAGCAAGAGAAAAAGAGAGAGAGAGCAAGAGAGAGAGAGCAGAGGGAGGCAACCTACACAGTATACACATAGAGGTACAGACAATAAAGGTGATGGTGCTATAGACTGAATGAAAAATGGTACAGATATTTATAGTAATATTAATGATAATAATAATAATAACAGTAATAATAGCAATAGGACTAGTAATAGCGATTGCAACTGTAGCAGAGGGCGTCGAGCAGGAACACGGGGGCAGCAGGAGACTCCCAACCACAGATCCAGACTCCACAGCTCCAGAGCCAGCAACACCCGCAGGAAGCGACAGGAGGGGGAAGCACACGACCACGGGAGAGGGAGAAAAAAATCGAGTTAATAACATGCATTAATGGGATGAGGTTGCACTCAGAGAGAAAGAGAGAAGAGGAGAGAGGAGCTCAGTGCATCATGGAAAATCCCCTGGCAGTCTAGCCTATAGCAGCATAATTAAGGGATGGTTCAGGACTCACCCGAGCCAGCCCTAACTATAAGCTTTATCAAAGAGGAAAGTCTTAAGCCTACTCTTAAATGTAGAGACGGTGTCTGCCTCCCGAACCCAAACTGGAACCTGGTTCCACAGGAGAGGAGCCTGATAGCTGAACAGCTCTGGCTCCCATTCTACTTTTGGAGACTCTAGGAACCACAAGTAATCCTGCATTCTGGGAGCGCAGTGCTCTGGTGGGGTAGTAAGGTACTATGAGCTCTTTAAGATAAGATGGTGCCTGACCATTAAGAGCTTTGTATGTGAGAAGAAGGATTTTAAATTCTATTCTGGATTTTACAGGAAGCCAATGCAGAGAAGCTAAGACAGGAGAAATATGATCTCTTTACTGGTTCCTGTCAGAACACGTGCTGCAGCATTCTGGATCAGCTGAAGAGTCTTAATGGACTTTTCGAAGAGCCTGATAATAAGGAATTGCAGTAATCCAGTCTAGAAGTAACAAATGCATGAACTAGTTTTTCTGCATCATTTTTAGACAGGATGTTCCTGATTTTTGCAATATTACGTAGGTGAAAAAAGGCGGTCCTTGAAATTTGCTTAATGTGAGAGTTGAACGACATGTCCTGGTCAAAGATAATTCCAAGATTTCTCACAGTGGTGCTGGAGGCCAGGGCGATGCCATCCAGGGAAACTATATCTTTAGATAATGCGTCACAGAGGTGCTTACATTTACAGGAAAACATTTCAGTGATTAGTAACTTTATTCAAACAATGACTGCTTCACAGTACAGATTTGTGGTTTTTCATAAAATGTCAACATAAACACATTTAAAATGTTTTAGTTCAGAGTGGAATCGGGGAATCTGTACAGCAATGTTTTTTTTAAAGAATTCCCCGACAACACATTATACATATAAAACAGCAAAGTTAAACGCCATTATCTCAGGCATCCAACGAAGGTGGAGTCAAGAGCAACTGAACTTGTTTGAAGCTAGAAGTCCCTCATCCAAGAGACTTCTTTGGTTCTGACTTTAAACTCAGCTATTTAACCTCTGGGATGTTGTCCGCTCTCTGGTGCAAGGTTCTGATGACCCCTAGCTTGTGTTCCAGTGGGTGGTGGGAATCAAAAAAATTATTGATCCGTGTGTGGGGGTTTCCTGTACATTATATTATTATATACATTATATTACTGTCTACGGAGTTGATGTGTTCTGTGAAGGCTTGCACTTCTTGGGTTTTAATTTTGACCCAAGTGTCATCCACATTCCTGTACCAGCGGCTCAGTGTTGTTCCTCTGAAGGAGTTGAGGGCTTTTCCCTCCACTTCTTCCATGTAGATGTAGCCACAATAGGTCTTCTGGTATCTTCAACCAAGTCCAGTTGCCCTTGATCTCAACCTTTGTTGGATAACTGTGACCTGGCTACTAACTAACTACTAATTATGATTATTACACTTATTGTGTAATTATTAGCATTTTTCCAAAAGGATAACACCAGAAAGGCCAATAGTAATGAACAAAACTGTCAACTGAAGGTGTTGAATAGTATAAAATTTGAAATACAAGGGCTGTTTTTTAAACCGGACAGTGGCTCAGCCCTCCTACATTAAATTCACAACTTGATCAACTTAAATTAAGCCATTCCGGTGTCAAATGTTACTAAAAAATGTGATCAGAAGTTGATTGTGGATTCAGCTGGTGATGCAGTGGTAGAGTTGGTTGTGAAATTGTTCCTGTAATTAAAACAAAAAAATTGATTAAAGAATGAGATGGATGACAATATTTCAGAAAGCAATATAATATACACTGCATAAGCGCGGTATGATGATGAGGGATGACATAATATCCAAGCGGGAAACATATAATATAAGATGATTCCAGTAATGATTTTGACTTGTCAGGACCCTTCGACATGCTGTCGCACATCAGAGATGTAACCGTATTGTTTAGGTATGAAGCTCTTGGGAATTCTAAAAAACCTATTCGGCCATCATTGACACTACTTTGCTGTTAGGAAAGTGAGCCTTGTGGGATGGCTAATTAAACAGAGTCACAATCTAAGTCAGACAAACACAGTGAGTCAAAAGAATTTTTTGTTGGTGCAGACATGCAGCTACCAGAATTGATGCAACAGCAAAACTGTTGCTCTACATCATTAAACTGCGTCTTATGCTGCATAATCATGTAGACCCTGATGCCAACAGAAAGCCATGCACTACTACACAGGACCGAAATTGGCTTTACTGCTCTCCATTCAAACCTGCGGATTGGTTTTGTCTTTTCATTATACTGTCTATAAAATTTTCCCATGAATTTGATTATAAATTGAACTTTAATTTCTGAGAAATAAGACTGGGTCAAACACAAAGAGCTGAAGGAAAATAGTGACTCCAACCTACAAAACTTAACACAGGACGTACTTGAAAACATCAGTGAGCTGGTGTGAAACTTGTATCCTTCTACGTTTCAAAAAGGGTGCTGACAAAAACTTCTTAAGATGTTTCAGAGGTGTGGAAACACAAAAAGATACATCTCCATGACCATTACCATACACTGTACATTTGACTTGTTTATTTTAGTTCTGCATGGCTATATTTTTTGTCTAATTATTTAAAATATCAGAAACTTGTGAAAAACATGTCTATTTCAATTTCATTTCAAGGGCCAAATGTGACTTATTTAAATTGGTTTTCTCTGACATACAGTCCAAAATGCTCAGATATTTAATGACAACTTCTTAGGCAACTGACTACTCAATAACTCTGCAGATCGATCTGCCTTATTTTCCAATTTAAGCAAGATATTGTTACAGGTTAAGTGAAATAATTTCTATAAAGTATAAGTTTTATAAAAGGTTCATATCAATTATACAATACAATCACTCATAGAAAGAAAAGCAAGTAATTACATTTGCAATTTGCTGAGCAGGTCGTTGATCCACTTCATGTTTGGTTTGACACAAACTTTTGAGTCGTTTTTCCTGGTGACTCTGTGGAGAAAGAGAGGGATTACATTTTATATGTATAAGAGTGGAGACATTGTCACCCTGAAGTTGTTTTCTTTTTCACAGTTACTATTTGGATGCTGCACCCATTCAGAGCCCCTGACAAGTTATAGTAAAATATGTTTCAGTTTAACAGAAGTGGAACTTAAATTAAGTTTACTGAAGTGGTACCATGCATTTTGAAGTTGATAACTTGAGTCATTCCATTTTCTGCTACTTTATACTTCTACTTCACTACATTTCAGAAGGAAATATAGATTTTTCCTGTACTGCAAAAGTTATAGTTACATTGCAGATTAGGTCACACACAAAATATAAAAACTATGCATTATTAAGTACTCCACCTTAAGTATGTGATGGCAACAGAGGACATGCTGCTGCAGAATGCATACTTTTACTTCTGATACTAGGTACTGTACATTTTGCTGATAATATATACTAAAAAGATACCTTTTCCTTAGGTACATTTTTAAATGTCAGACTTTTACTTGTAGTTAAGTATTTTTGCATTGTATTAGTGCTACTTGTTGAAAAATAGGATCTACTTCTTCTACCAGTGGTATATTTGGCTTTTAATATGGTACTTTTAATTCAGTAAAGGATCCCAATACCTCTTTCACCTCTACTCACATCAGAATAAAATTCAGAACAACTGTACATCAACCTGACACCAAAATAGTGCTTTGAATAATTCATGACTACTCACATGATTTCAGTCTGGCGACAGCTTCCTGAAATAGGAAACACTTCAATTTTCTGGATGACCCGCCTATTAATGGGAGAAGAGGTCGTCCGTATGCAGCGACACCAGTGCCTGGGAGAAGCTGGGAACATTTTAAATTAACTCTAAAGTTTAATTATGATCTCAGTCTGTGGTGCTAAATAACATTCTGACTTTGTTAAGCCTCAGAATGAACAAACATTTTACACCTGAGAAACCCTGAAAATTAGAATGAAGTTTGGCTCAACTCACTTAATTCAAGGTCTAGTGAGTAGCTATCTGGAGCTTTCAATCACATTTTCATAGTCTTCCTGAGTGGACGGAGTTTGTTTAGATGTCAAGGAAATGACTTGCATGAGCTGGCTATGGAACTTCACTCATGTGAAAATAGGTGGTCTTATTTAGACCATAAGATGTGGATTATTGCTCCAGAAAAAGTGGACCTAAAGATTTAAAAATATTTGTCAAATGACAGTTTCCAAGGTCAAAAAAGAACTTCAATACTTAACAGAATGTAATTACCAGTATTTACTTTCAACTATGAAATTAAAAGTTTAATAAAGCTCTGTACTTTATTATTAACATATGTGTAGCAGCATTTTTAATTTAAAACAGTAGTGTAATGTGTTTTATGTAAGGATAATGAAAAGTATAAATCTAGATAAAATAAAACAAGATAACATAATTAAACGTTAAACAAATAATCAGTGAACTCAATGAATTATGAAAATAATGAGACAAGACAATTATAACAGAAAAATGTTTTTTTGTCAAATTGCCTGCCTGCTCCAAGACATCAAAATTACTATATTAAAAAATCAGTTGTTAGAACAGCTATAGTATATGGTGCCTAAAAATATTTGCACAGCTTGAAAATTTCTAAAATACCATTAAATGCAGTTGACACCTTATTGTTGCATGAACTTTAGTTGCACAAATCACAAAACTGAGATTACTGAGTTGAGAAAAAACAAGTTGATTTTAAGAAAACTCTATTTACGTAATTTACTGTTTTGAATAAATGAAAACTCTTACCATGCAGAGTGGCGATGCAGCAGCAGAGAGCCAGGGCAGCCAGGAGAAGTGGTTTAGTCGTCATCTTGGCGGTTGTGTTGATCTTTCAGCACCAATGAGGATGTGATGTGTTTGAGAGTGAATGGAGTCGAGTCTGGGTTTATAAAGCTGCAAATAAGGAAGTGTGTGTAGGAAGCACTCTGCACTTTACCAGTCTTAACACATGTAAAAATTCTGGCATCTTCATTTTTGGGAGGGGGTTTCAGCTTAGTGAGCTAAATTTGGCTTCCCCTCTGAGGGTCTATTTTTGCACATCTTTGTCTGCACACACTGAGTGAACTGTCTTGCATTAACTTACGGTAAAATTAATTGCTTTTCAGATATGTCTATATTGTTATCCTCAATATCTTATAAATAAAACCCAATTCCCATTACAAATTACAATTTGGATGTTGATGTAAACAATATATTCATAATTCAAAAGTGTTAATTTTTGTGTGACATAAATGTGGCAACAGCTACAGACTGTCTCGATTCAAGAAACTTGTCCTCCAACATAAATGACAAATCAAGTTTTTTGTCTTTGCCTTGCAAAACAGCCCACATGAACATCTTCTCATCTCGCTCGTTTGTCAGTGTATTCCAACAAATATAGAAGCGTTATAAGAATGATAAAACACCTCTTTGGTTAAGGTGAACATATTGGGGAAAGGTCATGGTCAGGGTTAAAATAAACCATTGACTGTTGGTGGAAGATGGGGTGCCAACAGCAGCCCTGTGCCAAAGTCACATCAGGAAAACATAAACACACTTTTGACTAGTGTTTGACCAATGCTACTGACCGATGCCCAAACCAAAGGACCAATGCTGTCTGTTTTCTGGTAAAGACAGTCTGGGCATATTACATTACATTACTGATGCCATAATCAACCAACCATCTAACTTGTTGTGGGTGAGTCTGACAAGTCAGAAATTACTGGATGAAATGAAGTGGGCCAAGTTTAGGTTAGTTAGGTAAGTTTAGGCCCCCACCCCAAGTTGAACTTCTATGACATATGCAGTTTTTTCACATTTCCAGTATTAAAATGGGAATTACAGTAAGGAACAGTTTATTCAAACTATGAACATTCTACACTTTCAATTTGATTTATCAAGAAGGTAAGAAACCAAAAAGAAGCACCGAAATGTAAACTACAATAGATATACAGTATGCCAGTTCCAGCATAAAAACAAAACAAAGAAAATAGATAGACCAAATACCTCTTTTCACTGCCCTGTTTGGTGAGACACTAAACAAACATACCAAAATGCAATGGAACTACTAGATAGTGCATTGCATCTGTAGGTGGTTTTATATTTTAATATAATATAAGACTGAACAGGGTTTTACAGGTCTGATTTTCTTCTAGAGTATTGTAAGTAATCAACTCTACAAGCTGATACACAACAGTGATCCCTCTGTATTGAGAATTGCTTGCAGATGCAGAAAGTGCCAAAGCTACACATTTTAGACATTTAGTTGTGTTTGGATGGAGCATCAGCACATGAAAGACTAAAACTGCAATATTGTTGGCAACTCCAAAGCAGATGAATGGACATTTTGACTAACTAACTATAATTACAACAGTTTGGGTTCAACCCCACCAAAATCAGGAACAGAAAACAGAAAAGAAGGACACTGGAGAGTACCAACAACTAAACTTGTGCAGAGCTCTACTTCTGCATTTGCCTCGGAGGTCCCTGACTGATAACCACATCCTTTTCCGTTAAGTATTTATTGAGGGGATTCTTGTATCCCCTACAATTAGACTCTAGTTCCCGTTTATGCAAATGAGGTGTATATTCTAAGATTAAATTTACGCTAAATCCTGAACTCCACTGGGATCAGGTTAGCATGGGGGTCCTGGTTCAAGTGAGTCAAAAGATGAGACTAAACTCTCAAGGTTGAATTTTACATGCATCAAGTTAATGAGGCTTAAAAATTGATAATGCAAGGCGTGTTCTGGCAGTCGATGTCCTAAAAGTCAGACCCACCTGGGATATTTTTAAAGAATTTTAAGTATATATTTTTTCAGATTTGATAATATAATAATTGACAGTACAGGCCAAGAAGAAATGTGGGGACAAAGAGGAGGGATGTGCAAATTAGGCAAAATATGAGGATCATGTGATCGCCCAGGTTTCAATGATATGGAAACTGATGATCTGCTGTGTTAACCCCCTACGTGGAGCAGCAGAATGCAGAATCATAAGGGGAAATGTAATGGTAGGAAATGCCAACATGTAGTGTCAGTTGTCACAAACCAGGCAGGTGGGTGACGTGCGGTAAATCATTACCTTTAAATGGTCATTTGTGAGCACAAATACCTATTTCTTTCCCTGAATTAAGTAATTAGTAAATTCATTGCCTAGAATTATTAGTTCATTATTACCCTAAAATGATTCAGATCCTACCTATCTAATAGATGCTAGATGGTGACATGCCCTATGGTGCCCCCAGGGTTCAATTCTGTGGTCCATTTTATTTTGTCTCTTGGTGCTATCATCTGCAAATGTAATGTCCAATTTCACTGTAACACAGATGACACAAAGCTTTATATTCAAATCAACCCCTACAAGTGCCTTACAGAAATAAAACACAGTATGTTTTACCACTTAAACCTTACAAAATCTAAGATGATCATACTTTCTTCCTGCAAAGAAAAGGACTATACAAATAAAGCTATTATCACTATTAATTCATTTTAATTTTGTTTTTTGTGTTTTGGCTGTTCCACAAGGTCACACAATGCAGATTAAGCCTTTCACTACCAGGTAAATCTCTCCATATTCACAGTATACCAGAGTTTTAAAATCTTGTGTCTGTGGCAACGTTCCTGCACTTGCAAACCCGTAGTGATGTTTTATGCCAATCAGCAATGATTGGTTTATCAAGCCTTAAGGGGGGAGCAACTGTAGTGACAGCAGCAACATAGCATTGTAGATCCTATACATCATAAGCATGTCGACAAAAGTTCCACACATGAATTCTCTGTAAACATAGCTGACCAAACAACGGCATCAAACTGCTCATATCCCTTCACTTCTGCAGAAAATGTTTGCCCTCTGGAAGAATATAAAAGTCAAATTACTGGGAAAATTCATCAAACATTGAAACATCACAAAACCTTCCAGTAGTATAAAATATCAACACAGTGCAGACCTATAGCAGAGCAGAGGCCTCAGAGGCCTCGTAATGAGGCAGGGCTAAGTGCTTCTACTAACTCAGCAGCTAGGCTCAGGATTATTTCCTCAGGCAAACAAAAACACAAAAATACACTCACCTAAAGGATTATTAGGAACACCTGTTCAATTTCTCATTAATGCAATTAATCAACTCATTAATGCAATTAATCTAATCAACCAATCACATGGCAGCTGCTTCAATGCATTTAGGGGTGTGGTCCTGGCCAGGACAATCTCCTGAACTCCGAACTGAATGTCAGAATGGGAAAGAAAGGTGATTTAAGCAATTTTGAGCGTGGCATGGTTGTTGGTGCCAGACGGGCTTGTCCGAGTATTTTACAATATGCTCAGTTACTGGGATTTTCACGCACAACCATTTCTAGGGTTTGCAAAGAATGGTGTGAAAAGGGAAAAACATCCAGTATGCGGCAGTCCTGTGGGCAAAAATGCCTTGTTGATGCTAGAGGTCAGAGGCGAATGGGCCAACTGATTCAAGCTGATAGAACAGCAACTTTTACTGAAATAACCACATGCAGCAAAGCATTTGTGAAGCCACAACACGCACAACCTTGAGGCGGATGGGCTACAACAGCAGAAAACCCTACCGGGTACCACTCATCTCCACTACAAATAGGAAAAAGATGCTACAATTTGCAAGAGCTCACCAAAATTGGACAGCTGAAGACTGGAAAAATGTTGCCTGGTCTGATGAGTCTCGATTTCTGTTGAGACATTCAGATGGTAGAGTCAGAATTTGGCATAAACAGAATGAGAACATGGATCCATCATGCCTTGTTACCACTGTGCAGGCTGGTGGTGTAATGGTGTGGGGGATGTTTTCTTGGCACACTTTAGGCCCCTTAGTGCCAATTGGGCATCGTTTAAATGCCACGGCCTACCTGAGCATTGTTTTTAACCTATCCATCCCTTTATGGCCACCATGTACCCATCCTCTGATGGCTACGTCTAGCAGGATAATGCACCATGTCACAAAGCTCGAATCATTTCAAATTGGTTTCTTGAACATGACAATGAGTTCACCGTACTAAAATGGCCCCCACAGTCACCAGATCTCAAACCAATAGAGCATCTTTGGGATGTGGTGGAACGGGAGCTTCGTGCCTTGGATGTGCATCCCACAAATCTCCATCAACTGCAAGATGCTGTCCTATCAATATGGACCAACATTTTTGAATTTGTTGAATCAATGTCACGTACAATGAAGGCAGTTCTGAAGGCGAAAGGGGGTCAAACACAGTATTAGTATGGTGTTCCTAATAATCCTTTAGGTGAGTGTATACAAAATGTGAACCCTAGTTCTTTGTATTAATCAAAAATACTCCAATTCATCCAACTTATTCCCTACGTCTTTTTGCACCAATGTAAGAAAAAAGTACTTCCTTTGGACATAAAACAAGAGACCCACTACTGACTACCTCATCTAACACTACAGACCAAGCTAAAAAACTCACAGACTTTGCATTGTTTTTTAGTATACGTCTAAACTTAAGGGAATTATGTGGAGACGTTGTGTTGCTGCAGAAGCTAAAATAAAGGATCCTGCAGAGGAAGAAAAAGAAATCTGCAATGACTTCCTCATGGCCGGCAATGCAACCCTTATAAATCAACTCTGCATTCTATTATTGGCATGTTTAGGGTAGGCTACACTTTAAGTGAAAACAGTCTGTCTACCAGGAAACCACTGAATTTCAACTTCCTGACTTTCTACGTCTGACTAGAAAGGTCAGCCCTCCTTCAGAGATACAGCTAAGAAGGCCACTGGGACGCTAATATTTGAAAGGCTATTAATTGAAGTTTTAGGCAAGTATAAGTCAACTACAATCACAATTACTTGGTTAGCATGTCACTTTAATTGCTTAGTGTTTAATAATTTGTGAGAACGTCAGACCACTTCCTATTTAGGTAGTGTACATAAAACGGGTTGTTTAAAGGGGCTCCATGAAGTTTTTGACAAGCTTAGGCAAATAGGTTTGTGTTTTGCTTGTCTCATGCCCATACATAAAGATGCACATGCACCTGGGACATGATACACATTCCAATCAATGTTTTCACTCAAAGCAGTGTGTGGCAATGAATGTAAAATAATTAAAGTCTGATCATTTAAAAAAAGTTCCTCTAGGCCAGAGGTCACTAATAGGCGGACCGCGGCCTGGATCTGGACCCAGCCGCTGTCCTCTCCGGACCGCCGACCTACAGCTATTGAGACTTACTACCTCGTGACGGAGTGTTTCTATTTTAACCCGCGCAGCTTTTCTAGCATTTACTTTACTGGTTTAGTGGCCCAGGAAACTCACAGACCAATCGCATGTGTTCCAATCGTCTAATGTGACGCTGGTCAGCCAATCAAATCTGTGCATTCGATGCTTGCGAGTCGAGTTCGCTAGTCTCACCAGAGACGTTTTGGAAACACACGAATAGAGAGGTGAAAGGAAAAAGAGATTTCACATGGCTTTTAATCGAGAATGTACAGAGTCTTACATGTACATTCCTCCCACGGGCAGTTCAAAACCAGAATATCTCATTTATCTCCAATCCTAGCTGGCAGGACAAGCTAGAGCTCACGTTTCTCACTGAACAAGAGAAAGTAGGAAAGTGGTAGTTCTACAAGAGGGAATAAAAGAGAAGAGGAGGCATTACAGCTGTTCATTTGTCAAGATGTGTTTAGTATAGAATTGGTTAAGACTACACTTCATCACTTCAAGCTACACTTTTTATTAATTTTTTTCAAAAAATTAGGCTTTATTTTAGTTTACATAATGAAATTTAGAATGTATTATTAGAGCAGTTATTTATTATCCCTCCAGTTTGATGTGAAAACTGACAGTAAATATTCTTGAAATATTATTTAAGTTGACAGTCTGTTGTTGACTAAAATCATATGTTGATAACTACGCCTATACATTATGGTACTGATTGATAACGCAGGGTAGTCGTTTTGATGTTCACTTTGGGAAATTTTCTCTAACTGGACCTCTTTGAATTCTAATTGAATACCCCTGGTGTATGCTGTCAGTAATAGATCTTAGAAAGAAATAGAATCGCAATCGGCCAAAATCAGAATCGGCAGGTCAGACCTTTTAAAAAAAAATCAGTAACTGGAATCAGCCAGGAAAAATGTAATCTGTGCATCTCTTACTACAGTGATAATCCTGTATGTGAACCGATATTAAGCTAATACCATAAATGAACTGTTGTGTTGGGTTTTGCACATTATGATGTTAAGTGGCAGATCAGTTGGCTTGCTACTGTTAAAAGTTATTTAGGATAATATGGCTACGTGGTGAACCTATGAACTTAAGCCATATTTTACAACTATTGCATTGTGTTGTTGGCCAGAAAAATAGTAGTAAGACTGTGTACACGTATCCTATACAAGTACAATTTATGTCACCACTGTATTATTTGTGTCCCCTTCAAAAATTGCTCTTGAGAAATTTTATGTTTATCGTCTCCCCCTACTGTGAGATGAAATTTACGCCCTCCTCTCTCCTATCACTTTCTGCAGGTCTTTCTGGCTCTGGAGCTGTGGAGTCTGGATCTGTGGTTGCAGGTCACCTGCTACCTGTCACTGTGGGTGTAGGGTAGAGCAGGTCGGTGGACCCAAATACAGGACACGTAGACTGACAGGTACAGTTCAGTGATACTTTAATATAAACAAAAGGCGAGCACACTTACAAGAGCAGCTGAGTTCAGGAAATCCAAAATAACACAGTCCAAAACAAAGAAGGTAATCCAACAGAAAAATCCAGAAACAGGTGAAAATCCAAACCACTGACGAGGAACAGGCAAGACGAGCACAACAAGACAGAGCAGACAACACACAGTAATGACCCAACAAAGACTAAACAGAAACACCAGGTATATATACACAGGGACTAACGAGCAGGGCGGGAGCAACACAGGTGGCAGGGATCAATGTAAACGAGGCAGGCAGAGAGACAACAGGGAAAACAGAGAGAGGCAGGCAGAGGCAACAGGGGGCAACAGAGAGGCAGGCAGGCAGAGACAGCAGAGGGGAACAAAGAGGCAGCCAGGCAGAGAGATAACTGGGGAAACAGATGGAACACTTGACAGGCAGACATGGGGCAGAATAAATAACCAACACAGACAGAACACATGAAACAAAATACCAGACAAGGATCTAACTTCAGACAATAACAGAAACCCATGTAAACAGACAAACACTGATTAACTATAACACAGTGATTATAACAGACAAAACCTAAACGAGAACACAGAACTAGGAAACAGAGTACCAAGCGGACTAAAGATGCAGAGAAAGTACTAGAAGCAAATACGACATGAACTAAGGCACAGGACTGGGAACAAAGACTCCAAGAAGACAGACAGAGACGGAAATGAGTGAAACACAAAAAACATATAAACATACAACACACAAAAGGTCAAAATGTATATCCCTATATTGCCTTCAGCTGCTCTTTGTAAAGTCTATGCTGCCATCCACAGAGCATCTTCACACCGATAAAATAATGTTGTGCAGAGTGTCCTCTTGTGCTGGAGGAAGAGAATCACAAATATCTCATGTTTGATAATGTGGGATGCATTTCATACAAATTTTCCCCAAAATGCAACTTCACAGATTTGTTATCTTCGGACTCTGAGGTCTCAATTAGAATTTAAAATTATGTAGCCTTAGCGTGTTCTTGGGTTTAAAAAACAGACATGTGGTGTTGAAAATCCTCCTTAGTTTCTCTGATTCTCCAGACACATATGGAATCACAATGTTGTTGCGTTTGACCTTCTCCTTATCCCAAAAAGTCATTTCCACCGTAAATTGGAGCGGAAACTGTCTCCACAATTCAGAAAATTAAGCGTTTAATGCTGCAGTTTTATGGGGGATTACGCCCAGAACGCCCACTGATGTATTTCAGCATTTTACATTTCTTCAAAATCTTCTTGTCTTGTTCTCATGCATCATCACATCTCATGATCCAAGTGTATCATTACGCCCCTAATCTGAGCCCTTATGTCACCACCACTTTTCAACACAAAGTGATGCCCTTGCATGACATGTTCGTCTCACATCTGCACACTGGTGAAGAAAGCTCAGAAACAACTGTATTTCTTGAGGAAGCTTAAAGGAGAACTCTGGGCAATTTTTAAGTTAATCTTGAACGTTATACCTTTGTGAGTACTGTCTATAGAAAAAAAATGAACCAGATTGGTGCTTCCAACACGGAGCTGCTACAGCTAATTCCCAGAGCTCCCACTTACATGGGAGACATATACATAAAGAGTGTCTTTGTGCCTCTTAACAGACACAAAATGCAAAATGTCTGTCCAACATGAACAGGGCCCTTACATGACAACAAGATGCAATTTACCTTTTTTCCGGCAACAATTGAGTTCCCACGGGACTTCAGCTCGAGACTACAGCTAGCCGTCTGACACACTATTTAGGTGAATTTAAACAATGGCTAAGTTGCTAAATGCATGTGTTGTTGTATGATGTTAGCGTGTCTCTAATAAGATCAGTCACAAACATGATCCCTGCACGATCTAATCCATAGCTTCTGATTAACTCACTGTCATCCGTTGTCTGCAACACATTTCTTCTCCCTCTTCGTCTTTCTTCCATTTTCTCCTCTACTAAAAAAACTGTTAAGCCTCTTAAGTCCTCGTCCGTGCTCCTAACAATTTTGACCTTAAGACCTCTGAATTGTAATCGTTTCATCTGATTTCAGGCCGTTTCGGACACTCGGGTGAAGGGTGGAGAGAGGTGGAGCGGTCAACTGATCACCATCTGGTGGTGAGTTGGGTCAGGGGTTGGGGGAAGACTCTGGACACACCTGGTAAGCCCAAACGAGTTGTGCGGGTGAACTGGGAATGTCTGGTGGAGACCCCTGTCTGTGAGATCTTCAACTCAAACCTCCGGCGGAGCTTTTCTGGCATCCCTGTGGAGGTTGGAGACATTGAACTTGAGTGGGCAATGTTCAAAGCCTCTATTGCAGAAGCTGCAGCGGAAAGCTGTGGTCTCAAGCTCTTAGGTGCCTCAAGGGGCGGTAACCCTCGAACACCATGGTGGACACCGGTGGTCAGGGAAGCCGTCCGACTGAAGAAGGAGGCCTTCTGGGATTTGTTGTCTCGGAGGACTCCGGACACAGTTGCAAGGTACCGACAGGCCCGAAGGGCTGCAGCCTCTGCTGTGGCAGAAGCAAAGCAGCGGGTGTGGGAAAAGTTCAGAGAAGACATGGAGATGGACTTTCAGTCGTCACCAAAGTGTTTCTGGAGAACTGTCCGCCATCTCAGAAGGGGGAAGCGGGGAACCGTCCAAGCTGTGTACAGTAAGGATGGGACCCTGTTGACCTCAACTGGGGAGGTAATTGGGTGGTGGAAGGAACGCTTTGAGGAACTCCTAAATCTGACTGACACACCCTCTCTAGTAGAGGCAGAGCTGGAGAGAGTGTGTGCCAATTACAGGGGTATCACACTTCTCAGCCTCCCCGGTAAAGTCTACGCCAGGGTGCTGGAACGGAGGGTTCGGCTGATTGTCGAACCTCAGATCGAAGAGGAACAATGCGGTTTTCGTCCCGGTCGTGGAACAACTGACCAGCTCTTTACTCTCACAAGGATCCTGGAGTGGGTATGGGAGTATGCCCATCCATTCTACATGTGCTTTGTGGATCTGGAGAAGGCATATGACCGGGTCCCCTGGGAGATACTGTGGGAGGTGCTGCGGGAGTATGGGGTGAGGGGGGCCCTTCTTAGGGCTATCAAATCCTTGTACATCCAAAGCGAGAGCTGTGTCCGAGTACTCAGCAGTAAGTCGGACTCTTTCCAGGTGGGGGTTGGCCTTCGCCAGGGCTGCGCTTTGTCACCAATCCTGTTTGTGATATTCATGGACAGGATATCGAGGCGTAGCCGTGGCAAGGAGGGGCTGTGGTTCAGTGGGCTTGGGATCTCGTCCGCTTTTTGCGGATGATGTGGTCCTGATGGCATCATCGGTCCATAGCATTCTGCTCTCACTGGATCGGTTCGCAGCAGAGTGCGAACCGGCTGGGACCTCTAAATCTGTGGCCACGGTTCTCAGCAGGAAACCGGTGGAGTGCCAACTCCAGGTAGGGAATGAGTCCTTACCCCAAATGAAGGAGTTCAAGTACCTCGGGGTCTTGTTCACGAGTGAAGGGAGACTGGAGCAGAAGATTGGCAGGAGAATTGGAGCAGCAGGGGCGGTACTGCACTCGCTTTACCATACCGTTGTGACGAAAAGAGAGCTGAGCCGTAAGGCAAAGCTCTCGATCTACCGGTCAATTTTCGTTCCTACCCTCACCTATGGTCATGAAGGCTGGGTCATGACCGAAAGAACGAGATTGCATTAAGATTTTTTATGAATACGGGCCCAGGCTCTTAAACTCAAATTCATCCTCAGCACTGCTCTAGTGATGATAGTTTATTTCTGTTACCATTTTTCATAATAGATTCTTTATTAATGTATATCTGTACACCACATGCACAAATATCTTGGTAACACACATGAGCTGCTGTCAGTTGCAGTATTTAATGTCATATCTATGTGACAGAGGTGAATGTCATCACAACAAATTAAAAACATGAGACAGAAACTAACTCAGATTAGCATTCATTCATTCATTGTAATTTCTGCAGAAATACCACAAAAAGACAAAGAATGTAATAGCTATGTGGTAATTGGAAGAACAGTTACAATTTGAACTTTAAATTTAGGTCTCTATAAATTAAGGTTATACTAGCTTTGTTAAAATAGAATGATTTGTTAGAATTACTAGAGAAAACAAAAGCTCAGGGAGGTGAATTGTGTGCATAGCTTATAACCAACCTCCAGATAACCAAAAAATAATGGCCATTTTTAAGCACAAATTGAGTTTGTGGTTTCTATGGTGAGAGCTTTGGCTCTGGATGCTGTACAGCTGTCATCACTTGGGATTTCTAAATGCAAAAATCCTGCTTTTCAATATCTGGCCCCGTTTTGATTTCTTTTGGGGGTTTTTCATTCAAGCTGATTTTACAGCTATATGATTGCTACACGAAGTTATTACTCTTTGGTGGCCTATAGGACACCTAGTTGATTATCTGATAAAGCATTTAGCATTTGGACAAAGGGTTTGTTATCTTAAATTTGTATCTGCCTTTACAAGTTGAATTTGACGGGTTCTAACTAGGCTAGGTGGCTGCATCCAAACCCAGGAAACATTAACTCTTAAAGATGCTGCATGAATATTTTCAGCATATTAACCAGTAAATAATGATGTGGAAACGGAGTTATAGAAAACATCACAAACTCCAAATAAGTGTGATGATAATTTTTTACAATCCAATAAACCTTTAAAATTCATGGTTTCCAGATTGCAAAATTCATTGCTACCAGGTATGTGCTCGTACGCGAGCTCGCTTGAACTCATGAGGGAGCATAATCCAAAACACAACCGCTTTCACACAGAAATCCTGCAATAAATGCAGAAACACCGGCATGCTGACTGTGACTTTTCTCCAAACTTGTTCAGGCTCTGTTACTTCGTTCCCAGCTCAGAGTCTGTGAAGGTTCTCAGTCATCCAGGTCATAGTTATCCAATGAAGGTTGAGGTCAAGGACAAATGGACTTGGTTGAAGATACTAGAAGATGTTTCATCCCTCATCCAAGAGACTTCTTCAGTTCTGACTGATTGGTAGGGAAATTCAGCTATTTAACCCCTGGGATCATTAGCTGGGATCGTCGATACCGCTGGTTCATTAGAGGTCCTGGCTGTGGTAACGACAGTCGTCATGGTCGTTACAGGCACCCATGGCCAAGGCTGAACGACCATCGTTGGCATCTTAACCTGGCCAAGAGGAAATGTTTGTTCAGTTTCCTGGAAAGTGATGAAAGGACAGCATTGTAAGGGGGGTTAAGGGTACTTCGCTACATTTCAGAGGGAACTATAACAATTTTTACTGCATTACAACAGCCATATTTTTATTGCAGATTAGAATTTTACACACAAAATATAAAAACTATGCATTATTAAGTTGCTCAACCTAAAACAGCTACAAAAGTATATTAATGGCAAAAGAGGGCATGCTGCTGCAGGATGCATACTTTTACTTTTGATACTTTAGGTACTGTACATTTTGCTGGTGATACATACTTACTAGATATTTTTTCCGTAGGTACAGTTTTACATTTCAGACTTTTACTTGAAGTTGAGTATTTTTGCATTGTGTTAGTGCTACTTGTTTAAAAAGACGTTCTGAGTGCTTCTTCTACCAGTGGTTTATTTATATTTATATTTATTTAATAATGCAATTGAAATATATTTAATTAATATATTTATATATTTAATATAGTAATTGTGTTTTTGCTATTAATTGAGTACTTTGTACATATTGCTACTTTTAATTCAGTAAAGGATCACGATACCTCTTTCACCTCTACTCACTTCAGTAGAAAGTTCAGAACTACTGTACATCATTCTGACAGCAAAACAATCCAATCTTTGAATAATTCATGACTACTCGCATGATTTCAGTCTGGCGACATTTTCCTGACATAAATATCACCTAAATTTTCTGGATGACCTGCCTGTTAAATATGTTTTTGTCTAAACTGAGGAGAAGAAAAACAAAAGAAGAAAACAAAAACTGGATTACTGAGTTGAAAAAAACAAGTTGATTTTAAGAAAACTAATTATGTAAATAACTGTTTTGAATATAAAATGAAATTCCTTACCATGCAGAATGGCGATGCAGCAGCAGAGAGCCAGAACAGCCAGGAGAAGTGGTTTAGTCGTCATCTTGGTGGTTGTTTTGATCTTTCAGCACCAATGAGGATGTGAGTGAATGGAGTCGAGTCTGGGTTTATAAAGCGGCAAATAAGGAAGTGTGTGTAGGAAGCACTCTGCACTTTTCCTGTCTTGACAAAATGTAAAAATTATGGCATGAGAATTATGGCATGAGCTAAATTTGGCTTCCCCTCTGAGGGTCTATTTTTACACTTCAATTCTGATACTCATTGCTTTTTTGTCCACCGTCTTTTTTTATTGAGCAATTGTATTACACAAATATTACAGGAATACATTCTTTACTCACTTTTACAGCCTGTAGCATCAACCCAAATACTAGGCAAACAGTAAGAACAAACAACAATGATAATCAATCAGAATAAGTAGAACAACAAATAGAAAGAAAGACAAAAACAAAAGGTTGATAAGGTAAATACAGAGTTGACCAAAATCCCCCCATCCAGAAGTCCACGTCCCATCGTCCCCTAACGTTTTCAGTCTTATTTCTTCATCATTCCCTATACCAGCCTTCCCTTATTCATCACAGTCCCTACTACCGCAGCGACCTTCAGTAATCAATATTGAATCATCTCAATTACGGTGTGATGCATGCTAAAATATTGAGTGCTACCTTGGATTAATATTTGCAAGGTATGATATGAAAGATTTCCAGGTCCTATTGAATGTTTCCATACCTTGAGGATTAATTTCTTTGCTGACATGAGGCAGAAGGAAAGAAAAAGTTGGTGCTCTGTGTTTAAGATTTGGAATGTCTCAGATAAGCCAAGAATAATAAGCAAAGGCTCTGGCTCGATCAGGGTATTCATAACCTCCGACATAATGCTACATATATCAATCCAGAAAGATTGGGTCTTGTGGCAGATAACAAAACTATGAAGGAAAGCTGCCACTGAAGTGTGACATTTATTGCACACAGATGACAACTCAGGGTTTATGCTATGCAGAAAAATGGAGAGTGTATAATTTTAAATTGGATGAGACAATGTCTTGCATTATTCGAGCAGGCACGTACAGTATATTCTTCAAGCTCTGCTCCCATAGATCATTTGGAATTTGTTCCCCAAGCTCCTCTTCTCACTTGGCCTTGTAAGATTCAGAGGAGGGGGACCATAGTCGTAGCAGAGAATTGTAGATGTGGGAAATCAACTGACTTTCATTTGGTGATAATTTTAGACAATAATCTATAAATGATTGTTCCTGTCTCAAAGCCTTTTAAATGTTTCCATACATAATCCCTGACTTGTAGGTAGTGGAAGAAGTTGCCATTATCGAGTCCATATTTCTTCTGTAGCTGTGTAAAGGAAGCAAATACGCCCTCTATGTGTCTACACAGTGAATGCCTGATCTGCTCCAAGCAGAGAAGGCCACATCCAAGTTAGATGGGGGGAAGTAGAATTCTTGCAGAGGGACATGGGTTTAAGATTAAAACTGGATTTAATTTGTTTCCAAATGAGGATCAAATTATGTTTGATAGGGTTACTATTATACAGCAATTTATTTAACTTAGTAGGGGCTAGTAGAATTGCACCTATAAAATACAGGTAGCAGTCCTCTTGCTCCATCGTCAACCAGGCAGGAGTAAGTGTTGAAATATTTAGTCAAAAGCCGAAAGTCATAATATCAGAGGTCTAGTGATAAAGTCAGCATAAAGTCAGGAAGGGCTGACCCTCCTTCAAGCTTAGGCCTGCAGAGATGTTTTTTGACTATTCGGACTTTGGTCAGGTCAGGTCAGTGGATGGTCCTCTCCGGGTATACATAATATTTAAAAGCCGTCTGAGGTTGAAGGTAGAATTTCTATTTGAAATGGGACCAGTCTGGTCTGAGTGTACTAGTTTTTCCAGAACGGGGTTCAGCCTGTTGGCTGATCATTTTAGTCAACATTGAGGAGTGAAACCTTCCATTTTTTTATGAATTACTGTTATCACAGACTCAGTCAAAGTGGGTAGCAGACTATCAGTCATCTGGGCGTGTTGATGTCCAGTTACGCTGTTTACTTACATGACCTAAGTGAAGTGAAAAAGTGAGAGGGCTGTGGTCTGAAATCACAATGCCATGATATTTAGCATTCTGAGGAAGGGCATGAGTTTGGCGTCGACTTACAAGTAGTCTATCCTACTATAGGAGTTGTCAACAGGTGAATAAAATGAATAGTTCCGGCCTGAGGGGTTAAGTGTCCTCCATATGGAGGAAATTTTTTGATGAAAATTCACTTGAGGCACTCCTTGGGGTTCTCCTCATCGAGGATCTATCAAGGTATGTATCTAGAATAGTATTAAAGTCACCACCGATTATCATATTTGTTTGGGAAATATCTGGTATCAACGCAAAGACTTTTGAAAAAAATACGGGATTATCCATATTAGGGGCATATATCTTTACTAAAGTGAGAGAGATGCTATGGATTTCTCCAATTACTATAAAATAACGACCTTCCTTAGCGATTGTTTCTTTCTGTAGAAAGGGAACACCTCTTCTTAAGAGAATAGCTGCACCTCTTGCTTTGGTTTAGAAAGTTGGATGATATACTTCCTCTATCCATTTAGTTTTTAACCTACTGTGAGAGTTATTCTTCAGATGGGTCTCTTACAAAAACGTGACGTCTGAAGCCAGTGATTTTAAGTGAGCCAGAACCTTCCCTCTCTTGACTGGGTTGTTTACCCCAAATACATTCCAACTGCCAAATGTGAGTCCCTGCCCTGCCTCTTTATCAACAAGGAAGTTAATGAATAAATTAACAGGTAAATAATTAAGTATGGTAAAGTTCTCTGGCCAACTCAGAACGAAAGCGGGGTGAGCCTTCGAGTAAACAGGGTAAATGTAGCAACTTAAATTGCTTCCCCACCACTTCTGTGGGCCTGTTGTTAACTTCTAACTTTGGTCCCATAGCTTGGTAACTCGATAATATAAACAAATTGGTTTAAAAAAGAAATATATTCATGCACATGAAAAACTGTTCCTGCTTTTTCAAACTGGAAGTGTTTAGCATGTCCATAGTGATAAGAAGGAACAGATATTGCATTCGACTAATGAAAGGATGAGTTTAATTGTGTCACTCCAACCGGAGATCTAATGCTCTCATCAACCATAACATAAGGCGTAGACTGGCTGACAGGAGAAATCAACAGGATGAAGATACAAAATACCATTCAGCATTAATAAGCTAGTTCTACATTTTACAATTCGAAACAGAACAGTTATTTAGGTCCATAAGTAAACAGAAACAATGTAGCACATCTTGGGTTAGGAAGCAAGGTAAAACGTTACAGCCAACAGATTGTTTATGGAATGGGGCAGTCTTACAGTAGGATATAAGATGACTGATGTGTGTAATGCATGTGAATTAACAGTTAGTGTTGCGCTAGTCACATGTCCCCTTCATTGGATGTATTCTGCAATGAGTAGTCACCTGTAGGCGGGGTAGTCGGGAAAGATTTGGATCTTCTTGCCTTCATAGTGAAGGTGTTTTGCCACTTGTAGGTTTGCTTAGTATATCCTCCAACACATAATAGTAGTACAGCCTCAAAATGAAGGCCTGGGTGACTCGTGGGGCTCGGGTTGCTTTCGGAGGGTCCGGTTCGCCCTGTCGATAAGGGGCTTTTCATCCAAGGCCAGTACGTTTTGTAGCAGCACAGCAACGAAATCTCTTGGCCTGGATCCTTCTAATCCCTCAGGGAGACCTATGATTCTTAAGTTGTGCCTCGCCGAGCGTACCTCTACTTCAGTGGTCACCAACCTTTTTGAGTCCAAGATGACCTGACCTCAGCCCTGATTAAAGGCAAGATCTACCTCATGAAGGCAAGATCTACCTCATGAAGTGAGAGAAAGAAAGCCAAAATACTTGCAACTTGAGGCGTTTTATTTAGGCAAACTGTAACTGGTATATTAAACAGGTCATAGCTATTGCTTTATTTATGTACATCCCAACATCAATTTTTCTATTTACATTATAGCATTATGTAGATAAAGCCTAGGTTATTTTGTTCAAAGTGGGAAAAAATCAACACATTTTGAAATGAGCAGATCATATGTAGTGCCGTTAATAACAGTTAATTGTGAAGCTTATGAACTTGCTTCATGTATGTTACTACATTTAATTTGTATCACTCAAGAAAGCAGATTAATGGCCCGAGTAAATGAAACTAAATGCAGGTCTAGTCCAATTTATGCAGCATCACTTTCACAATACCAACAGGCAAAATGTTTGGAGTAATGTTCACTCAAGTCAGTGTGATGCCTGTGATTGAATACTGTCTGTGAGTTCTTTGTAGTTTGGCTCATAGCTGCAGACAGCCAGTCTGAGGCAGTCTGTGAGGTGTCTGTCAGTAAGGCGCCTCCTATACTTTGATTTTATTATTTTCATTTGTGAAAATGCCATTTCACAGAGGTAAGTGGATACAAAGTAGGCACTCACTTTTAGTGCACATGCAGTGAGGAGAGGAAACTCTCTACTTACAAGTCCCCAAAAGTCACTGTCCCTTGATCTGGCTTTCAGTTCTATGTCATTTTGCAAATCAATTATCTCCATGTCAACACCACTTTACAAAGCCTATCCTTGATGAAATTTAGCTGCTACCTGTTCTACATCAATGGTCTGAAATGGGTTTGAGACGAATGCAGCAATGTCTTCCATGACGTCTAACTCACTAAAACGCTGATTGAACTCCGTTGCAACTTTGTCCAGGTGAGCACAGTACTGCTCTAGGTGGAACGCATCCTTGTCTTTGATATCTTATCATGTGGGACAGGGGTCGGGTTTTTCCCTGGATCTCAGTGTTCAGTGCATTCAGTTTTGCCGTTAAGTCCGTCAGAAATCTGAGGTCAAATAGCCACGCGTCATCTGATAGTTCTTTGTGGTCCTCATTCCTCGTTGACAGAAAAGTCTTTATCTCTGGCAGCAAGTCAACAAATCCACGCGACTCAGCCACCAGACATCAGCGTGGAGAATCAGGTCTCCGTAAGTGGCCTCGAGCTTATCCAATAACGCCTTTCCTCGAATCGAGTTAATCATTTTGACCACCAATGTCATGACATGAGAGAAGTCCACGACTTTCCCAACCAAGGCCTGCTGATGAATTACGCAGTGATAATTCACAAAGTCTGGAAAAGCAGGATCATTGCGGCACAGTGCTATAAAACCAGAGCTCACACCGCGCATTGCCGGAGCTCCATCAGTAGTGATTGCCAAAACTTTATGAATTGGAATGCAATTTTCATCGACGTATTTTCTAAATTCCTTAAAAACATCCTCACCCCTTGTTCTGTCCTTCAAGTGCAGAAGAGTGAGAAAGTCCTCCTTTGTTGTAGAATCCTGGAAAACCATTCTGACAAATACAACAAGCTGAGCTGTGTCCATTACATCCAGGGATTCATCCAACTGCAGTGAGAAATATTCACAAATAGCCAGGTCCCTTAACACCTGACGATCCACGTCCTCCGACAGTGATTCCACCCTTCTTGTCACTGTTGCGGGGCCAAGCGGGACACTGCTGAGTGCTGTTTTGGTGTCATCTTTGTTTTTGAAGTCGTTGCAAACTGTGTCGGCGGTAATAGCCATAGCCTCCCTGATTAACTCGCCGTCTGCAAAAGGCTTCTTATGTTTGGCCAAAAGGTCACTTACACGAAATGATGCTTCTGTGGTAGTCTTATGTCGAACAGCAGGTTTAGTGAAGAGCGACTGCTGGGCTTTCAACTCCAAATTTAGCTCCGCCACTTTTTTAGCACGGATAGCGCTCTTTGGTGGATAGCTGTCCCTACAGGTCGGGTGGTTAGCATTGTGGTGCCGCTCCAGATTTCCTCTTTTAGTCAGTGCTTGTGTTTCCCAGCATAACATACATATACACTTGTCTTTAACTAACGTAAAAATGAATTCTTCTTCCCATTCTGGATGGAAATAATAAGTTCGAGGCTTCTTTCGCGGAGCTTCAGCCATGTTAGCTGGCTGTAACCTAACTAACCTAGCCCTTGTGTGTATCTGCATGTGAAATCTGAAACCGGTGAGGACGACTTCTCTTAATTCACTGGTCAATTCAATTGTACTTTTATTTTATTGGTCACTTTCTTGCTACTGTAAATATACTACAGCTGGCTCAAGAGAGAGGCTCCTTGCAAAACCGAACTTTAATTGGGCATTTAGATGATTGTGTAATTATTTTAATATTTTCACGATCTACAGGAAAAGTCTCAAAGATCGACATATCGATCGCGATCGACAGGTTGGTGACCTCTGCTCTAGGTCCTCGCATTTCTCTGTCAATTTCTCCACATCAGAGTGCAAGCGGGTGACTTGACGTTGAAGTGCAGTGACCTCGTCTCAGTAGTGTGTAGCAGACTTTTTTAACAGAACTGGTGGTTGCCTTCCACATTCTCCTCATCAGGTGATGCCACATCACTGGTACTCAGTGCTCGGTAAAGGCCCAGGTCTTGTTGACTGGTCTTTTTGGGTTTTGCTTTTCTCATCGCGGATATTTTCCTTTAGTCGTTATTTTCAGGTTGCTTTTGTCTTAGTGCCTTAATCTAGAGTGTTTGAGGTCAGATGCACAGGAGTTTAGTGTATTTAAAAGATAAAGTTACCGGAGCTAGCACGAACACATCTTTATTCCTCCATCGTGCAACAGCACCCCCACTCTACTCATTGTTTTGTCTTCACACACTGAATGAGTTGTCGAACATTGGCTTATGATAATAACTTTTTTTCAGATATGTCAATATTATCCACAGCATCTGATATGTTAGATTTTTTAGAAAAAAAATCAAATTCCCATTACAAATTTCAATTTGGATGTTAACAATGTATTCACAATTCACTCTGGTATGGTACACATTAATGCCGTGTTCTGTGTGAACACATTCGAATACATTACAAATACATGCAAACGGAAACACTAAGAAATATGTCTGAATAATTGGCATAAATACAATACAGCTGCACATTTACCATAATCACTACGTAAGATGTAAACAAATGCAAATTCTAAAGCTACATAGCAGTATAGCTGTGTAGATACTACTAGCATGACTTTAACTTGAACTGCTATCATTTTAATGAAAATAAAAAATAAAAATACTCACAGGCAATGCTCCCGCGACCCTGAATGCAGGATAAGCGGTTGACAATGGATGGATGGATGGACAGGCAATGCTTTCCACAAAGCAACAAAGAAGATTGGATGCAAATTCAAAATAACAATCCGACCTCTGTGTCTGGCGGCTATAACTGAACATGTTGGACTTACTTACTGTTTCCTAGCTGACCTACAACCTTCCTATTGGCTAATGCAACACACAAGACATGAATGCAAACAGCATTTATGCATATATTATATTTTAATATAAGACTGAACAGGGTTTTATAGGTCTGATTGTCTTCTAGAGTAATGTGAGTATCCCGTTCTACAAGCTGATACACAATAGTGCATCCCTCTGACTGAATCCGAGAATTGCATGCAGATGCAGAAAGTGCAGAAGCTACACATTTTGCTGGAGGGTAGTGCATTTCAGTTCACATTACACAGCCAGGTTATTGGGTCAAAAGCACTATTTTTAAAGTATTATGTTTAAGAGAGAAAAAAATTTGTTTTAGTTTTGTCTGTATGGAGCATCAGCACATGATAGGAGAACTCTAAAACTCCAATATTGTTGGCAACTTCAAAGCAGATTAATGGACATTTTGACTAACTAACTATAATGACAGCAGTTTGGGTTCAACCTAGCCAGAATCAGGAACTGAAAATAGAAAACAGAAAAGCAGGGCACTGGAGAGTGCCAAGGACTAAACTTGAGCAGAGCTCTACCTTCTGTATTTGTCTCGGAGGTCAATGACTGATTACCACATCCTTTTCTGGTAAGTATTTATTGAGGGTATTTTTATCCCCCTAAAAATTAGACTAGTTCCCGTTTATGCAAATAAAGGTGTATATTCTAAGATTAAAGTTAGATAAGCTAAGTCATGTACACTAAATCCTGAACTTTCCTTAGATCAGGTTGGCATTGAAGTCCTGGTTCTAGTGGGTCAAAAGATGACACTAAACTCTCAAGGTTGAAGTTTACCTGCATTAAGTTAATGTAGCTTAAAATTGATGATGCATTGATAAAATTCTGGAAGTCGATATTCTAAAAGTGAGACCCACCTGGGATATTTTTAAATAATTTTTAAGCATATACAGTTTCAGATTGAATAATTTAAGAAATGACAGTACAGGCCAACAAGAAATATGGGGACTGAGAGGGGGGGTGCAAATTAGGCAAAATATGAGTATCATGAGATCGCCTAGGTTTCCAACAAGATGGAAACTGATTATCGACTGTGGAGAGCAGCTGAAGAAGCATTAGGGAACATGTAATTGTAGAAAATGCATTTGACATCTAACACATAATTCCTTATGTAGTGTCCCGAACTAGGCAGGTGGGTTATGTGTGATAAACCATTCCATTTAATTGGTTATCTGTGAGCACAAATACCTATTTCTTTCCCTGCATTAAGCAATTTGTAATTTATCGTCTAGAATTATTAGTTTATTATTCAGGTCCTTCCTATCCAATAGATGCTCTATGTTGGTATGCTCTATGGTGTCCCCCAGGGTTCATTTCTGTGGTCCATTTTGTTTTGTATCAAGTGCCATCATCTGCAAATATAATCTAGTAATACTTTCACTGTTAAGCTGATGACACAAAGCTCAATATTCAAATCAACCCCCCACAAGTTCCTTACTGAAATAAAACACTTGATGTCAAGTTTCACCAACTAGACTTTACAAAATCTGACATAATCATACTTTCTTTCTGCAAAGAAAAGTACTATACAAATATCATTTGTATAGTATACAGCTATCATTACTATTAATTAATGCCAACACTGCAGATCACTTAGATTTGATAGAATGTCATTTTACTTTTGAACTGAGATAAGTAGATATTTTTTGTGTTTTGGCTGTTCAACTTATTGCAAATCTTGGGGCAAACTTTCTGCTATGAAATCAAACAAAATCACTTTAGTTCAGGTATAAAATAAAGTTAGGATTAAGTTAAAGTTTATAAAACTAGAGTTTTAATCATCATTAATGTTTTACAGAAATCTATTCAACTAGTGAGACCTTTCACGCTGATTTTGGAAAATTAACCTCAGTCAGCAAATTTAAGTGGATCAAAAACCCTGACCTCCTCCCATCCTCTTTTAATATCCATTTATTCCAGTTCTGTAGAAACAATACAAGATTCATAAGAAAAGTGTTGATGACGTTGGATTAACATTTCAAATTTTGTAACAGTAGCTTTAATCATAATCAGCATTTTCAGCAAGGTGATAGATTGATTGATTGTTACGACCCCCACCAAAGCTCGTTACAATGGGGGTCAAACATAACCAAAGAGTCCAGGAGTAGTGCAAAAAAACATAAGTTTATTAAAAGTAAACATGAAATGAGTTCAAAATTTGACTCAAACAAAATAACAAATCTGATGGACTGGCCAAAACAAACAAAAGAAAGGAAAGCCCTCCAGACCAGCCCACAAAGGGCCATAGGATCTGGAGGCTTCCCCTTTAATCTAAACCAATCCCCGAACTAAACAAACAGAAACAAAGCCGCGAAAACTAAACTACCAGTCCCATCAGAAAAACAAAAGATCAAAAGTCAAAGGAATACATATCAACTGCAGTCTCTGTGGTGTGCTGCTGCCATGCTGGAAGGTGGACGAGAGACAGAGCCAGGCACCCAGCCCACTCTCATGAGTTCCACCCCTCGTCACCCAGAGCTGAAACACCTGAGGGAACAAACAGACACACATGAGTCACCTTCATCCAGGAATATACATCATGACCAGCAGGGGGGGAGGAATGTAACCAGGAGAACGTAACATTCATTCATTCATTCATTCATTCATTGATTAAGCTGACAAAAAACTAACAACCAATGGCGCTACAAAATGTTTTTGCATCAACACTATCCAAACTTGAGGACGAAACATATCAAAGCCAACAAGATAAGAAGTGTGATCTGATTTACTTTCTTTTCATTTTCATTCATTCATTCAAGTTCTGAATTTATACTTGACTAAAACACACAGGCTGCAGTGACCTGATAGTAGCTGAAAAGAAAAGACAGAAAGAGGGGAAGCTGTGGAAATCAAAGTGTGGGAAATTTGACAAAGCTTTAATAGAGGTAATCCTGGAATTGATGCAGGGTCATGTTGCATGTACATGCAGCGGGACTCCCCTGCATGACTTTCTGCTGTTCTCCCTTGGGGCAAGGGAGAACAGCAGCAGCTGAGTGTTTTTCCACCGGTGTTTATGAGGGCGTGTCGGACTAGCTGCTTGGTGAGCGTTATGACACGCATTTCGCTGTGTCGTCACAGGGATGAAAGGGAAACGTCTGGACTACAAATGAGCTGAACCCTTTGTGCCCCCAACCCCCCATTTCTGGCACCCTGTCTGGCCCTGTAACAAATCAATACATACAGTCATTTAATAATTGATAAAACAGACCAAAGAGTATATTAAAACTATATTGAGTAAAATCTTGACATGGTATCCATCTCCTCATATTTTATACCAGGCTGCTGGGCAGGACAGGCTAAAAAAAAAGGAAAGAAATAAGTACGTCGACAAATGTCCGCACTGCAGGTTTAAGTAGAACTATTTTGCCATGAATTTTCTGTAAACATGGCTGACAACCTCATTAAACTGCTCTGATTCCTTCTCTCCAGCAGAAAATATTTGCCATCTGGAAGAATATACAAGTTCATTTCACTGGGGAAATTTCAGCAAAGACTGTAAGATGACAGGAACTTCCAGTAGTACAGACCTATAGCAGAGCACAGCTGCTGTGGCCTCATAATGAGGCAGGGCTCAGTGCTTCTACTGACGCAGTAATTAGGTTCAGGATTATTTCTTTGGGCAAACAAAAACACAAAAACTATATACAAAATGTGAACCCTAGTTCTTTGTATCAAACACAAATACTCCAATTCATCCAACTTCTTCCGTGCAGATTTTTTCACCAATTTTTCACTGATTTTTTTAATTTTAAAACAAGTAACATGGGAGCAAAATTAAGAGGGACACTACAGACCAGGCTAAAATATCTTTGTAAAACTGGCCACAGGGCTAATGTTCCTTTGACATTAAGACAAATGTTGTAAAAAGAAACTTACAAACTTTGCTTGTTTTTTCTCATGAAGAAGAAACTTCAGGGAATTATGTGGAGACTTTATGTTGCTGCAGAAGCTAAAATAAAGGATCCAGCAGAGGAAGAAGAAGAAATCTGCAATCACTTCCTCATTGCAGGCAGTGCAGCCGTCACCAAATAAGCCAACTCTGCATTCTGTTATTGCACTATTATGCTAAAAGTGAAAACCATGTGTCTACCAGAAAAGGAAACCACAGAATTTCAACTTCCTGACTTTCTACATCAGAATAGAAAGGTCAGCCCTCCCTCAGAGACACGAGCGGACTGGAAACACAACTGCTAAGTTGGATTCAGCTTTGTTTTTAATCAGTCTTTTTTGTTATAGTGCAGTGAATAATTCACAACCAGTATACAACTTTATGCTCATGAAATGATTTTACTTTCAGAGCATAAAAATATCTACAGAAAATTCTTAACAGGAACTAATAGCACATTTCAGGCAGCAATTAGATGCTAAACGTCGGCTTAATTACACCTACACAGTGCAATACTCATGATGCTCTGTGCAAATTGTTCCTGATGATGTAAAAGATGGCCAGTTGACATTTGGTACAAACCTAAATAGAGCCTTATATGAAGAATTCGGAATGCATTCAGAAGTCAAAGTTCTCTGTATGGACAGTTAAAAAACTACACAATAAAGAAAGGCCTCTAAAGCCTTTTTTAAACTTGCTTCATGTCTATAGCAGAAAACCAGTATTGTGATGGACAGGCGACCTGTCCAGGGTGTATCCCGCCTTTCACCTGATATCAGCTGGGATTGGCTCCTATAGCTCACAAAACAAATAGGTTCGTGTTTAACTTGTATCATGCACATGAATCAAGATGTAAATGTACCTGTGATGTGATACACATTCCAATTAACGGCTTCACAAACAGTAATGCATCAGCAAAAGCAGGAAAGAAGAGCACTGCTAGCTAGTTAACATGGATGTAAACAATGCTGGAAGATACTTTTAAAAAATTGGATTGGCAAATGTTTTATGAGGGAGAAAATGCATTTATGTGTTATAAAAAATGTGTTTAAGTACAATACTTTCATTTGTTTACAAGACACGATGTGTGTACATACATATTGTGTTATTTAGTACTTTTTGTGTCTCAACTTCTCTTTGTGGTCTATAGCAATTATACAAAATTAACCTACTTCAGAAACCTTTACTACTATTTATTTGTGTTTGAGATTTTGCTCAGTGTCAAACGGATATGTGAACAGGCAGCAGTTTGATGATATATTTGCCATATCAACAATAAAATGTGTTGACAGCTTGTGACCAAAAAATCAGTTCAAGATGGCGGCATCCTGTGATGTGCAGTTACTTCAGAAGGAACAAAATGACAATTAAGTTAAACTAAAGTGATACTATTAAAGTATTTGAGGATAAGACAAAAAAGCAATCAAAATGCCACTGAAGAAAATCAGCAATGCGGTGGAGGTCGAGTTGGAGGTGATTCGAAAATCTTTAAACTTCATATCGGATGAGTTGAGCAAAGTTGTTGACAACAAGCTATGCTACATGATCTGATGGACAAAGTTAAACAACTGAAGAACCTTGTTAAAGAGAAGAATTAAAAAATTGATGGATTGGAGAGAAAGACTGATAATCTGGAACAATATACAAAGTGATGATACGGCTAAATGGAACACATGATGAAGCTAAAGTACTAACAATAAGAGAACTCAAAGAATTGGACCAGTACGGATAAGTGAGAACTACTGCATGTGGAGGAATATCCATGATAAACGATAACTGTGGTTTGTGTATTACAAGTGAGGACTATTTGGAGGGATATCATATGGACTCATAGCCTATATCACAAAATAAATGATGGACATTGAAAAGGACTTTTTGTTCCCATACAGAGATATTGAGGATGGGGAGTTCGTTAACATCCATAAGGACTATGTGTCTGATCGCTTACAAAATCAATGCTGTGAGTACGAAAATTTGAATTTTAAAACTTTCAATCACACAGACTATAAAATGTATGATATTGAAAATGATGTTGACCCAGAAAACCATTTTTTTTCAATAATATAAATAATTGTCAATAGCATTATCAATAATACATTTTAATAGTAGAAGTATTTATAGAAACTTTGTACAAATTAAGAATTACTTGTGCCAGTTTAACAAATTTAATGTGATTGCTGTGTCAGAGACTTGGCTTGATAATGACAAAGATCAATATGTAGAATTGGAAGGATATAAATTGTTTACGATTAACAGAGTTAATAAAAAAGGAGGAGGTGTTGCTTTGTATGTTGATACAGAGTTAAGATGCAATTTGATTAAGAGTAGGTCAATGACTATAGAAAATATCTTGGAATGCTTAACCATAGAAATTCACATCGAAAGATCTAAAAATATAATTATTAGTTTGTAGAATACCAGTAACATGTATTGAAACATTTATAAATAAGATAGTTGGAATGCTTGAGAAATCGAATGAGAACAAGATACAAATTATATGTGGAGATTTTAACATTGATTTCTTGATTCCAAATGGATGTAAGAGGACAACAGATAGAATAACTAATGACACTGCTATATTGATAGATAATATATATACAAATGAAATTGAAGCAAAAATAGGAGGATTATTTACACATCATCTTCCAGTTTGTGCAATCTTTCAAAATTTATTTAAAAACACAAATGAAAAATGGACAAATAACAATAAAATGTTCAGATATAGAACACCAGAAGCCATTACTGCCTTTGGGGAGGATTTACAAAAACAAAATTGGAGTGAGGTTTATTAAAGATTATCATAAATTATTGGCCAGGTATAAGAGTAATACTCAAGCAACATGGAAAGTACTCAACAGGATAATCAAAAAAATACTGGAAAAATAGATTACCCAAATTACTTTGTCAATGATGATGCATTAATATTAAATGAAGTAAATGACATTGTCAATAAATTTAATGAGTATTATGTAAATATTGAATATAAACAAGCAAAAGAGATTGTGGAACAGCAAACTAGGGATAGGGTTGATGAAGTAAATATTATTAGTAATAAACATTCAATATTTATCAGGGGAACAGATGAGATGGAAATACTAGATATTGTTAAAAAGGGTAAGAATGAAAATTCTACTGATTGTGATGATATTGACATGGCATTATTAAAAAATATTATAGAATATATAGTAAAACCATTTACATATATTTGTAATCAGTCCTTTTTAACAAGTATATTTCCAAGTAATATGAAAATAGCAAAAGTTATTCCTATTTTCAAAAATGGAGATAGACATCTTTTTTCCAATTATAGACCAATTTCTCTGCTTTCCCAGTTCTCAAAAATCTTAGAGAAATTATTTGTGCACAGGCTTGACAATTTTATAGATAAGCATAAACTATCGAATGAACATCAGTATTGCTTTAGAGCAAATAGGTCGACCACAATGGCAGTGATGGAATTAGTAGAGGAGATTTCCACTTCTATGCATAATAATCAATTTACTTGTTGCTTTATATATACATATAACACATTGCTCAAAAGAAAAAAAGGAAAACTTAAATCACACATCAGATCTCAATGAATGAAATAGTTCAAAGTTCTAAATCTTTACATTGTATAGTTTGTTGGTCTTGAAGGGCTGTGTGATCCTCCAAGGATATGCCTCCCCAGACCATCACAGACCCTCCACCAAACCAGTCATGCTGGACGATGATGCAGGCAGCATGAAGTTCACCACGGAATGAACATGGCTTTAGAGCAAATAGGTCGACCACAATGGCAGTGATGGAATTAGTAGAGGTGTTATGGTGAGGCGTGTGGAGTGCGGGGCAGAACAGGTTGAGGACCCAAATGCAGGACATGAAGCCGGGCAGGTAAATTTCAATGGTTTATTAAACAAAAGGCGAAGGCAACAAAAAGCAAGCACACTTACTGGTGGCTGATAAAACAAAGTCCAGAAACAACATCCAAATCCAAAGGGAAAATCCAAATATCCAAAATGCAAACAAAAATACAAAATCCAAAAACACGAAAGTAACGGTAAGGCACAGGAACACAGGGTATCCAGAAAGCAGAGAACGCAAGACACATAAGCACACCAGAACACGAACACCAGAACAATGATCCGACAAAGACAAGACAGAAACACCAGGGGTAACGAGCAGGGCGGGAGCAACACAGGTGATGGGAATCAGGGATAACGAGGCACAGGCAGGGAGCAGAGGAAAACAGAGACAGACATGCAGAGGGATCACTGGGGAAACACTAGACAATACAAAACACTAGATAATACAGAACTCCAAAATCCAACAGACCAAAATAATGAACACAAGAACTAAGACTAAAGACAGGATAAACAGACAGGATCATGACAAGAGGAGATTTCCACTTCTGTGTATAATAATCAATTTACTGTGGGGGTGTTTCTAGATTTTAAAAAAACTTTTGACACTATTGGTCATACTTTATTAATGAGGAAATTGGAGAGATATGGAATAAAAGAGAAAGTCCTGTCTTGGTTAAGAAGTTTCCTAGAGGATAGATATCAGTTCATACAAATAAATAACATTAAATCTGATCTAATGAAAGTTACTTGAGGTGTTCCACAAAAATGGAAAAAATGGAAAATAATGAGACAAAGATAAATCATGGCAGAACTTTTCCACCTTTAATGTGAACAATTCAATTGAAAATCAAACTGAAATCTTCAAGGGAGAAAATGAACAAATAAAAACTTTACAATAACGTGCAGTCTTCTTCGCTATGAAGGCCAGGGAGTCGGAGGAAGCTCGGGCAGCCAGTCTTTGCTCTACTAGCCAGGAGGCTAGCTCATCCTGGGATTCCACGTCTGGTCCACCTCCTGTAAAGCCAGCTGGAGGGTGACGTGGTTCCTGTCAGTGAGCCACCAAGAAACCAGCACTAGCTCCGCCGGTGGTCCGATCGACTTCTGGTCCCTCTTCTGTGGTCCGACCAACACCAGCTCCGTTGTTGGTCCAGCCGAACTCTGTGGCCTCCCCGGCCAGTTGGGTCACCCTCCTGAACTCTGTTTCCCCCCTGCTCTGCCCTCGGATTCTCCATCTGGTCCCTCTGCTCTGCCTTCGGGCGGCCCGCCCGAGGATTCATCGTCTGGTTCCTCTGCTCTGCCAGGTCAGGTCCCCCTGTCCAGTTCTCCGGCCGTCCGCCCGAGGTTTCCACATCAGGTCCCCCTGTCCAGTTCTCGGGCCGTCCGTCCGAGGTTTCCACATCAGGTCCCCCTGTCCAGTTCTCCGGCCGTCCGCCCCAGATTTCCACGTCAGGTCTCCCTGTCCAGTTCTTGGGCCGCCTGCCCGAGGTTTCCACGTCAGGTCTCCCTGTCCAGTTCTCAGGCCGCCTGCCCGAGGTTTCCACATCAGGTCCCCCTGTCCAGTTCTCGGGCCGCCCACCTGAGGTTTCCCAGCCTGGTTCTCTGTCATTCTGCCCCCTGGACTGTGTTTTTGTTTGATCTGTACAGTATCTGTCCTATAGTGTTTTGGGTTCTGTTCTGTGTCCAGCATCTGTTACATAGTCTGTTGTGTTTTGTGTTGCTCTCATGTCCGTCTCTGTCTGTCTTCTTGGAGTCTTTGTTCCCAGTCCTGTGCTTTAGTTCATGTCGTTGTATTTGCTTCTAGTTCTTTCTCTGCATCTTTTGAGTTTAGTCTGCTCGGTACTCTGTGTTCTAGTTCTGTGTTCTCGTTTAGGTTTTGTTTTGTTATGTTCCCTGTGTTATAGTGGGTCAGTTTGTGTCTTTCTGTTATTGTCTGAAGTTAGATCCTTGTCTGGTATTTTGTTACATATGTTCGTCCCATGTCTGCCTGTCAAGTGTTATCATTTTCCCCTCAGGAATCTCCCTGTCTGCCTGGCTGTCTCTCTGTTCTCCCCTCTGCTCTCTCCTTGCCTGCCTGTGTCTCGTTAGTCTCATGTCTGTCACCTGTGTTGCTCCCGCCCTGCTCGTTAGTCCCTCTGTGTGTGTGTGTGTGTGTGTGTGTGTGTATGTATATACCTAGTGTTTCTGTCTTGTCTTTGTCGGGTCATTGTCTAGAGTTTCTGTGTGTTCCTTGTTGCTTCAGTCTGCTCCAGTCAGCTCGTCTGTTCGTCTGCTCAGCCTCAGTTTAGTTTGTTCCCTGTCAGTCGTTTGGACTTTGGATTTTTACCTGCTCTGGATATTTTCTGTTGGATTCCCTGTTTGGTTTTGGATTGTTTATTTCCTTTGGATTCTCTGGACTCAGCCACTACTTTGTAAGTGTGCTCGCTTTTTGTTTATTAAATAAAACCTTTTGAACTTACCTGCTCAGCATTGCATGTCCTGCGTTTGGGTCCTGCTACCCTGCACACCAAACCTGTGACAGAGAAAAGGGCTGACGAAGGGCTTTAGACTCAACTTTTTGGCCAATGGTCCTATTTTTATATTATCCAAAACTGTCATGACCCCAATTATTAGCATGATGTTGATCATACTGTAGGACACAGAGGCAGCTCCAACTATGCAATAATTATGATAATTTTAAACTACATAAAAATTAATTATGAAAAATGAAATCAATAACATCAGTCATGAGTGCCACTCGGCCATTGAAAACAGTAGCTTCATGTGTTCTGTGGCTCTGGAGGAGCTTTCTAAAGTCTGAGAAGATAACCGTGGTGATCTATACCAAGTTTGGAGACTGCACAAAAGCCAGGCAGGGAGGGCCTAATGAAGGGACACTATTGAGCTGCACTATGGAAAGATTATGATCCATTTTGGAGCTTCACCCGTAATATGGATTAAAAATCTGAATCTTTTAGCTTCTGCTGGACTAATTTTGACCTTTTTTTTTGTTTGTTTGTTTGTTTTACTGTGCCTTTAATTCTGCACACTGAACAGCTTTGCCTTGGGGAAATGTTTAAATGTTTTTAATACTAGGACACAAGAAACACATTTTAATACTAAGATACAAGGCATGCAGGTCAAAATCTATATCCCTACATTGTCTTTAGATGCAATTTGTAAAGACTTTGCTGCCAAGAGCATCTCTGTATAGATACAATAATGTTGTGCAGAGCGCCCTCTTGTGCAGGAATAAGAGAATCACACATCTCATGTTTGATGATTCGGGATGCATGTCATACAAATTTCCTTCAAAATTCAGTCCATGGGCCCAGGCCAGATTTTTCACTAACTGGTACCACTCAAGGTGGCAAATAAGTTTGATTTGTTTTTAACGTCTGTATGATATTTCAACATGATAACGTTTTGTAAGTAGTAGCTTTGTCACAGAAAGCAGCCTTCAGTGTCTTAATGACTTTTTTCCTCATAGGGTTGTGTTCCTTCTAAACAACTCAACTGTCCACAGAATATTTTGCCAGCAGTGCTGTGGAACATCCAGGTGGTCTTTTACAAACTTCAGACATGCAGCAATGTTTTTTTAAGAAGCAGTGGCTTCCTCCCATAAACTTCATTCTTGTTCACTGTATGAAGTATCTTAGTAGTCAACAGAGATGTTAGCATGTTCCAGAGATTTCTGTAAGTCTTCAGCTGACACTCTAGGATCCTTCTTAACCTCATTGAGCATTCTGCGCTGTGCTCGTGCAGTCATATTTGCAGGATAAGCACTCCTAGGGAGAGTAGCAACATTGCTGGACTTTCTCCATTAATGGACAATCTTTGTCTTAACATGGATTGATGAACATCAAGGCTTTTAGAGATACTTCTGTAACATTGTCCAGCTTCATTAATTTGATTTCAATTTGTTTTTTTTATTGGACAGTAACACAAATAGATTCTTTCTACACTGACAATATACACTGCTCAAAAAAATAAAGGGAACACTAAAATAACACATCCTAGATCTGAATGAATGAAATAATTAGATAATAATTAGATACTCCTTTCTTTACATAGTTGAATGTGCTGACAACAAAAATCACACAAATCAATGGAAATCAAATTTATCAACCCATGGAGGTCTGGATTTGGAGTCACACTCAAAATCAAAGTGGAAAACATTAAATGTAATGTCCTTGAAATGAGGCTCGGTAGTGTGTGTGGCCTCCCCGTGCCTGTATGACCTCCCTACAACGCCTGGCCATGCTCCTGATGAGGTGGCAGATGGTCTCCTGAGGCATCTCCTCTCAGACCTGGATTAAAGCATCTGCCAACTCCTGGACAGTCTGTGGTGCAACGTGGCGTTGGTGGATGGAGCGAAACATGATGCCCTAGATGTGCTCAATTGGATTCAGGTCTGTGGAACAGGCAGGCCAGTCCAAAACATCAATGCCTTCCTCTTACAACAACTGCTGACACACTCCAGCCACATGAGGTCTAGCATTGTCTTGCATTAGGAGGAGCCAACCGCACCAGCATATGGTCTCAAGGAGTCTGAGGATCTCATCTTGGTACCTAAAGGCTACCTCTGGCGAGCACATGGAGGGCTGTGCGGCACCCCAAAGAAATGCCAACCCACACCATTATTGATTCACCGCCAAACCGGTCATGCTGGAGGATGTTTAAGGCAGCAGAACGTTCTCCACGGCGTCTCCAGACTCTGTCACGTCTGTCACATGTGCTCAGTGTGAACCTGCTTTCATCTGTGAAGAGCACAGGGCGCCAATGGCGAATTTGCCAATCTTGGTCTTCTCTGGCAAATGCCAAACGTCCTGCACGGTGTTGGGCTGTAAGCACAACCCCCACCTGTGGATGTCGGGCCCTCATACCACCCTCATGGAGTCTGTTTGACTGTTTGGACACTACGCTGACAGACACAGCAAACCTTCTTGCCACAGCTCGCATTGATGTGCCATCCTGGATGAGCTGCACTACCTGAGCCACTTGTGTGGGTTGCAGACTCCGTCTCATGCTACCACTAGAGTGAAAGTACCGGCAGCATTCAAAAGTGACCAAAACATCAGCCAGGAAGCATAGGAACTGAGAAGTGGTCTGTGGTCACCACGTGCAGAACCACTCCTTTATTGGGGGTGTCTTGCTAATTGCCTATAATTTCCACCTGTTGTCTATTCCATTTGCACAACAGCATGTGAAATTGATTGTCAATCAGTGTTGCTTCCTAAGTGGACAGATTGATTTCACAGGAGTGTGATTGACTTGGAATTACATTGTGTTGTTTAAGTTTTCCCTTTATTTTTTTAAGCAGTGTACATCAGAACTGTTCAGGATAACACAAACTTAATACCATTGTGGTCCTCTAATGTCAAGAATTCTGAACCTTATGTCCTTTGAGAAGTCTTTCTTTGATGCATGGTTCACATATGGCAATGTTTTATGAGAATAGCAAAATTAAATTAGGTGTCTGTTTTTTATAGGACAGGGCAGCTCTAACCAACATCTTCAATCTCATCTCATTAATTGGACTCCAGGTTGGCTGACTCCTGACTCAAATTAGTGTTTGGAGAAGTCATTAGCCTAGGGGTTCACATACTTTTTCACCAATGTGAATGTTTATACTGTGTTAAAACCTTGTTTGTGTGGTATTAGTTTAAGCAGACTGTGTTGGTAATGTAACTCCAAAGGGTTCACAAGTTTTTCCTGTGACTGTAAGCAGCATTTCTCCTCCAGGACTTTTACTTATTATTTGTACATTGCTGTATTGTTATTTTTACTTGTTTGTTTGTGTTCTAAATACTTAAAAATCATTGTTAATTCCCACAAGAATCCATCCCAAATGAAACCTATTCCTGAGGGACCTTTTATAGTTCTAAGACATTAGTCTAAAAATATCAGAATCACTCTTAAGAAAATGTGTATGATTGTGGAATATAAATGCTTCATAACATAATCCACCAGATTCTCACAAATATTTCAGAGAACATCACATTGGCAATAGTACAACACCAAATGCACAAACTTCTTCTTGGTAACACACATGAGCTGCTGTCAGTTCCATTATTTAATGTCCTAACTATGTGATAGAGATTCATGTCATCACAACAACACTGGTGATTAAAAACATGAGACAGAGACAAACTCAGATTAGCTTTTTTTATTTGTAATTTCAGCAGAAATACCACAAAAAACAAACAAAAGATTGTGGTAACTATGTGATGATTGGAAGAACAGTTACAACTTGAACTGTAAATTTAGGTCTCTATAAATTTAGGTTATACTAGCTATGTTAAAATAGAATCATTTATTAGAATTACTAGAGAAAACAAAAGCTCAGGGAGGTGAATTGTGTGCATAGCTTATAACCAACCCCCAGACAAAAAATACTAAAGGAACAAAAATATATAAATAAATGCTTTAAAAGACTACTAAAGGCTGCGGTGATGTAAACCCAAATTCAGACTATACGATCAGTGGTTCATCCCCAAATGGGAGAATAAGTAACCATGTGATTAATAAACATACAGCTGCAAAATACAAACAGGGTAGTGTAAAGACACGTGATTCAACCTCTATAGTGAGCTGGATTCAACCAGCGTAGTGTGATGAAGATGTGAAAACGAGAAAGGCGGAAAAACATCAGTTTCACTGGAGAAAAAGCAAAAACGTTTACTGATACAGAACAGAGTCTTAAAAGCTGATTTATCTTGTAAAAGTTTGCCAAAAGGATTATTTTATTTATTTCTGGTACAGCTAAACATGGCTGAAATGGATTAGTTGCTCGACAGAACATTATGGCCAACTGATTGCTCAGTTATTTGTCACACAAAGTCAGTCATTTGCAAGTTCCAGATAGTCAGGTGTGAGGATTTGCTGTTTTTCTCTGTTTGATATAGTGGTAAATTTAATATGTTTAAGTTTTGGACTGTTGTTCAAGCAAAAAAGCAATTTGAAGTTGTCACTATAGAATTTATTTTCTGATTTTCTTTAAGTCTAAATGATGAATCAATTAAATGATTCATTGAGAATTACTACCTGATTAAATTGATGAGGAAAAATTATTATTACTTTCAAGCCCAGACTTAATTCCTCCTAGACAATTTTAGCATAGATGTCTTTTAAAAAGTCAATCTTTAACTTCATCAACGAGATTTGTGAAATTAAAATGACCTACATTTGAAAGGGGACTATAATTTCTCAGACTGACATCTTTCAGATTTGAAGACTCTGTACTAGGTAAAAAATCTTTAGGTGCAAGTTTGCAGAGTTCAAACTCCAAACAGAAAACTTGCTTCTAAAACAAACAAAAGCATCAACCAGCCTGCTGGTTTCGAACATTAATTCCTCTCCTGTTTGTCAGAGCTACAGAAACTCATCCTTTGTTCGGCCTCTTTGGTGTTTGCTCATCTGAAGACAGCTGTAAACAAACTCGAGGTAAACATCCTTGTAAACGCTAAAAGGCAGGGACTCATGCAAAAACCTATTGGCAGGCCGTTGCTCCACCAGGGGGCAACAAAGACTTTTACAGTCATAGCCACTGCATAGCCCTCTTCATGGAGTTAACTCTTTCTTCAGTTGGACAAAGTAATACCAGAACAGTTTGTACCACAGATCTAGTGTTACTCAGCTGACCTCACATTTTGTGATGGCTGAACGGAGATAATGGAGACAGAGCAACAGTGCAGCAGTAGTATACATGCAGTGAGTACACAGTGGGCTTTCCAAAACGACTACACCTGCAAGTTACAACATGACTGACAAAGAAAACAGAATAAAGAAACAAAAACAGGAAACAATATTTCTCTCCTCACCATCATTAGCACTCTGTTATCACAGTTTTCGTGGTGCATAAGGGTCATTCAAGAGAAAGGTTACAGGCACAAAGTGGTTCTACTGCGTTTCCCTGATCAACAGGGAACAAACAAAGGAAAAAACTATCATGAATCAGAGTTTCTGCATCTTCACAGCTGCTCAGTGGTTTTCTAAACTCTTGATCACATTCAGTCAGTGGAAGTTACTACACTTCAAATGTACGGTAGGACTTTTTGTGTAAACTGCACAGAAAGTTATTTTATCCTGTTTTGCTGTGGAAGTTTTAAAGGTAGAAAGGTGTCCCTGCTGAATCAAAATTAGGATGAAACTATGTTCTATTCAACATTACACATCAACTAAACTCCACATTTATCCTAACAGCTAAGCCACTATGATTCTTGTTCACAGGTGCAAAAAAATGTGAAGAAAAAAAAACATGTTACATATGTGTTGAAATTATTACTAAATTCCCAATGAAACTACTGTTAATATCTGTGGCTGCACAATTTGTGACCAAATTAAAGTTAGTAACCTAACCTGTAAGCTTATAGAAAAATTACTAAGTACAACAGAAGAACTGCTGGTACAGATGAAAACATCACACTTCAGGAGTTGTGAGTAAAATGATTTCTGACATGAAAAGAATAAATCAAGGTTATAGTAAATTGGCTGACTTGTTACCGGAAGAGAAAAATAAACATTAAAACCATTATCATCCAAACATCCCCGGTGCATCATGCAAAAACTTCAGCCCAGCCTGCCGTGCTGCTGAGCCTTAGTAACTTCCTGTCACTGACAGTAATAACAGCAGTTTCTTATATGACTGTAACTTACTTCAATTACTCACACACAAGATGTTCTCCACAGATGGTCCCTGAAATCTAAAAAGATCATTTCGGCCCAGATTGTACAATAATCAGTTTTCAAGTCAGCAAAGTTCACTATTCATTCTTTTGTTTCTCCTTAGGCACTTTTTCTGGTTCTTTCATTCAATTGTTATGATACATGTGGTGCAAGTTACTGTGCATGTTTTATGTCCGATTTGCTTAGAAAGGTAAAGTATGATATAGAAAGAAAAGAAAAGAAAGAAAAAAGAAGAGAAGGAAGGAAGAAAGAAAGAATGAATGAATGAACTGTGCTGATAGTGAGATTGTTAACTTTTGCTTAAATGTGCTTTATACACTGACGGTGGAGAACTCGGACCATGTCGATTATACTGTAGTTTTTCTTGAGTGGCAACAGCAATAAACTCCAATAGCTATAAATAAACACTGTCCTTAACAAGACCCTGCTGTGCTGCATGCTTGTTTTTCTTGCATAAACAATCTGAACTGATAGCATGCTCCATGCCTACCCTTGCTAGCACACACAATAATTGTGTCCCAATTCCATGTAAGATACTAATTCTAAGCAGGTCTGTTGAGAGTTGTCTGTTAAAGTGACAAAATTAACTATACATGAATGAAGAACGGAAATGAAGGAGGAAATTCTCATAGCTGCAAAATAGTCAAATAAATTTGAGGTGGTAGTGAGGCAGCTACAGAAAGATCTAGTTAAACAGCATTCAAGCATAGCAGTTTTAAAATGTAAAGAGTGTTGATTTTTTTGTACACTTACTGACAAAACAGTACTATGTCAAACAGTATATATTACATACTGCATGCATTAATATTCAGTATGGAATTGGGATGCAGAAAGCATAAAGTGACAGCACCACATTAGCATTAGCTCAGACATACGAGAATGAGAAGTAATTTTAAAGGTATATGCTTATTTTGGCTAATGCTAGTCACCTACTACCAGAACAGTTAGCATAGTGTATCGGTTGTAACAATAACTTGGGGACACGTGGATGATCTTGGTTTCTTTCTCTTTATCACTTAACAGATAAAATAAAAGTGTGACCGCCTGGCATCTGTGGACTTCTTTAAATCTAAATTCACATCCAAAATGTAGTTACTGCAACACAGAAGCAGGTAAACACACCACATGGCAGTCTGAGAAAAATGTTTTGTGCACTGGTGCTTCACTCTGCGTTGCCCTCAAGATCGCAAATGCTGACCAGAGTGCAGACAAACAGACTGCAACAGACATCACATAAAGTGCAAACTGACAAGGTTTTCCCCTCACGGCATCAGGCCAGCTGAAGCTCCAGGAAAACATGCAAGGCAAGAGACGAGACGATCCACAGTTTAACTTGTCGCCTCCCTGCTGGTCACGATTTAATGGCTCTCTATCACCACAGGCTCGTACCCGCCTGCAGACACCCTGCAAGGATCCAAACATACAGGGACAATCACAGTGTGTATGTGTTAAGTTAATTGGTGTGTTTGATGTACTGGAGGGTTAAACTCTAACACAGTTTACACATCTCTCTAATGCTCACCATGTAAATTGAATTACAGTTAACTTTATAAAACTGATGTAAGTCATAAGGAAGGAGGATGAGCTTTCGACTGAAATTAAGTGGTTGGTGGATTATGATGCGAGTTTTGTAAAGAAAACAACTTCTTATGGATTTTTGTAAAAGTATGTTGATGCAGATGATCCCTGAGTATCATCAAAGACATATACTATATTATGAGAGGGAATGTGTTCATGTGTACAGGAAGTTAGTTGGAGGCTGCAGTCAAGCCAGTTTTATTTAAATAGACAAATTTGCCTCAAAGGACTTGACCCTTACTTTTTATTCATATTGTAATTCAAACATTAAGCCCGCACTCTATCGAACGTCCAGGAGGGGACGACTACTCTGTTTGCAGAAAGAAGTCCGGCTCCATTAGAAATATTGGCAAAATGACCCTAGTTCTCACCTGATTTATTAACTTATTGAACACTTTCCTAACAAGTTTATGATCTCAATCGCTAGTTTCATGTTTTCCTTAATTCAGTGTGATATTCATTCAGTAAATTATGGTTCTATTTAGAGGAAAATAGTCCATGTAGCAGAGTATGCTTTAGGTCAGGACTATCTGTGATTGACACTCGTACCCATGGCACTGTGTAAATGTAACCATTGCAGTTGAAAAAGCTTATTAGGAGTTGGCTGTTCACTTTCGCTGGTATGTTTTGTTTTAAGCCTGCAAAATTATCATCCAGGTTAAAATGACAGTTAACATGAATTACAGATCCACCTAGTTAAGCAAGCTATGTAGCTCCACCTGCTCTCCAAATATAGTCATGCCGCTGGTTGCAAAAAATCAACATGGCGGCGCGCCCTGACGGCCAAACTCGAGGCTTCAAAACGGCAGTCCACAAAGCAACGGTTGACGTCATGTTGACTTGGTCCACTTCCTTTATACAGTCTATAGTTTTAGCTTTGAAATAAAATGCTGAACATAATATTGAGATAATTGTAGACATTAGCCTATAGTTGGCAGAGCTAGGTATTGGTTTAAATGGTTTAATACTAGTGCCAAGGAAGTTAATCTACAAATTAAAATTCTTTATATTTAACTAAACCAAACTTCTCACATAGATCTGTTTAATTTTATCTAATGCAAAGCAGCTGTACAAAGAACTTTTCCAAAATACAATAAATTCTAAAATGTATTTGATATAACTTTCAACAAGTTTTTGAAAACAACGTGGTGTGGACACATGTTGGACAGATTCTTAACCAGAAAACAAACTGTTTTAGTGCCACAAACTGGGATTACTTTGGAAATCAGAGCAGAAATTTTCTATAACTCAAACTTCAATCTGCAGAAAGTCAAGTGAAAGCAACAAAAGAGGAAGAGAGAGCGACACACAGACAGTGGAAATGAGAGAAGGAAGTGATAGAGAAAGTGACAAAATCTCACCTGTTTCCAAGCCTGATGCCACTAAGTGCAGTGGTTCCATCTCTGCTGACGAACAGACGCAGGTTGCTGTCTGAAAGCCAGAAACACAGAAAGCGAGTTAACAGCTGCTGACGGAAACCAGAAGGCATCATCACACAGACAATATAAGGAGACAAAACACAGTGCTGGTAAACCGACGGAGAGCACCGTCCAAAGATGGTGCAGGAGTTACAGACGGCGTGGTCTCCACATTTATACATCAATAACATGCAGTCACATTAACTGTTAGACCTTCACGTGAATAGATTCTCTGTAACAAATGAGACCATGTTGAAGATATGTAACCAATGATATCATCACTGCTAGTGTTTCTCAAAGTTAAGACTACCCGTAAAACACTCCTACCAACATCTTCCTCTGCCAGAAAATCTAAAAGCTTGACAGTGAGAGACTCAGAGGAAGCTGACAAATCACACAAAGCCATGTTCGCCTTCATTTTGGACTTTTGAAAATAGATTTTTTTGTTAGCAAACACTGTAGAAACAAACTAACTGACTTGTTCTAACAATTTCTGTGACACTCCAAGCAGCATGTTTAAGTTTGTATCTGTTACATTGAAAAGCTAGCAAGAGATAGCTACATTCCAGCCAGCCAAAAAAAAAATTCCTACTTCCTCCCTTCAGGCGTCCCTGCAAAGTGCATTTTAATGTGCAGTGAGTGTGCGGGAGGAGTGCACACTGATAGGTAGGCAGACAGGTAGACAGCCAATCATTCCATTCTGCCCGAATGTGCTTACAGCATGTAAACGCCTCTTAAAGAGGTGCAATCTGCAATTTTCCACACATTTAAACTACAGCACGGGTGACTGTGGCTCAGGAGGCTAAGCAGGCTGCCCACTAATCAAAAGATCGGGGGGAGGTGTTGGAATGTTCTTGGGCAAGATACTGAACCACAACCACTGTGCTATCGGTGTGTGAATGTGTCAGTGTTAATGTCAAGTTCTGTGTGTTTTTCGACTGACCACAGCTCTGCCCAAACTTGAAAACTGCTTTATCTCTTTAGAACGCAAAGGACAACTCAAATCTGTTCCCTTTATGATTCTTTATTTTCTTAAAGTTGGTTTGATAGATCAGGGATGAACAGTATAGGTTGATAACCTTTTGAATACACAAAACAAAAAACATGAATTAGTTACAAATAAATCTCAATACCACTTTCTCACAGTAAGAGATTAGATTAACCTAGTATCTCTAATAACAAAAATACCAATCACATAATCAAACTTATACACATGCTTAGAGTAACATTACTTCTGTCATACTTCTGTCAAGTTCTATGTTCACATAATAAATCTAAATTATTTAATTTAAATTGCACATTACAACCAAGCAAAAACAAAACCTGAATATATAGAACAACACATTCAAACTTATTCTGTCCTACCAGTTGCGTCTTTGGATGATCAGGAGCTGTGGTCATAGTATCTTCCAGGAATGAGTGAGAGGGCTAACTGAGCTCTCGACAAACATTTCAATGCCATGCACTTCCTGTGGGTGCACAGGCAAATATGGTCCCAAAAACACTTCCCAAATGTTTGTTCCACCACCTTTTGCTGCATGGTTGCCCCCTGCAGTTTGGGAGTGCTCTGAGTGAATCTAGTACAACTAGAGCAAAGCAACAATGAATTTGACACAACACCTCCCACTTGACCTCCTGGTTCTTCAACCCAAGGAGGTCACACCATTATTATGATGTTGTGATGTGATGCATTTAGTTACTCCATTTTTGATCCTGTTGCTACTGCTGCTCTTCAACTGGAAGTAGGACAACTATCCGTCTGACATCCCTGTGAAGAACTGTTGCAGGTATCTTGGTTGAGTGTTTTTTCATCTTTTTAGAGGGCTTCACAGTTGCGACTGGGTAGCTGGGGAAGGATCGGAGATATACATCCCTCACAATTCCCTTCCTGTCAGAGTTGACGTCAATGACCCTGGCAAGCCTGAACTGACCTCTCAAGGCGTTCTGGTCAGCCAGCCAGACGACGTCTCCAACTGTCACATTCCTGTGAGCCGTGTGCCACTTGGTCCGGACAAACAGGTTTGGTCCGGCTAACTGGCTCCATTTCCTCCAGAATCGGTCAACTTCTGTTTGGATGGTTCTTAATCTCCTGTAAGAGTAGCCTTTAAAGTCAAAGGTCCCTGGATCTCCTCTGGGTCCAGTTCTTCCGAGCAGAAGTGAATTTGGGCTAATGTATTCTACACAGTCCTCCCGGCTCTGAGTCCTGGCATCAATAGGTCGTTCATTGGAGAGGTTGGAAGCCATATAAAGGAAAGTTTGAAACTCACCCCATGTGAAGACTCCATTACCACCCAGATTGTGCAAAGCCCGCTTCACAGTCCGGACAGCAGCCTCAGCAGCTCCGTTTCTGTGAGGTGAGTCTGCTGGATGGATCTTCCAGCTCCATTCTGTGCCATACTTGGAGCCTTCATCTTCAAGCTTTGATTTCTCCAGTCGGTCTAGAAACATGTAGAGCTCTTTGAGGGCAGGTCTGGCTCCGACAAAGTTCTTGCCAGGATCCGACCACAATTTCTTTGGATGTCCTCTCAGTGCCGTAAATCTTTGGTAGGCTAGCAGGAAGCCTTCAGCTGACTGGTCACTGACAAGGTCTGTGTGCATAGCTCTGGACGCCATGCAACAGAAGACGATTCCCCACACTTTGAGTTTCACTTTCTTTCTCACCTCATCCTTCACTTCATAAGGTCCAAATAAGTCCACTGTCGTGTACTCAAATGGATTGGCTGGTGTTATTCGCTCCGATGGAAGGTCACTCATGATCTGTTGGCATGTTCGGGCCTTAAGTCTCCTGCATGTCACACAGTTATCAACGATCTTCTGAGCTAGTTTCCGACCTCTTACCACCCATGCTTTTCTTCTCATCCGGAGGAGTGTGCCTGCAATTTCTTCATGATTTGCCTTGTGGGCTTCTTGAGCTAGAAGAGTGGATACCCATGATGTGCAGGGCAAAACTGGTACTGCAGTTTTCTCTTCATTAAAGATTTTGTAGAGACAAGATGTATCACTCCATAGCTAAAACAACGCGTTCAACACACAGGGTGAAAAGAAAAGCTGCAGCCATGTGCAGTATGACAAAAATATGGTGTTTTTTGAAAATGAAACCATGTAAGCCCGTTCTGGTACAGACCCTTAATGAGATTTTGAACCTGAATTGCTATATATTGCTATATATGTCAGAGGTCGCACGATGTAATCTGATTATTCTACAGCGATCTACATTCCCACTGTACCTTCAGTGTTGTTGACATCTGCAAAGTTTTGGCTTTGGACAATTTTCTCCACAATGTCGTCAGCATCCATGCGTGTGTCGTTTACCCAAGAGGGTTGACTCTCCACTGAGTCCGGCTTTCTCCTGAAAGACAAGAAATAGAAGAAGAGAACAATAAAACTGTAGTTATAACGAGACAGAACTAGAATGTTTACATTTCTTGTTCCATGTTGCCCTTTATGTAAATCTAAAGTTGATTGAGGGTAAACCGCAGCAATCCCATAACACACTGACAAAAGACTACTCTGTGTCTGTACCTGGAGGGCCTGTTAGGGGGTAAGACAGGGCGTGGGGGCCGAGGGGGTCTTTCTGGGCGCCCGGCATCCTTGTCACCCTCTGTTGGTGTGTCAGCAGTGAAGCCCAAGCCCCCAGAGGCGCTGCTTCCTGTCGAGGTGTTCCTGCGATGCGTGAGGTCTGACAGGCTGGAGGAGCAGGAGTGCTCAGTGCTGTAGCCTGCAGGACAGCAGGGACACAAGAAGGCATCATATTAGAAGATATGACAGGTACTGTTGTGGCCCACTTTGGATCAGTAATGCCAGTGTAGCACAGAGGTGAATAGTAATATAAGTATGGTTACTTAACACTTAAGAAAGTGTTCATACCAGAAGCAAGATGGCAGGTACACAACCACTACATAAGCGTTCATCTATTGACAAATCCGACCTCCAGTATGTCTATCACTGTACAACAAGCAAATTTACTCATTATTACTATTAGATTAAAACTTACAACTTTAATAGTTCGCTGTACATGTAGTTTACAACATATAGAAAGTAGATTTGTGTCATTTAAATGGCTGCCTATGGGGTCAACACTTCACTGAGCGCTAAACTGGAACAAACTTGGTACATTTGTTAAACTAAATCGCTTCCATGAAACAGACAAGTGACTTGCATCTAAAATGCTCCAGATACTCCCAAAAAAATGCTGTTGTCTTTTGTCTGGCCCCTGACCTGGGACCAGTTTGCCTGATGAAAAGTTATCATGACCCATTTCCAATGACAACGCAGCTCCCAGGGTCACAGGAAGCCCTGTCTGTCTGTCAGTGTATAGCTGGTCAGCTGGACATGCAATAATGTAAACTTTGACAAATATACATGTCAACACAATGATAGAATAATATATAGGGGGAAAAATAGAATAACGTTTCCAATTAAAGGTCCAATAACAACCATATAAATATTATTATAATTAAGCAGTTCTTTCAAGGAAATATCCAACAAAGACAGAAAGAAACATCTACTACAAAAAGACATTGTGAAATAACTGCTGGTTATTTTTGTACCTGAGATTTTGCTGTGCTGGCTGGCATAGCTGGAGTTACGAGAGTGACCGGACTGGAAGACTTCTGCATGACCAGACTGGTTCGATTCAGATTCTTCAAGTAGACCTGAAGGCATCAAAAGATGAAAACAACACTGTCACCAACTCATATATAGTTATATATTCAAAACGCTGCAGCAGGATCAGACATCAAGCAGTCTTTGTTTAGTTCCACTGTAGAGATGGCAGCAAATTCTGACTCACAGGAGCTGTAATTCACAGCCATGTACTGTATGTTGGCAGGTTTTCACTCCAACCAGACAGCAATAAAGTAACTAATTAAAGTAACTGCTTTTGTTTAAAAAAGAGTTTTAATGAAACCTTGAATACTCTTGGACATTCATGGTTTGTGGCTAAAAAATTGCACTTATAATTTTTCTCGCAGGTTAAAGTTGTTCTGGACAGATTCCTGAACCCGACGCTCCGGTGCTGCGAACAACCTCAGCCTTTCAACTTGTTTTCCCAAGTTGGAACAAAAACAGGTTTCATTTTTCATTTTAATCCAAACTGAACAAATAAACACTGCCAGCTAGTTTTCCATGTGAGGAAAATGTTTTCGAACTTCTTCCAGGAAGTTCTGATTCATTCTCAAATACATCAGGCTGAGAGGGAGGTCGAGGCAGGCTGGACAAGAGTCCAGTCTCAAGACTATTTTATTCAGTGTTTCATAAGCATGTTAATTCCATGTGTTTTTTGGCAAGTAACAGTTTAGATGTTCTAATATTTGAAGTGCTTTTAATTAGTCTGGTACAATAAGGATAAGGCAAATTGGACATTATTTGATTTGTTCTCAGTCTGAACTCAGTCTCAAATCCCTTTGGATCTCAAACTACTGTACCTGGAAATAGGGCTGAGATTCAATACCATTTTACTGATTCTGAATTCAGTAGCAAATCTGCTGATCAAATCCTTTCCCATATCCCTCACCATACAGTATCTATTCAGGTTGAGCTAAAAATCATTGAGTATCATTCAAATACAGCACTCCTCCAGGTGGGTCCCAACTCACTCAAACCACTGAATAAAGGAAACAGGGTATTTTGCCAGCTTGGAACCAGATCCAAAATGCAACCTGCTCTCAGAGTATACAACCCATCCTTTTCTGGTCTCGACTAGTCATAAGTACAATCATTCTGTATTGTACCTGAGCTGATGATGGAGGGTCGAGGCTTGGCGGCTCGGCCCAGAGAAATCCCTCCAGCAGGCCCGGGCTCGATTGTTCCCTCCCCCTTACAGTCCAGCTGCAGGGTGTGTTCTTGTCCAGGGATGGAGATGGACTTTGCTGTGCTGGGAGACCTGTGAGAAAAACAAATATATATATATATATCAATCTGGAGCAGATTAAATGCAGAGCTGCAGAGCTCTGGATAAAAGGTTAAAAATGCACATTAAATACCAAGACACCAATAAATACATGTGACTTATATGTGATGAAATGCATTTCACTTTCAGTAAACAGTGTATTTGTTCATGTGTCCATACAGAAGGTCAGATCCTTCATAGTACTAGTAACATATATAGTAACATATTGATAATGCTGTTAACACAGAGGTAACATGCTTTGCCTTTTTGTAATTTGTTTTACAAACTAAAAGGAATTCTCACCCGGAGTCCAGAAATTCAGTGTTTCTAATAAAACAAACTACAAAACACAAAAGCAGGAATATCAAGTATGTCAAGATTGAAAAAAAATACATCTAAAATTTTAGAAACTACTGTCAAGGAAAAGACAAACACCGGTACACTGACACCAAACTGCACATTTATTTAAACAGACAATTATTTCAGTCCCTGTCCAACCTTCATCAGGTCATAATGTTAAAAAATGTTTTCTACACTCATATTTAGACCAATAGGCTCTCGGTGGAATGTGTGCTAAACCATTCAAACTATGTATTCACAATTTCTACTACTCACGTTTTAAAACACGGATCTCCAGACAGGAGGGTCATCCCGATGATCACCTTGAAAAGATAAATAAATAAAAAGTTACCTCACAGTTTAACCATATATCACTTTTTCATTTGCAAGACATCCAAATGTAAACTGGCATAAACAGCAAAAATATTTGTTTTACTGCCATGTCAAGAATACTCCCCTTGTCACACATGTCTCTAACATTTACAAAATTAAATATTTTCCAGAGTTGTGTAATTGCTGGCTTTTTCATTTGTAATGCAGGTTCTTTCCATTCCCTGTACACCTGATTACATTCCTGCACAGAGATTAAATCAACAAACTCTATGTATATCACATGGGGATAAGCGTCAAAGAACATCTGGGGGAAATAAAAGGTTCAAAATGTAAATGTAAAGCTTTTTTTGTTACAGAGTAGTAACAATAAGCATGGAGTAAATTCCCAGCAAGCTCACTGACGAACAAAGTCACCACATGAAGTCTGCCAGAGGAATGAGATGACAAAACTGCTCATGACCGTCTTGGCTCTTTGTTTCACAGAGAGGCCTGTGTCAATGATCTCTGGGTGGCGCTGCAGAGTTCCTCAACTCCTCAGTGAATAAACCAGAGCCTCTTTCACCAACAGAGACATTAAGTTGCTTTAGCTGCTACTGAAACTAGCAGCTTTGCACTCGGAATCAATGAATAAACAAACAATTATTTTTATTTTCAATGAAACTTCAAAGAATTTCTCAATCAATAAATTCATCCTGTGGTCTATAAAATGTCAGCAAGTGGTGCCTAACTCATAATCATAATTTCCTGAAGCCTGAGGTGAGGTCTTCAAATTCTAAAACAAAAGATGTTGAAACATCCCAAAACCCAAGGTGATGATCTTTAATTTTGTTCAGTCCAACCACTAACAGTCTATAACCCAAAAATAAAAAGCAGAAAATTCAATTGAGGAACTGGAAAAAAGGACTGCTCAGCATTTAGCCACAATTGCCATAACCCTGCTGATCAATTATCTGCAGATCAACAAATTATATTCGTTTTAGCTAGTAAAAAATATTTTCATTTCAACAGAAAAATCAAAGCATTCGATCAAACCTAGTCTTTAACTAGTTTTACATGACAAAGGGACAATTGATCCTCAACCTTTTCCCAATCTGGCCGCTTTCCCAATCTGGCTGTGAGTGGAAGAAATCAATGAAAGGGTCAAATGTCAAAAGGTCAAAGTCTCAGAGAGACTGGTCAGGGGTAAAAAAAGGTGAGAAGGATAGGCAAGCTGTGAAACGTACAGAGACAGTGTAAGAGAGGTCTTTTAAGCGTACACGTTGATAACCTGCATTCGTGTACTGTAACACCAAGACGCAAGAGCCTCACTTTGTGTTGAAAAGTAGCGGGGACCTAAGGGCTCAGATTAGGGATGTGACAATACACTTAGTTTATGACGTGTTGATGTACTATACCGGTGTCACAAGAACGAGATGTGATGATAAATTAACAGTATTTAACAGAAATCAAAGCTGAAACATATTGGGGGGGGGGGCATTTTGAGCATTAAACCCTTAATTTCCAGAAACCAGAGAAGAGTCCCCTCAGCCAGCTGGTCCTGAGGCTCTCTGCAGTAACAAGTCCCCAACAGCCTCAGGACAGCAACACCAACTCAAACAGACCAAACCAAATTATTAACAAGCAGAAAGAAAAATATATTGAATACTGGAAAGAAACAACCAAAACACAAAGTAAATTACAATGTTATCTGACCCTAAAAAGAGAATTCACATTGGCAAATTACCTAAGTACAATAAAATGTCCTAAACTAAGAAAAATTATGACAATATAGAGGCTGAGTGAACACAGCCTGGCCATAGAAAAGGGTCGCCACAGACAGAGCTGGCTACCACAGGAGGACAGACTCTGCTCCCAGTGTGACACAGGACAGGTAGAGACAGAGGTACACTTTCTAACCTCATGCCCCAAATATGAACCACTAAGAGAAAAACACTTTGCAAACATTGCCCAAATATACCCCGAATTCGAATCCCTATCAGACACACAGAAACTCCCCTATTTACTGGGAGAAATGCCCAAATGTCAAATAATGGCTGCAAAATATGTCTCCACATGCCATGAAGTGAGGACAACCAGTGGAACCTCAGACTGATAAATAATTGTACAAATTTAAAAATTATTATTACTTTAATTGTTTGGTATTTTATTAATTCTTTCGTTTTACATTTTATACTTGATTTTTTTTTAATCTATTAATATAACTATATACACAAACACACACATTCTACTATTTCATTTATTTATTTTAATTTAATTCATTTTTAGATATTTTTATTTTTAACACACACACACACACGCTTACCGTTTTATTTATTTATTTTGCTCTAACTTTATAATATATATATACTTTTTTTTAAACACACACACACACGCACACACACACTAGCGCTTACTGTTTAATTTATTTATTTATGTTTTTAGTTTTTTTGTTTGTTTCTGTTTTGTTTTTTGTAACACACACACCCACACCTACTGTTTTGTTTATTCTATTTTTAGTATTTATAACACACACACTGTTTTATTTATTTATTTTAGTTTTTAATATATACATATTTCTTGTTTTTTTTAACACAAACACAGATACTTTGATTAGTTTATGCTCGAATTCTTAAATGAAATGTATGGGGGTGACTGATATTTTATATGTATTGGGATGATTGTTATGTTATATATATGATGCTTTGGCAATATTGTTCAACAGTCATGCCAATAAAGCAAAATTGAATTGAATTTCCTGCATTCTGGTGACATTTCCTGTTCTGCCTTTCCTACATCAATTTATGATGAAAATGTTTTTATTTATGTGAAAGGAACGCAAAATTCAGGTGGCAGGTTTATTAAAGGTATAAGAAACTATTACAGAATCTAATGGAGTGCAGCTCTCAAGCATTCTGTGTTGCTTTCACATATCTTTCTCCTGTAGATCAACTTTTTTCATGTAATATCATTCCTGCTGAATTAGCACACATGCAGGCATGATTTAGTCTTGCAAAAAAATGCAAATAAACCTTTCTCAAAGAACTTTGCTATTTCATGTTGCAAGCTATTTTTCAAAGCATTTTTAACAAACACTTTCAAAAAGTGATGGGGACATCAGCGTCCCAAGTGTAAATAATACAGATGGCGGCACGTTTTATCCTGTTGATGTTAGAGTACATTATATCCAGGTTGCTGTCACTGATCTGAACAATTAGCTTAGCTAACATTACTGGTTAATAACAGGTTAACTCTGTCTTACATCAGGCTTGCTTTCTGACAGACAGCACGCTCAGCAGTCTTTTTACCATCTTCATGTGTTCAGCTGTCAGATCCAGCAGTGTAGCGGACTACAAAACAGACTCGCCCTACGCTGCCTCTGATTGGCTGTTGTGTTGAGGCATTAGTAGTGACGATTGGTTAGTTGTAAAGTTGCAAAGCTCATGCTAGAGAGGAGAGAACTCGGTAAATAAAACGGGTGTGCCTAAATGCTGTCTTAGCAACAACCGACCCCCCCCCACCCCACCCCACCCCACCTCCCCCAAATATTTTCTCATCGGATACATAAGGGACCAATTCTGGTTTTAAAACAGCAACTTCATTAAAAGGTGAGGAGTTTGCATGCCTGATCAAAACCTTTAAAATGCATAACACGTTACAATTCGTACCATATCCATACCACAAACGGACTTAATCTCTCCTTATTCTCATGGTGTGAAGATTATTGTAGCATTCACCAAGATAAATGCTCCAAATAAAGACCTATTTGAGAAATAATGCACAATGTTTTTTGTCACTCAATACCCATCTCCTTGCCTTCAGTATGGAGTTGTCCTGCCGTGTGTTCTTGGTGTCGTATCCCTCCAGCAAACAGCAGCGTACAGTGGAGCCAGAACCCGCAAACTCCGCCATGTTGAGGTCTGTGAAGCCCAGCTGAGGGTGAGGAGGAGAAGACGGTTAATTCTAGAAACACTAATGGACGGGTTCACTCGCCTTTATTTCTGGCATGTGTTTAGAGCGGAGAGATTTATGGAACACCCATCATTTAGCCCACAAAGCAATTTCTCATTGTTAACGTCACAAGCGTCTGAAGTTTAAATGTATGACAGGGTGCAAAAACCACACGTCAGTCATATCAAACCAGCTAAGAGTGAAACCTATATTTACCTGTAACACCCAACGTCCCAAATGGGCCTGTTAAAAACCCCTAAAGTGCGGACTCTGGAAAGGTAATAAGACTGGGAGCCTCCCACTGCAAGATGCCATCCGTTTGCGGAATTATATCTCTGTACACAAATCAGCAGGTTTTGGTTCAAGCACTATGTCTCTCTATTTATCCTCCCAAAATACCATCCAAAGCCTCAAAATAAGCAAGAGAAAATAGTGATGGAGGGAGGGAGGGAGAGAGCGGGGTGACCATAAAAAGCAAAAACTAAAAAAGAAACAAAAACAATTTTAATTGGTTGGTATATTTCACAGTGGTTACTTACTGAATAAAAAAAATATATAGATAAGATAAATAGAATAGATATATAGATAAATATATATAGATAAGATAGACAAAGGAATGCTCTTTCGTTAATTTTTAACATTGAACTACAGACAACCAAGCGTATCTTGGTAACTGCACTTGTCTTTCCATGTTTAAAATATGTGACATTTGCTGTACAATCCCTGTACCTACAAAGCATAGGTCAGGGATTTCTACACAGCTCCAGATTACACTGTTAAGGACTCTACCTGCCTACATGACCTTGTTCTCTAAAACAAACCTCACAGCTTCTTGTCATGTGGGAACTGCCTTTGTCTGAACTGCAGTCACATTGTTGTTTTTAATTAACTCTCAAGCTAAAAGGTTCCCATTCTTCATTCTCCAGGTTTCCCTTTCTTTAGGAGCTTCTGTTTTTATAGGTGTGTATTTAAGGAAGCCAACTTCTAAGGAGGGAAGCAGGGTATATTTAACCAAAGGAAATCTAAATGGAGTATGGGCAAAAAACAGAGGAAACGGTTCCCGTTAGGCGACAACATCTATAGATCAACAAAAGTTCACCTTCATGAGGGGCTTGACCTTGTAATTTCATTTACGAGACATGACTCACTCGTCAGAAGCTCTTACAATTACGGTTAGAGAGGTGTCTGCCGGATGTTTTGCAGATTCCCGGGCAAATGTGAGCATAAGGAAGACACATTTTTCATTTATAGTCACGCCTTGCTAGTGGCACGCTCCGCCATAGTGCCGTGAGAAATGCTAATATTTACATCATATGGTATTAAGGTTTACTGAGACTGAAACAAGCCCATCAGTAACTGATGTGTTTATGAACGTGAGCGGTGAGGCGGCAGAGAGGAAGACACAAACTCTTACCTTCGTATATGCTTTCCCTCCTTTGAGTTCCTGCGGGGAAAACAGGAAGACAGTAATGAACCCAGTGATCCAACTTATCTAACTTTATATTACAGAGGCCACCAATTACAGGGCTTCAACGAGAGTTGAAATTACAGGCTGAGATCTCACTCATGGTTCCTCAGAGCATGGCACAGAGGACGTGTTCACATGGGAGATTTAGCATCAAGTCTGCATTGAAATACTCAGGATACATTTTTCTGAGAATTTCAAAACATGTTAAAAACAGTGTGTACAATGTTTTAGAATACCAAAGTTTGCTACTGGATGCAGTACTGTAGGGCTGTTTTTCCTATAAATTATCCCTATAAAACAGAAAAATGCAACTGTTCGTCTTCTGAATTCAAGTTTCTCTCTTTCATTGACTAATTGCCTTGTGAAGTCATCGTAAAACAAAAATCATCATTTAAACTCAACAGAAACAAAATAAAACGCACCGAACCGGTGTGATTAGTCTTTTCATTGTTGCAACAATCACCAACACTGGTTTAGTGGAATTAAGCTCTTCATTCACTGAATTAGATGTGGAAATATTTTGTCTCTAGTCGCTGTCGCTTCCTCTCTAATGCTGACCTAACTTCTGCTCCTGCTAGACACCTCTCCTGTTCCTGCCTGAACCCGCCATGTCTTCGTTGCCCCCAGAGTCAGTTCAAAGTTGCGGTGAATCACCTCGGTACTGTGTTCCCAGTCATTAAGCCTTTGTCGGTCTGTGTTCACCCATGGTCCAGCCGCATTCACAGGGAGGCTGCTGAACCCGGTTCCGTTACCTGCTCACCGGGATCTGTTTCTGGTGTCTCCCTTTCTGAACTCAGTCAGCTAACAGAACCGCTAAGGTAGCCGCACGGCTAACTGACCTAACTAAGTCACAACACTTAGCGGACGTTATGATCCGATATGTGATATTCATATTCTGATATGCATGAGAATGAATTTGACAGGTGGAGAGTAGTCACAATTCTTACACATTGCACCTTTAAAGTGGTCAAATTTGGTTAAGTGTTTTTTTTAAGATCTACTCTATATAATAGCTGTCCAAAATAAAATTTCACTGACTATATTTCCATGCAAAGTAGGTCATAACAACAAGGTTAAATGTAACAGCTGGCAGGTATCCATTAACATATCAGGGTGGAAGTGTATTCCTGCCAACTAACCTCTAGTTAACTTTAAGGCTTGTGCAGACTACATGACTTTCAGCGTCGGCCAATCGCCGTGCTGTTCAGAATGAGTAACTTGCCATCTTGTAATGCGAGTGATGAAGTTGTTGTGGCATTCACACTAGGTGACTGATAGTAGACAGGGGGCCACACACTGCACAAGCTGACAATGACTCTGTGCCCCGACGGCTGGTCTCCAAACCACATTTTGTCAAGAAAATGCTGTTTGTTATTATAAAGATAGCAATTACAAGAAAACAGAGAATCTGGGTGAAAGAATGGATCAGCACACGCAGGTAGCAGGGATTGTCTGAGCTACAGAGAGAGCTGGAGGTGAGTAAAAAGTGTTTTGCAGTGAAAAAGAAGCTGCCTGCCCTGCCAGCTGCCTGCTCTCATTGGCTGGATGTGGATGTCGAGCTGGCCGACTCCTCCAGATATTTGGCATGCTAGATATCTGGCTGGCATCTGCAATGTGTCAGTGATGCGTCATTGAGTAGTTCACACGTAATGACTGGCGACCTCCGATCGATCGCTGATTTACCCCCCCCCAGCCTGGCAGTCGCCGAGCTCGCCAACCAGCAAGCCAGGCTCAAAATCGTGTAGTGTGAACTAGGCTTAACCCTAACTGAAGCTAACCAATCCATGAGCTACATTAACTATATTTTTTTAGGTAGACATGATATACTGTAAGTTTGATAAAGCAATGTATTGTGTCCTAATAGGAGAACATGTTGGACTCGATGTGCAAAATGACACTGTTTGACTCTCCTCATACATTGTTTTCTAATATAGAGACACCTCATCATGCATTATAGCTTTGTATAGTGCTAGAATATTCCAATATAGTCACCAGAGGCTCTGTTACGTGAACAGATAGTCTAAAAGCCATTACAAAAACTCTTTCATCTTTCAGAAGAACTGCTTAGTTTTCAGTTAGATGATGGATGGGTTATATGAATGTCAACAGTCACTCCGGGTAAAAACTATGAAAGTAAAACAACTGCATTACTGAATGTTCTGACTCAACAAAAGTGTAGTTTTCTATTATTTTGGTTGAACTCTGTTTGAGCTGGTTAAGACATTGCTTTGATCTAGTCTGTCTTTAGAGGAGGACAATTTCAGAGTCATACCTTTCTGACCGACACCCTGCAGACAGAAGGATCCAGCACTCCGGTGTGGGGGTTGGCGCTCATTTTAGACACAAAGGTAAACCTCTTCCTCCAGCGAACACAGTTCTCTTGAACCTCCTCTCTGTAAGGAAAAAAAAACAAAACAGAAATCACACATAAATCTCTATGATAAACAGTTTGGTATTCTGCATTTGTACACTTCCAGTGAATGCTTTATTTTACATTTATTACTTACTTACTTACTACTTATTTATCTTTGGTTAATGATAATTCGTATAAACTGAAAATACTGAAACATATTTTTTAGGATGGTAAACACCTAACCTTTTCTGACATTTATGTCAAACACTCGCAAGACTTGGCAACTTTGATTCGCTATGTTCTCTTCACATTTTTTCCAGTTATGTCATCCCAGCTCACAGCCTCATGACCAGTGTGTCCACTGAGGATCAGATTCATCAGAGCAGCACAGACAAAACTTATGAGTAAGTTTTTCTAGAACTAACCGAGTTACAGAGCTGATTTCCATGGCTTAGCTGATTCTTCCAAAGATTTTGTAGGAAGATACAGTGTTTTATTTGAGGATGGTGAACTTGCGACATTTTGTCAACAAGACAAGTCTCTCAGGCCACTAAGTGACCTCACAGCTATTGGTGGAAGAATATTACCAACATGTAAACTGGTTTGTCTCTCAGGATTTTTCCCATCTGCTTTACTGACAAGAAAACCTGCCAAGGAAACAAAGTACAATGGTCAACAGACTTCTGTAAAAACACAGTTTGCCTTGTAAGAAATTCCAGTGGAAACCCTTTAAGTATCAATACATCCTGGCTAACTTGTGGGAACACAGCTGTCGGTGTACAAACTGACCGGATCACTGATCTGTTTGTTCCTGAAAACAAAAGCTGATGCGACTGACAGTTCAACAAATTCCAAGGAAAAGTCATAGAAACACTACAGCATGCAGCATGAGGAGAACGTATATTTGTGTGTGGTAAGTCCTGAAAGAGAGACATTCTAGTTTGTTTAGTGTTTAGTGACATTGATTCGCATCAAAATCAGATTTTATGCAGCTGTGTATGTCATCTGTAAAATTGGTCAACACTCTTATTTGGAGTTGAAACAATTGGTCAATTAACTGATTAGTGGATCGAGAGAAAATACCATTGTGCGGCCCAAGAAGTGCCAGTTAATGGTTTGGCCACTATGTCACACTGGCTTAAACACATGGCGCAAGAGCCACACTGGCGTGGCTAAAAATATTTTTCTACTGTGTCATTTGTAGTTTGTTATGACTCTGGTGCTAAAACAGGGAGATGTACAAAAACACCAAAGCCAGGACATATCCATTATGGGAAAAGAAATCACTACAAAATCCTTACATGCCGGTCTTCATTATTGCTAAGTTATGGGAATCTACACTGTTCTGTGAATGACCATAATTTTGTCAACCATACAGTTCAGTTAAATACCATCATTTGTAAGCCCCATCATTTTTGTAAACGTTCTGTCAATCACAGACAAAAGCAAACAAAAGTCCTGTTTTTCTCCTCTTAAATGGAAAAAAGCTCCTGTAAGGGAACTTTCATTGGACTGTCCAACAACATGCTGGGGAGAAGTAGATCAACTGAACAGCCAAATGTTGCAGGATTCACTTAAACTTCAATACCTCCTTAACCTCCTTAATTCGACCACATGTAAATCAAATATAGTGTGTCATGGTGGCCAAAATGGTCCAGATGTCCAGATGAAGAAGAACAGGTAGAAACTGAATCCAACCTATGCCAACGACATGACCTGTGCCCTAGGCCTGTGCCCAGTTTATAGGTAAGATATCAGACAGACAAGACATCTCCACCAGAGAATGTGAGATTGTCTATGCCCAAGTCATTGATAATGGAAGACTGTCCAATATCCTAACAGGCCATACTGAGGTTGAACACGCTCATGTAGAGGGTACGGGATGTGTGTGTGTCTCATTTGTGTTTCCATATAATTCAGACTTAATTGTATACATTTTAATGTTCAAGGAAATTTTAGCTAATCATTTTTCTATATTAATACAGACTAATACTTAGTATCGTTACTTAACCATTATATATTAATCTGTTTACATGTAGTGGACACAAATCACATCACTATGTCACGTTTGCCTTGTAATTTTGTACTTAATTACCTATTGTTTAGTTTATATTTTTACTTCTATTCTTACTTTTGTTTTATATACCTCTAATTATTTTAATTATTTATTGTTTACTTTCTCTATTTATCTGTACTTCGGAGTCCTTCAGCTGCAACACCTGAATTTCCCCTGAGTGGATCAATACATTTAAATCAGTGTACATGATGCAGTTTAAGTTATCACATGAGACAGAAGGTGCAAATTACACACTCTCTCTCTCTCACACATCACACACACACACACACACACACTCTATAGTGCAAACTAGCAGCAGCTGCTCCTCACACTCCCCTTCCCCCAATCATCTTATTCACCACGTCTGCACAATGTACTGTGTGATTTCTACCACTTCTCCTTCTTTCATCGCTTTATTAATGTTTCACATTATTCTGAGGAAACACCCTTAATAGAAAAGATTAGCCAGAAATGAACTACTTTGCTTTTTGCTTTGGTTGCACAATGACCCACTCAGCAACCTCAATAAAATGTATGGGTTTCACAACAAGACATCTTTGGTTATTTATTGTCAGGTATTGTATTAAATGTGATGGAAGCCTGCTGTTGTCTGACGATGAATAAAAAATATATTTTATAATTGTTTTTAATGAATCAATTAATTGACATGTGACAATTGTGGTAACTGATTGCTCACTTACACCCTCTCAAATTAAGTTTTCTTGCTTTTCTCTCAGTTAGCTTTTGAAAAAAATCACTTTGGCCCATGTGACCTTATGATATGCATCTGTTATGATTTTTTTGATATTTCTAAACTAAATGAGTCATTGAATAATAACTTTCTGTAAAACAAAGTCAAGTAACTGACTATTTTCTCTTGAATTAAAGGCTTCCTGTGAATATTTAGAGCATGCATGTCTGTTTTGTTTCTCTCATGCAAGAGGACCACGACGCACACGTACCTGCTAATGGTGTCATGCTATTCCACTGATCTACAGGTGACAGTAACACACAAAGACATGCTATAATCAGGGTGCAAAATTTAATTTTTTGTTCACCAGCAAAATGGCTAGTGAATGTTTAAAGGGTACCAGTCACTCTGTAGAGTTACCATTGTGTTTTTGGCTGGTGAGTAAAGTAAATCTACCAGCTATTTGCATATTTTATCAGCATCTGGCTGGTGGCTAGTGCTAATTTTGGACCCTGGCTGCAATGCACCAGCAAAGTTAAGAGGAAGACCGCAAAGCTAGTAAACAAGGATGTGCAATGCTGGATTTAAAATACCTAAAATGCTTTTATAAAACTGGATTTGCAAATGCACTTGAAATGTTTGTTGGACCTCAAAGAGACACATAATGTATTTTGGTAAATGAACACTGAACATAAACATAACATTTGTTTGTTTACAAGAAATCTCCTCAGGGCCCCTTTAAGCTAGAATGCTTGCTAATATTAAACCATCCAAATGCAATGACTTAAAAGGTCCGGGCTTGCTTAATCAAAAACCGTGGCAATCTCAAGCAAAGAAGTGAGGACTCACAACAAGGAGACTGACAAATAAAAATCATGTTGTAAATCCTCTTTAACCCTAAACCTAAGCTGTAATCAAAGCAGTGAAGAGAGGGGAAAATGTCCAGAGGAGGAGTTTTTCTCATCCATCTATGCCTGGAAACAAGTGAGGTTCTCAGAAGAGAAAAAACCACATACACGCTCTCTCTCACTCACTCTTTTTCTCTGCTCTTATCAGGACCCCCACACTATTGGGCCTCCAGAGTGTAACAGGGACTGTTCCCAAACCACATTCCTCAATCCAGATGGCTTTGTTCAGACTCCATGGAAACCTCACACTCCTCAAATCCACCGACGCTCTGCCAGCAGCTCAGATGAGCAGGAGACGCCCACACCAACACTCTGTCTTTCAGACTCAAGACATTTTTATAAGACCTCTGAAGTTTGTTTTTATTTTCATACCTGCACCTTGTATATCTTCTGCTCTTCTATATTTTTATTGTCGCATTTTACCTTTTGTGCAGGAGGAGACTTGGGTGCTACATTTAACACAAATCCGTTCCTTCTCAATTAAGAGTATTTGATGCAATGCACCTTAAGAAATCATTGTGTGAAAGAACTTGTTACCTATTGCTAAAACAACAAGTAGCCTTAGCTGAGGTATGCATGTTCTACATTTGAGAATTTAACTATGGAAAGAAATGTGACTCATCCAAAAATACAAGAACAGATATGAGCAGCACACTTCAGCACTGTGCTCGGCAGCAGACTCTCAGCTGAAGCAGGCCGCGGTGACAGTAGACAGACACTGGAGCTGCTCCACTCCAGCTGAGCAGAGCTCACGTAAACACGGGACCAAAGGCAGATAATGCCAGCAAAGGAAAACTAATACAAAGGCCATCATTGTGCGTGTCCCCTTCCATGCATTTGTCCTGCGGGTTAGACTTTAATCATGTTGCACAGTTGAACCAAATTAGTGTAATGTCAAACAGAAAACTGCTGTATCCCTCAACTAAACATAATTTTCAACAGCTGAAAATTGAGCAAAACCTGATGCTTCCCCACACACATCACCCTGAGGATGGAGTAGCAGCTCAGGAAAAGTGGGACTACAATGGCAACTTCAGTATCCCCATCGACATTTAATACATTGTCATTACTGTAAAATGTTCACTTAAAAAGAACATCGGGAAAGACACTGTCCTGTGTTGAAGAATCCAATAATTAGCTGAGAACCTCAAACCAAACCAAACACACGGATCATAAAACAAAAGAGAGACAAGCAAAAGACTTTCCTCCAAAGCTTACTTACTCACCTAATCTCAGTAGGGGTGGTGGGAAAAATTGATTGTTAGATGCATCGAGAAGTGGATATGGATCATTCTGAATGATTCACAAATGTCAAAATCAGTAGTCTAAATGTTAATCGATAATTTAATGTTGAGGGAACACAAAAGGCAGAACTTGGATGTGCAGCAGCCGGACAGTCTGTGGTGTGCAAATAACAGACCGGTGTTCAACACATCACCTACAAACGTTTCACACAATCCTTAATATCAACAGGCGCATTAGCCACTAATAACACTGTGCAAGAAAGGTAACACTCAATGCTAGCTATGGCTAGCTTCCTCTCCTCATTCTTCAAAGTACATCTATGTGACAGGTGCTGTTCTAAGAGCAATGAAAGTTAGTGAGAAAAAAATAAATCCTATATAAAAAAGAAATCAAGCATCAAGATGAATCACACTGTGGTTGTACTAGGCAGCGTCCAGGTGTCAATATGATCAGGGTGTTCCTAAAACAGAGAGGCTTCCTCTCAGTGAAACTCCCCTGAATAAACAAAGGTTAAAAAAACAAAACAAAACAGAGAGACGAGACTCAAGCTTTAAGCCTACAGCTTCAAGAATAATGTAATGCATTTACTGACATGCAGGCTCAAATTCCTACTCCAACAACAATTACACGCAAATTAAAGTAAGGAGGCCATGAGTCAAAGGCAGAGCGAACCAATAAGAGATGGAACCAAAGATTCCTGTGACTATATAATATCCAGAATAGATGAGGAAGTGGTAGGAAAGCAAATAAGAGCTGGGGAGCCGAGGAAGAGAAGATTTATAACTTCAAAAAAACTTTAGAGAAGCAAACACTGTAATACTTTTTCAGTTGCTGAAGTTTCAGCAACTGAAAAAGGTAGGCATCTTCAGTGAATTTAAATCACTGCTTTGTTTTACAGTTTCAGATTGTTCTAATTGTTTCAGAATCTTTTTAGCTCTTTGGTTGTCTTTAAGCTGCCATTTTAAGTTGTTTTCAAGTTATGATCTTTACAAGATTCTTACTTGCAATTTTATTTTCACATGAACAATGTCTTGGGCAATTATTTATTGGGTATTTACTAAGCAACTGTTACGGTTGCTTGGGAACTTACATAATAAAATGAAATATATCTGTCCCGCTGAGCAGGAATTGTTTTGACCTTCTCCCTGCTGCCAAAAATCTGCAATCTGGCACGACGTCAGGTTGTTAAAACTCTGTCCAGTAATCGAGCCGTTTCTGGGTCCATGTTACGTCAGTTAAAAAGTCTTGGTTTGCTTGTTATGCAGAAGAACTGAACATAAATAAAGCAAACCCAACAAATGCAACCAACAAACAAGAAAACCTTTCGGACTGAAGAAGACAAGCTAAAGTTGTGAATGCACCCGAAGTCATCCGAAAGCATGAACTGTAAATATGAAGTGCCTGATTTGAGTAGCCCCTAACAGGACCCCAGCCAGTGATGACTCAACATGTCAGCAATGCAGCAGTATGGGATCCTTATCTCCCATCCTGACTGCGTGGCTCCTGGGGGTCCGGCCACAGCAGAAACACAAACAGCAGCCGGGCTGGGTCGCATCGAGGGCTCAGATAAACAGCCCGAGAGCAGAGTGCTGAGGAAGCAGAGGGGACGGTGACGTGAGGACGAACCAGCAGGCCGCAGGAGGGGCGAGGAGTCAGAGAGGATGTTCCTGTACGCAAAAGGTTATAGGGTCAAACCACACTGACACCAACAACCTTTAATACAACCATGTGTTTTGTTGAAGAGGCCGTGGATAGAACCTCACCCCCAAGGATAACTTTCAACAGATGTTAAATTGGCCATTAAGACAGCAACAAAAACAAACATCTGGGACCCTTCACCCTTAAATTTGTGCAACTTATATTGAACAAACTTAATCAACATTGTATGGGGTCGGGCTGGACAATAAAACAATAATGATAATCATAGCAATATGATTTTCCTCAATAACAATCTAACAAATGTTTAATATATCATCAATAAATGTTTGATTTAATTCATTTGAATCACAAATAAATTAACAATTAATTTTTCTATCAAGATATTTATTTTGTTGAGGAAAAGGGACTGAAAAAAGATTTACTAATCATATATTTTGAAAAAAGATTTTTATCATAATAGTTTTGAATTTTCTACCTCAGACTTGTGAGGTGAGCCACTGTTTGGCAACAAGTGTTTGTAACGTTCTGTCCATAAAGAAAAGTTTAACCAAACAACTCACCATCTGGTTTCTTCAATTTTCACTCAGGAGCAAAAATCAGCCTTTAAATTAAAAGAAATAATGCTTTCACATTTATAGTGATACTTATTAGTACACTTGCTATTTTGAGTGCATATATGCATTGAAAAAATGGTCTGGAGACTGGCTAGGCCACTCCAGGACCTTAATGTGGTTCTTTTTGAGCCATTCCTTTGTTGCCTTGGCCGTGTGTTTTGGATCATTGTCATGCTGCAATACCCATCCATGATACATTTTCAATGCCCTGGCTGAGGAAAGTAGGTTCTCACCCAAGATTTGACAGTGCTCACCATTCTCATGATCATTGTAACGCCACAAGGTGAGATCTTGCATGGAGCCCCAGACTGAGGGAGATTGACAGTTGTTTTGTGTTTCTTCCATTTGCGAATAATCACACCAACTGTTGTCATCTTCTCACCAAGCTGCTTCGTGATGGTCTTGTAGCCCATTCAGGCTATGTGTAGGTCTACAATCTTGTCCCTGGCATCATTGGACAGCTCTTTGGTCTTGGCCATGGTGGAGAGTTTGGAATCTGATTGATTACTTCTGTGGACAGGTGTCTTTTATAGAGGTAACAAATTTGATAAGGAGGACTCTCTTTAAGAGTGTGCTCCTATTCTCAGCTTGTTGTACCTCTATAAAAGACAGCTAGGGGGTGCAGAAATCTTTCTGATTCACCTATTAAAATGCAAATCAATTTAAAACATTTTTGACATGCATTTTTTGTTGTTATTCTGTCTCTCACTGTTCAAATAAACCTACCATTAAAATTATAGACTGATCATTTCTTTGTCAGTGGGTAAATGTACAAAATCAGCAGGGGATCAAATTGTTTTTTCCCCCCTCACTGTACATTTAGGGAAAACTCCGCTGCAGATCTTGTCCCAGTCTACAGGGTTGAAAGTCACCGACAGATCACACTCCCACTACAGTTTCATAGAGTCACAGTCTGAAGAATCAGAGTAAAGTAATGAAGTATAAGTCTCGGAATCAGTCCTTCCGGGAGATTTGGCTAGAACTATAAAGTTTTCCAGCTCTGACAGGCTCAAGCGGTTCCTGCCTGTCCTCCAGAGAGACCCTATAAAGTGAGGAATTTGGAGATACTAATAAAAATCTTTGTGGGGCATTTTAAAATCAGCACTGAGTTGCTCAAATGACTTTACAGAGTCAGAGACCAACAGGTCAAGTACGTTCATTTTAATTCAAATTAAATTAAAGTCAAGTGAGCAAAAAGACGGCAGATATTTTGACAGGTGAAAATCGCGTTCAAGTGTTGGTGACAATAATCCTCCTGGTTACAATTCTACATTAAACAGAAGAAGATGAACTGTCAAATGTTGGGATCATCATCAAGTAAGTGCACAACAGCCGTGTTCAATATAAGACTACCCCGTCTAAGTGATAAGTAAGCTTTTGTCTGGGAGAGTTTGAAAGAGATCCCATTTACCTGGCAGGTAGAGTCCTAAAGATGCTAGTTGCATCATGGGAAATGTAGGATCCAGTGATTTAAAGATTAAAAGTCAGAACACCGTGGCCTTTACTGTATCAATTTTGACCATTTTTTAATATGGCTTGGGTGTCTCACAACTTTATCAATGTGCAATACAAAATCGCTGCATTACTCTTTGTTTTGGCATTTTTGCCTTTATTGGAAAGTTGATAGTATAAAGGCAGACAGGAAAGAAGGGGGAGAGAGGGGTATTAGATGCAACAAAAGGTCCATTGCCAGAATCAACTAGCGGGATGCTCCATCGGTAGTACACTTTTTAAAGATACTGCCATACTATGCAACTAACAAACAATTAAGCTCAATTAAGCTTCTGCGTTGTTGTTTCATCAACCAATCATTTGGCAGTTTAGGAACAGAATACATATTTTAAAAGGCTGAAGGTGCTCACACCTTAAGTTTGTACTGATGGCTCAGGCAGTATGACAGTACGGCTAAGTCCAACCTTAGTTATACTTTTTGAGATATGAAGTGAAAATCAGTTTTGTTTCAGTTAGTGCAATTCAGTTGTCAGAGGAATGTATTTTCTTCACTTTTTGTAGCAAATCACAGCTTCATAAAAAAAAAGGTCTGGTTAGACAGAGAAGCTCTAACAATCAATTTCACAGGAATTCCCCTGCATGGAAGAAGAAAAAATGTTATTACCTGGCCAGATACCAGAGGAATAATGTCCAAAAACACCCCCACACTCTTTACACGAACACACACACACACGAACACACACACACCCTTCCCCTCACATCCCACCAAAACGCTAACGGCTGGAAAAGTGAGATGAAAACAGGAAACAGCTGTTGCGAAGCCGCTCGTCCCTGTCGATTTCTTACAAACTTGCTCCTCTCTGGACTTTTTCCCTTCCTTTACACTCGTCTCTTCCCTCCTCTCACAAGCCAAATGTCCGACCTCGCTTACATCTGAAGAGTTTCGAACAGGTGAAAAAAGTGACACCTTCTCTCTTGAGTACTGTGGTTAAGCATTTGGTTGATAAGGTTATTCAAAACTCAGTTAAGAAAGAAATAACAATTTATAACCAATGGATGGTTTCCTGCTTGCGTTTCCACTGAACTCCCTGGCTGCTACACTCAAGCAAACGCTCCAAAAATTTTTCAAACCATAATACAAACCTAATTCCCCATTATTAACTGAATGATTCTTGGTAGATCCAATGTCGTTGGTGTTATTATTTGATTGGCAGAGATGTTATCCTATAATTTTGATCAGTTATTTGTCCGACCAACAGTCCAAAACCCAAAGATACTGAAATTAGGATGACAAAACAGCTGAACACAACAAATCCTCACTTTTTGCTTGACGAATGACTGCACTGGTTTTATAATCTGTTCACCTTTTCTATCTATTCAGTTGATTCAATGGCTTGTTGTGTCAGCACCAGTGGGGTTTGGTAAAAGTAGAAGTTGAGAAACGCATTGAGAAATTCTAACAGGCTTGTTTGTCCATCACAGCCCATAATGGAGACACTGGGCAGGAAAAAGAGGTCTGTCTCAACATCATCTTACTTCATAAATACCTGAGCTGCACTGTCGACTGAATAAGTTTAGTTGCTATTGTTCTTCTGTGCCAGCTCCACAGGGGAACCATGAGAATCTGAGAAGACTCGGGCTGGTTCATAGTAGATCCCATGAGAACATGGTGTTTAAAAACAGTCTATGCAGGGCAGAACCATGACATTAGAACAACCAAAGTGTTGTATAGACCTAAGAAAGCAGGTAAACAGGTAATGGCATGCGCTCCTTTGTGCCATCTTGAGCTCCTCTTTCCTGTAAAGTTACTCAGAGACCTACAGCCCAAATACTGCATCAATGCAGACAGCTGAGCCATATGAAGGTATCTCCTGTCCTATGTCCTGGCGTTAGCAGGCGAACGCTGCAGCATTATTATATTTGCTGCCCAGACTGGCACACCTGGACTACTACTTCGGCCTGTATTGCACATTTTATCCCACACCATTAACACTACACATTACTTTAACCATGTCTATGCATTACATAACCACAGATCTTTGGAGTCATACTCATATATATGCACATATTCTTAATTTCCACATTCCAGCCTCTTTGTTTTTAAACACTGAACAGATCTTTTGATTGAACAAAAAAATGATATATTTCACACATTATTATATATTTTCTTATTTTGTGTTGTACATTTCTATTACAAATAGATAATTCTTGACTAATGCAGCACTTTGTTTTGCTAAGTTTCAAAATACCATGGCAAATTCCTTTGATGTGAAAACTTGAGAATAAACCCGTTTCTAGTTTCGATTTCTGATTCTGATGCAATGCTGCACGACCTAGCTCTTATACATTTTGCACATCAAACCCAAATGTATACTTTCTGCAGTTCAAATGATGTAAATTTCATCATTTGCTAACAGTGACCCAACTGGACGTGTGTGTGGGATGTGTGTGAGCATATGTTACCACCCTGTGTGGTATGTATAGAATGTGTGTCAATTTGGAAGTATAGTCAGGGCTGAGGGATCCATCAGTGTATTTAGAGAAACAAAAAATCTGGAGGAGACCAAAGCCATCATCTTCATCATCTTTTGTTTAATTCAATGAGAACACAAGATGAAGGATCACTTAAAAGTTCCACAAGGCAATTTAAAACAATTCAAACCAGTCAAGTGCTGGTGACGCCTGGCAGACAGTCAGGAAGCTCGACCAACTACACCCAAAAGTTCTTCTACATTCTGAACCTTCCTGCTGGGAAGCACTGACACAACCTGTGAACACAGTCTGACAACATGACACTACACTGCATGAGTACAGTGTCAGAGTCAGAAAGTATTAGCCATGTTTAAGGGAAGTTCTAGTGTTTTACAACCTGGCGTGAAATCTTTATGGTTTTGGCCATTGCTCATGTACGCTATAACAATCTACTCATTAACTTCATTGTGGAAGCTCAAAGAAAAAGTTTAACCAGTGTACAGACTGAGTGATTGCACCAGTTTAACAGATTTATATGAACAACATATTAGGGAAATCATAATTTAGGGTAGATATATAAGCATCATGATTTAATATGGACTTTGCATTAAAATAGATATAAAATACAAAAAAAAACATTGACAGCGAGCCATTTGGATAAATTTTTAGCACTCAGAAGAACTTCAACATCATTACCAACGTAAGATTGACAAAACAAACTTACCACATGCTCCTTTTAGTAGCTGTTCTGAGCAGAGGGAATAAATTCACGCTACCATTTTCCTAAGCACTTTACAGACTTTACATCCATGCTGACTTGTGTTCATGAAGATCACAGGGAAGACTGTGTGATGCTGTCGAAAGTTTCAGAACAGCTACTCAGTGGACCTTGTGGTGAGATTGTTTCGTCAAGGTTTCAGTTACTAAAAATGTGTATTAGGGGCATGTGTTACAAAAGTCGGTGTGTCACCATTAAAAATACCTTAAGACCTAAAGTTTGTAGCAGTTACAAATGTGTTCTTGATTAAGAATAATCAGCCCTGCACTGCTGAACAGGAAATGAACACAATCTGACTACGCTGCCGCATCAGAAACACTCGCTGCAGCCTCTCAAAGCTCCATGTTTCACTCTGACTTTACTCTGACTCTTCTTCTCTGCTTTTACCTGAACACACTGAGAAAAAACTGTTCATCCACATCTCTGCATTCAATCACACCATCTTCAAACTGCTTCAACTAATCCTGTTTTTTTTTACCTTTATATACAACCCCCCCCCCCCCATCTTCCTCCCTCAGCTCTTATTTCCCCTCTTGGCACTTCTCTATCAGACACAATTATAGCATCAACACAAGGTATATACATCAAGGCATACCAGGCTATTTTTCCCGACAATATGACTTCCAACAGGGTCAAAACTACAGACGCTCCTCTTTCTAATAAACTGATACAGGGATGCTGTATTGAACTCATGTATTTTAGTGGATGCCCTCTGTTCAGCCCACTGATGTGTTGGTATCCATGGCAGCAAGTGTCATCAGGCCCTTCATCAAGAATCCCCTTCCCCCACCACTCCGCCAACCGCCCCGCACCGCCGCTATCCATTTAAAACAAAATCGAACTTGCCTCTAGCAAGATTGCCCAGCAACATTGCTCAAAAAGTTGCCCAATGTATCATCAGCCTAAGGCTGAAGCCATTTATTTCCTATCTGTTGTTTTTGTATGGGCCATTAGTACTGAAACAAAGCAAGACTTGTCTAAGTAGGCTAACTACATATTAAACAGCACTGTAGGCTAGACAATGTCATACATGCTACAATGACTTCTGTCACCAGCAGCTCAGTTATGTTTCTGTTTTCTTTTACACAAAAAACATCAAATAATGTATTTACCCCAGTGAAATACCAGGAAGGTATGACTGTATGAAAAAACAACGGTATGTCGGTGCTCTGGAAATGTCAAACATAATGGATAAAAACATGAGCTAAATGTCTGAAATGTAAACTTTAAATGTCGAACTCAAAACGAGACCTAGCTGTTAAAGCCTGACCTCGCACACCTCTGAAAATCATGTTTTTCTGCTAGATTAGGATGGAAACCATGCGGTTTCTAAACCTGCACTGAAAGATAAAACTACCCATCAGCAAATCTGACTGGAAGCTGGCTGGACATAGTGGAATCATTCCAATGCTGGTACCACTCCTGGTACTTGAAATTCAACACCAGGTCTTAAATGATACTTGTCTAACATCTTTAGTGAAATTGGATTTGTATAATTTGCACCTGTTGTTTGTGGTACTGAGAAAGCTGGTGAGAAGGAAACTAATATAATCTGATTTTGCATGTTTTTGATTACAAAACTATTTGAAAGTGTTTTTTAGGGTGTGGAAACTCGAGTACACACAAATGTTTGAGATTGTTACATGAAGGAGCTCACTAAGCTCACTATTATTAAGTAGAAGATCAAGTATTTAAGTCATTGTTGTTTCTTGTACTTAAAAAACACCTCAATATAAGAAAGAAAAACCTGTTTGCTTTTGCATGATGTTCTAAAAAACAAACCTGTTAATTCTTTGATTAACTTGTGTCTTTTTCCCCAGTATTCCTGAACTTCCTCGGTTGTGAGAAAAAAAACGGAGCATGCACGAAGAGTTTTTTGTAACTCTTATTTTGCCTTGGGCTACTCTTTGTGTTTACCATGCCCAACTGTTATAAATGCACAGTGCTGTTTTCTGTTATGTCACTAAAACTGTAAAACCACAAGCTGAACATGAAGGCCATCTGTCTCCTGGGACATCAGTCATTTAAATCATCAAATACAAGAATACTGTGTATTATTCAGGCCAAAACATGACAAGCATATTTTCTATGTGTTTTATTCTTATCAGGGTGGAAAATCCTCTGCAACACCATTTAAATCATCGTGACAGTTTTGGGCAGCAGGATGGACAGACATCTGAAGATGCCACACTGCCAGAAAATCGCCCTTGATAAATTCTGATTTGAACACTGTAAACATGGCCAAGCACAGTGACACGCAAGGAGGTTACTGTTGTGTTAATGTTGAAATAAGGTCAGATAAAGCAGCAGGCACGATATTCAATCTGAGTTTCTCTGCAAAAACATTCCACTATTGTCGCTGCCATTGGTCTGCTGCTGATGTGCCTTCACATACTGCTATAACTGTCCTTGACTGAATCTTGAATTAATTCACCACCAGGAACGCAGGATTCGTAAGGCTGCCATGATTCCGAGTTGAAAGTAAGCATATCAGCTGCTAAAACACTCAAATGAACCTCAGCAGTCCTATGAGGTCATGACCCCAATATCTATAAATTGAGGGAAACACTGAACTGACTATGAGTGCGAAAACATACGTGTGTTTTTCATAGTGTTTTTCTGCAGCAGCTGAACTTTGGTCATATCAGAGGTGGACGACACTGATGACTGATGGCAGATACCAGACAGGCCAAACTAAAATCGTCCCGAGATATCGGTCTCAGAGCTGGACGCTCACATTCGCAGCATGTGATCCTGTGTGCTTCCAGCCAGACTTATAGCCAACAGGGAATCTGGGAGGGTTTTCATGTGGCGCAGCACGGCCCGCTGGATAAGCTCGCTGCTAATTCCCCCACTGCTCCCGACCCATAACAAGGCCAGGCCCACGGCCAGGCCCCGTACAAAGGCAGCATTTGTCAGATCTGTGACATAACGTTAATCTCTGTCCGACATGGAGGGAGCCTCCCTGTGCCGTCGCCTCCTCCTCTGAGAGGGCCTTGTTTTCAGTCACAGAGATGATAACTGAGATGGGAGGGAGAGAATCTGAGCTGTTATATAACCTCCAGAGAGGAGAATGACCTCTGAGAGAACAGAGGCCGCGGACATTGCAGTCCACGCTGCTGAGGACGCGGAGGGACGTTTCTAAACAATTTGGCTTGTTATTTCTCAGCAATTTGGAGTTTTAGTTTGACAAAGACACTTTTTTATGAGGCTGCGTTCTTCTGGACAAACAAATAATCTCACTGGATCATGAGCTGAACCCTCAAGAGGCCAGAGCCAAAAAAACACAATGTTTTTGTATCACTTCGTAACAAACTGGCAAACGTTGATGAAGAAACTTTAAACTACTAAACCAATGCAGCAAAAACATTTCACAGTTATCAAAATACAAATACATTAGAATGAAATATATCAAGGTAACAAAATCTGAAATGCTTTCAGCATTATTCCAGCAACAGTTGATCTCAAAGCTTTTATATATTTTGGGCATTGTGTATATTTGGATATCTGTTTATTTCTATTTTTATACTTGTACCTTTATTGATATTTTATAGTTTTGCACTCTTTCCTACTCAGCCGCTTTCACTCAGGATGAATAAAGTTCTATCTTATCTTAAAACAGGTTAGTCAGACTTTTGTACCATGCAGTTATGTGTGATACACATGTGATGTTATCCCCTTCTAACATGTGAGTTTGCATGTGATGCAGTTACAAGCAAATATCCATACCAACATTTCTTGGAATTACTGGCTGTGTGTGTGGTCTGTTGTCTGTGTCTCTGTGCTTGCAAAAACAATGTTAACATGCAGTTCACCCAATCGTTCACTTTGAACCAAAGTGATGGCCTGACCAAACAAGCAAAATTGCCATCTCTAGAGCCATGCTGCTAGCAGAAAGGGCTTAAGGACACCAGTCTTATATGTTGATGCTGCTACATGTTTCTCAGTCCGTACACAAATCCACGATGTATGACAGATTGTGTCAGTGAAATGGTTAGCATAAGCATAACGCAAACCACGTTTATCCAACAAAAGGTTGAGGTCAAGGTCAACTGGACTTGGTTGAAGATACTAGAAGACATTTTGTCCCTAATCCAACAGACTTCTTCAGTTCTGACAAATCAAGTTTATTTGTGCAGGGCCTTTCAACAACAAGGCCGCTCAAAGTGCTCCACACACATAAACAGAATTTTGAAAAGAGTAAAACAAAATAAAAGATCAAAATTAAGCTTAAAGGTTCAGTTTGTAAGTTTTAGCGGCATCTAGTGGTGAGGCTTAGAAATTGCAACTAGTGGCTCACGGTGCATTCACGTGCTCCACGGATAGTCCCATTTCCCAGAGTTGTGAAGTCGTAATGTGGAATCAACGTGGACGTTGCTATAAAGATGTGTTCAATTAGCATCAGAATGTTTAAAAACATGCAGACATCCAGTTCACTCTACATGGACAGTAACTAAACATTATAACCATATTACAAATTACATGTCTCCAAAATATGTATACGCAATACGGGATTTTGCACAAATCAAAGTTCTGTATGTCCCATGTACACTTTACTTCTCTTTTGGCAATAAAGGAATTTAAGAAAAAAGATTCTGATTATTCTGCCATGTAAGTACCGACCTCCAGGGGCCTTATTTATTAAAAATGTTTTCAGATTTATACTTAGATCATTTCCGATGGTCGCTTACGTTTGATTCATAAAAGATACTGAGCATAACAAACCTTGCTTGCGTAGGTTCTAAGAAGCACATTTGTCACTCACGCCCCTGTGATCTATAAATCTCAAATTAACCCTGAAAGCACTGGCCTTACAATCAGCAGTTTCCCCTGACATAATGCCAGCACAAATTTAGTCAGGAATAGCCATGGACCAAAGAGAAAAGCAAACTTTTTGGAAGACCAATTCACAGCGATGGTAGAGGAGACTGAAGCCAGGAAACACGTATTATTAGGTCGAATAAATAGTGGGTTGACAAATGAAGTCAGCACATGAGAATCACACTGTTCAATCAAGCTAATGCAAAATAAGGAACTGCAAGACATCGCCTCGAGGTCTGGGGACTTATCCAATAGGTGTTTGCTGTTAGTTTCTGACTTTTTAAACAATTCATGAAAAGAATCATATCTTGGTGAAACGAAACAATCAGCCCAAAACTGGAGTTCTCTGGTTCTGACCACGGACGTTTCACCTCAACCAATGAGATAAAGTGTTTGTGCAACTTTCCTCGCTGATGAAAGGTAAGAAAACAGAAACATCCGCCGACGAGAAACCTGATCAAGATGATCTTGATCCGTCAGTGTTTACTTTTCCCTCTTCAAGACCCTCACACACACAAAAACACGCACACACACTCTGCACCAGGATGAGGATACGTGACAGCAGGGAGGTCGAGCACATACAAAGAGGAAGATGAGAGAAAAGTTACCCCACATGTGCATCAGTCAGCTAGGGGATTTGGAGTTTAACAAGCGTGTTTGAACACGAGGTACAAACAGGGTGTGGAAAATGTCTTAATAAAAGTGAGGAAAAACAGGGTTGGTTTAGGCACCAACACATAACCAAGATCTTCTTTTCCCTCTTGTTTTACACCACCGACAAGTCCAGTCCTGAATGTGGGGCATCCTTTACTTATAGGAGCCCAGATCTGAAGCCAGACCTGGAAAATCAGGTTTTATCTGAAAATGGGTTAGCATCAGTTCAGAGATTCTCTGCCAATAAAACACTTACCGGGTTAAACAACTGAATGATTTGTGTTGTTGAGGTTCATTTAGTAGGTCGGAGAGTAACAGAAAGAGAGAGCAGTGTGGCGGTCTTTGTGCTTCAGCTTGGGTTTGAAAAAAAGGATAATAAACAACACAACAAAGTAAAGAAATATGCTTTCTGTGTTGTTTTCTCACTTATGTAGCTCATGTAGGACACAGAGAGCACCCAGATGCCCTTTTGACAAATGCACACCTATCATGGAAATAGAAAAATTAACTAAAACATGAGGTTGGAACACAACACGTTAACTTGTAACACGCGAGAACAAACTGTCTGAAGCATTTGGGAAACCGTGTTAGTCAAGTCGTGCCTCTGCCTGCCGACTCTTTTAGCAGGTTTCTAACTGGCACGATGAGGTTACAACGGCCAAACAGCCTCCAGACACTCACTGAGTCCCATCTTTATCCTTTAACGAGTGTAAAACCACTGGAACAGACATCTGAAGAGACTTTCAAGGCCGTATAATCTCATCTAGTGAATCAAAGACAAGGGAGGGAAAGGAGATGAAAGTTGTCGACGTTCTTGAAACCAAGGGAGGGAATTTAGAGTCATGTGACGTGAATGCACACACACCAAATGAAAGCCATCTTGACCATCTAGGTTATCACATACTGGTGTCATTCAACCAGAAAACAGCAGAAGAAGAAAAAGCAGTAAAAGCCGTTATTTTTAGGGAGGTTTAGAGCTACTAGACATCATTTGACCAGTATGAACTGGTTTCAGAGGTTTTGTCGGGTTTAGTCTGGTAGTCCAGTTGAGGTGCCAGTGCAGATACACAGAGAGGCCACTTAACATGGCAACACCCTGCGTTTAAATGTGACTAAGTGAAAACCAGTGTTTCCTTTACAAGCCTGAGCTGAGCTGCAAAAGCTGGTGCGATTTAAACCTGAAACCCCTCAGTGCAGCAAAAGCAGCAACGACTTTAAAAGCCCAATGAAGTAACACTGATGTTCTAGAAAATTTTACAAAGATGCAACAGAAAGGCAGTTAGTCTATGTTGGACTTTTACCTAAAACATCTTATGTGATCACTGCAAAATCTCAATTTAACGCAACAATCACACCATAAACAAGATTAGGAGCCATTTATAATATTACAGCCACACCATAGGAGTTGAAAAACTCCATGAAGTATTCAGCTATTCACTGTGTAGCTGCATTAATGCACTTTAAGTGTATTAAAATGACTTTGATAGAGGAACAATGATCCCCAGATTGTATTAGATTGATCCAAAAGGCTCTTGAAGCAATTTTGCAGTGATGAAGTGGTGTTTGCTTGTGTTACTTTTACCTGGAAGAAGTAGCGACAAAATCTCCATCCAGCAGCCGCAGCTTGCAGAACAAAACTCCGTTGACAAAAGGCACAGCGGTCAGCTCCTCCAGCGTCAGATGGGTCTGAAACTTGAATTTCTTCTTTTTCACGAAGAAAGCCATTGTTTTAGTATATTCACTCGCATAAAACACGCCTAACGCTGGCAAAAGAGCGGGGGAAATACCATTAAAAACTAGCCAAGCTAAATGAAACGTCCCTACGGCTGCTGATGTTTTAGTCTGTGTTTTCACGCGAACTCCGCTTCTTCAGAGGTGATTCAGCACAGAAATCTGAAAACAAATCATGTGTTCTTGTTAATAACATCTATAATATACGAGAAAATGTTAACGCTTGTGCTGTAAAAGTGATAAAGGACTTACCTGGAGACATTTCGGGTCCTGTGAGTTTAGTCAGCAGCGGTTCAACTACATAAAATGACAGAAAAAGACGTTTCACCTCAGTTTTCTTTCAGTACCGACAGGAGGAACTTTGCGTTAGCGCAGTCAAGCTAGCTGAGAGTACGTCATGTGGCTTCCGGTTAGCACATTTCAGAATAAAAGATCAAATCGGTATGCATTCAAATGTGACAAACCCGGCAGTGGTGGAAACTATCATATACTTCTTTTCAGAGGGAAATATTGTACCTTTTACTACACAACATGTGTTTATAAGGAATTTATTTATTGGTGGTGTGAACAGATACTTAGCTCACGAGACATCATGATAAGCCATATTAGGTTCACAAGAATGAGACAAAAAGATCCTTAAACAGTGTTTTAGAGGTATCCTCAATGCTGAGTTATATGAGCAGGGGGTCTGGGGTGAAAACTTTGATCCCCCAAGAAATTTTGATCATTAAACACTTCATTTCCTGCATTCTGATGAAAGTTTCTGCACCAATGTATGGTGGAAATGTTTTTAATTATGTAAAAGGAAACACAAAATTCACGCAGCACCTGACATTTCAAAATATATAAAAAGGCCAATAATAGAAAATACAAGTTAGTGCAGCTCTCAGGCATTCTGTGTTGCTTTCAGATCTGTTTTCAGATCAACTTTTCTCATGTAATATCAAACCTGCTGAGGCAACACATATGCAGGCATGATTTAGAGAAGAAATTGTGTCAAGAAGTTGTTAAAGTTACTGATTGATGCATGCATGTTTTAGGTCATTTTATAATCAGCAGCTTGTTTTTTTTAGCTTAAGTTACTTTTTTGGACAATGCACATTTGTTTCTGATATATTTTAATTTCATTACATGTTTTTTGTGTGCAAATAAACCCTTCCAAAGGCACTTTCATTTGTTCAACTTTTTTAAAACAAATTATGCTTTTAAAAAGTGGTGGAGACAAAATCAGCCATTTCAGAAAATGGTGTGGACATATCCTCAGCGTTCCCAGTGTAAATGACACTTATTATCATACCCATTATTCTGAAATGGCTGATTCTGCATGACTGCTTTTACTTTTAGTAGTAGTGGTAAGATTTTGTATGCAAGACTTTTACTTGAATACTTTTACACTATGGTATTGCTCTGCTACTGATTCTGTGCTTGAAAGTATAGCTTCTGATGCAGAAGGGGGCCAATACAAATGTGTATTATTTAAAAGTAATAACTCATTTATTTAAATTTTAAATATTGTGCAGAGTGGCATTAAAAATATAGAGCAAGCACAGTCACATATGATCTGGTTATACTTGTCTTGATGATAAAAGCAGAGATCAAACTTTGCATAAATAATAACTAAAATTAATAAATTATAAATATTTAGTGATCCAAAAAAGTGACTCATTTACTATTTATAGATAGACAAAATTTCTTTCCTTGTCCATTAATTATGGTTTCTGATTCGTTTGGACATTCAAAACTATGAATCGCTGCTTCTGAAATTTGGGGATGATTAGTGGATTTTATTTTAGAAGATAAACAGACTAACTTCCTGTGTCTGCTTAACTCACCCTCGTTAACTTGACGCAGCTCTCTGGACCTCTGGTCGCTGCCAGTCATCCTGCAGCCTCGACGGTGAAACAGCACCACCGTGTGGTGAGAATATGCAGTGCTGCTGCTTTCAGGGAATCTTTGTAAGTTCTAAACTCCCAGGACCAAAACAATGCACTCAAACCGTTTATTTTTGATATGCGAAGGTCAAAGTGGATTATGTGGGACAAATGGGGCAACAACTGACGACTAAAATGTTTGGTTAGACTTGAATGAATTAAACAGTATGTTATGAATTATCCATAACCTGATATTTAACTAGATACAGCATTTGCTTGTTTTCCTTTTATAATAAAAAATAAAATAGCATAAAATATAAAAGTTAGTACTTTCATACCATGCTAATTATTGGTCTTTGTGTGAGATGGCTGCTCTTCTATTCCAGAAATAATTCCCTCAAAATGTATCAATTCAATTAGTTGATCAATCAATCAGCCATCAGTTGTTAATATTCCCTCAAAGTTAAAATTCTCTGTATGATTAAATAGAAAATTCTCAGGTTCATTACTACTTTATTGGGACCGGAACGTGAGCCTTATTCGTGGTTCCGATACTTAGTGAACGCAGCACAACTACTAGATTTATTCCTACAGATCTGTAATAGGATAATAATGTATTTATATTGACCATACACAATATTAAGGTGAGACAGATTTAATTTTATTATCCTTATAATATTTATATGATATTTGATGTTTTAGTATGAGTAAATGTTTGTTTCTATAAAGGGAGAATTAAAGGGTAAATTAAGTTCATTATGGTTTGTAAAATGAACTTGAACACTGACTAAATCTATATCAATATGGACACATGTAAATGACATCAAATGTTTTTATGCCATTTTCAGTTTTAAATGAAGTTCAGGCTCAAGTTCAGCCAACAGAGAGCAGCAGAGTGCTGCAGCAAAGGCAGAGTGGATCCTTCTTTCCAAAGTGTGTGTGTACATATGTGATGTCCTGTGTCAAAGACCTATTGAGAGGATTCTCAATGGGCTGTATGGTAGTACAGAGAAAAATGCAAATACATTTTTTTCATTGGGACATTAATCATATATAAAGTTTGCTTTGCTTTGTGAGTAGCATTTAAGGAAACTACAAACTTAATATCAATACACAACTTTGATTCAAATTGACAAATAAATAAATTGACCTTGTACCTTAAGAAGCTGGTTTAAGAAAAGAAAGTTGAAATAAAACAGAACATATGGACTGTATACAGCACATATGAGAATGGTCAAAGCTTTAGCTCAGTTTCTATACTAGTTTCTACTATTTTAGTTTATCTATTGGTGGATTTTTATTTTATTTTTATGTGACCATGGATGGCTTTCGTTTCAAATTTTCTGATACCAGTGCTTATGTGATACTGATGGATTCATCAAAATAGAAAAAGAAGCAACAACAAAAGCCCGACTTATCAAATGTATGTTAAAATATCAATTTACTGACAGTTCAGGAACTATCTGATCTGATACTCTTAAAATCACTAAAATTCAGAGTGCCTGTTTTAAACTTTGTTCTTTTGCTTTCTGATTGGATGGCAGGCGTCTGCATCATTGATTGAAGGACAGCATGTTTTGCTCTTTCTTTTGTATTCTTTTTGTATTTCTCTTCTATTGTTGTAAATGTTCTGATTCAATAACAAGGTGGCCCTTTTGTGAGAAGAAACTGTTATCCGTCTGTTCAAACATCATAATGTGTGTCATTTACTTTCTGCTATGTGACACAGATGATTCAGCAACAACAACAGCTAAACAATAATGTTATTATTCACACTGAAGTTGAACTGGTGTGTTAATGGAGATTCAAAGCTGCTGAAATGACTAAACATTTCTAGATCTTTCAAAATACTGTTTAATTACAGCCAATTTTAGTTAGCTTAAGTTAAAGTCCAGTGTGAATAAAAACAAGTTTATGTAGCCGTTGTGGTTACCCTGTCAGACAGCAGAAGGTAAACAATAACCGTTAATGACAGAGACACGTCTGCCTGTGACAAACTGGATTCAGCAGCACTTTCACCAGCAGGATCAGACAGATACAGGTGAGAGGTGAGAGGGGGCAGAGTCTCATCACTGACAGGGGAATCTTAATCTATATCCAACAACAGGCAGCAACAGCAGCTGTACAAACATGTTTTTATTCACACTGGACTTTAACTGCTGTGTCAGTGGAGTTTGCAATCTGCTGAAAAGACTGTAAACATTTCTAGATCTTTAAAAATAATTTTAAATCACCGCCAATTTTAGATGTTTTGTAAACTACTGGGTAGATAGTAGTAAAGTACTGCAAAGACACATTATAAAAGCATATCATAAGCTTTTTTAATGTAAAAAGTAACTAGTGTCAAGTAGTATTTAGAAGTTAAAAAAGTACAATATTTCAAGTAGGTAATACTTATATAATAAGTATGTCAAAATTGTACTTAAGTACATTGCTTGAATAAATGTCTATTTAGTTACATTTGACCATTGCAAATATTGTACATTTTACTATTTGACAGCTAGAGTTACTTTTCAGACAAGCTTATAAAGTACAAGCACATTGTGACAGACTAATGTGATCTCTCACATAAAAAACAGTGACCACAGCTGCTACCTCACATCTCATCTGTATTTGTCTGGTCCTGCAGGTAGGTGAAAGTGTTGCTAAATCTAGTTTGTCACAGACTGACGCATCTCTGTTGTAACGTTTACCTTCTGTGTGATGCAGATGATTCAACAACAACTACACAAAGACACTGGACTTTAACTGGTGTGTTCACTGAGTTTACAAGCTGTTGAAATACTACTGGGTAGATCAGTAGTGCAGTGCTGCAAGAACATATAAAAAAAGTCCAAAAGATGAAAACAGATTTTTATATCAGAACTTTGTCTTGACCCCTCAGATCTGACACGTTGAGGGAGCCCAACCACAATGTTTGGAACCACTGGATTAAACTAAAGAACTGTATGTAAAGCAGTTAAAAATAATAGCTCGCAGCGATGAGTGTTAATATGTATTTGGACCAGCTGAAGGTGGTGTTACGCCCCACCCTTTAGTGGTTACATGGGGCAAACAACACTCCAACACTGGCCCAAACTTAACACAGATTAACCTTTAAAACAACCAAATCAGTGGAATTTATTAACATAACAAGATTATAAATCAAGAACAAAAGGATACAACTCAAAAATCTCCAGCTATCAGGCAGCAAGACCAGCAGTCCCAAAAAAAAAAGCCTCTCTTCTGATGCTTGCACAGGAGCTTTTAAAGACCGCATTCCAAGGCCAGGTGGAATTCATTCAGCAATTTGCTGGAGCACTAGGAACATGGAGAGGTCAAGAAGCCACATGCTTATACAGCGGAGTAACACAAAACCAGTAAATACAACAAGCACAGCGTACATAGAGCTGTAACAGTGGATTCACAGGTGCAGAAAATACAGTCTGGAAAACCAGCGGAGAAATGAGCCCTCATCTGCACATTATATTAAAACATTCACATGCTTTGCATCTCTTGTTGTAGAATAAATTATTTTAGCACGTAATATTATTTTATTAAATTATTTTGTGCATGTAATAAATAATTTGTGCTTTTAAACCCTGACAAGATTTTAATTGCAATGGTAAGTCTGAATTCTTGCAGTTTGGGCATGAAAGTAAATATAGTTTGTATGTTGCAAAATACCCTGTATAGTTAAAGGTATGTGGACACCAAGCCATTACAGATATATGTGGTGACTGAATGTGTCATTCAGTAGGCATTAATCTGCAATCCAATCTCTGGTTTCAGGTTTTCCAACATGTTTTATTACCTTGCTGCAGGAACTTCTTCCCATCTAGAGCATCAGGTCCAAAACTGGTGTTGGATGATCAGTCTGGCTCGCAGTCGGTGTTCCAGTTCATCCCAAAGGTTAGGGATGGGGTTCAGGTCAAGTCTCTGTGCAGGCAATCAAGTTCTTCTTTTTTAGTGTTGCTTTATTTGCACACACATACAACAGCATTACACCAGATATTATAAATAAAATAGATGCGACAGGAGAGGTCAAGAAGCCACAGGCTTATACAATGGAGTAACACAAAACTAGTAAATACAACAAGATGAGACACACACAAATTGAACAGAAGAGTTCACTAAACCAGCACACAAGCATGTAAAAAAAGAAAGAGTAAAGAAAAGAAAAAATGAGATACAGTAAAGAACTGATTATGCATCATGAATTAAATGTGATGACAATTTCTTTTTAAAGTGTTCAAAAGATGGCGAGCTCTTGATAATGTGCATTTTTGGCATTTCAGATGTGCACACTATGATATCTGAGGGAATACTGGCCATGTTTGGGTTTGTAAATTGGAAGACGGTCAGCATGTCTGGTTTTACGAGAATTAATCTGAAGAAATAGCTTAAAGATGATGGGAGGGAAAGTGAGTAAAACAACTTTATTTATATATAAACACACATATCTGATGAATATTTAGAACTTCGCTCTGACTGATAGTGAAGCCACATGCAGAGGATTCTGTGAGTTTGTGCATGTGTGTGTGTGTGCGCGCGCGCGCGCGCATGTGTGCGTGTGTGTTGTACGTAAACCAAAAGGGATCATCTGACAGCCTCTGGGTTTGAGCTGGTTGCTCTTGGCGTTCTTTCAGCACCTTTTTTGGTTTTTGGCACTCATCCTCTGTCCCAGATTATTTCTACAGCCTTTACAGAGAGATCAGGCTTAGATGTTCCTGCTGCACAGTCAGTGGCAACACAGAATTATGTAACAGTGTCTGCAACAGAGTTAATAACAGGGAAGCAAAACAACACCAAAAACCAGTAAAATATGACAGGTAGAAGGTGTTTAAAAGCTTAAATGAGACAAAACTAGCAAACAGAGCCTAAGACTGGACCACTGTCTAGTTGTTGTCACTTCTGGTTAAAAGCAAAACTTACTGATCAATTTTACATGTTTTACTATCTTTTCTTTGACTTTGGTGTTTCTTTTTTAATATGTTTGTGTTTGCTGTGCAGCAAAACCAAAATTCTCATGCAGAACAATGAAGACTGAACTGAAATTAGCGTAAACAATTCATGATCAACATTCGTCCACCACACCCTCAGCACTCCACCATAAATAAAGGCCATGAAACTTTCTGGTTTTGCACATTACTATACCACTACCTATGTCTAATATACGTATATAAGTAACTGCATATATTGCTTAATATATATTTGTATATTTGTGTAGCGTGAAGGTAAGTTACATCTTGAATTTCATAGTGCAGCCCTGTGTTGTAGAATGACTAATAAATGTACCATGAACCTTGAACTTTATCACCTTAATACCTGCCAGCAAACGAAACTTCCTTTGGCATAGTAATAAAGTTGAAGCTTAATAGTTAATACTGACACATAAAGTAGGCCCTATACATTTTAACCTTAAAATGTAGGCCTTTTAAGGCTAAAAACTAAATATTTTCATGCAAAAAAACCCCACACAAATAAATTGATTTACTCAAAGTGTGATGACTTATCTGAAAATTATATTCCAGCCTGTTTCCTCCAACAGCTTCATCTGAGCATGCCTAAATGTTACGCCTGTGTTTTTATTTTACCTGTGCTTAATGGCACAGCAAGAGAAAATCAAACGCCTATTTTGGAAAAGTAGATATGCAGAGGCATTTCAAGACAAATTTTATTTGTAAAACAGCACACTCTGCTGTGTGCTGCTTTATAAAGAAAGAAGTGTTGTTGTCTACTTTACCTTCTCATAATGGATAGTATCATTCATTGTTTATTCTATTTTTATTACATCTGTTTGTATCCCTCTGTTGAATTGAATGTGTTTTTTGATTTGATTGTCTTGTCTTTCATTTTTTTTTACTTTGGATTATTTGTAAATTGTTTATTACAGAATGATATAAAGTCCATCATTATTAATATTATTATTGTCATTATTTCAGCAGCTGTAGCCCAATCCTGTTCCTGGAATAGGCTAACTTATGATTTTTTATTACATGTTATTTTCACGGGAGCTGCTCTGGCACAAATCCCGCCAAGCAGCCCCTGTGTCCGCGTTTGTCACAGTTTGAATGCAACAAAAGACGTGATTGGTCAACCTTTCACACATTCCTAACCATTGACTGTAGGCACAAAGAGGGTGGGGTCGAGTTTACACCTTCAGGCACCTTCAATGGGCCACCTCAGCGATTGGTCAGTAGTAAAGTGACGTTGGTTTGACGTCATGATGTCGGCGGGCCAGCTACAACAGCCAATAACGGTGAGCTATTCCTGGAAGGGGCGTGACTCTTCTGCCATTCTTTAGACGCCGGCGTTTCCTTACCGGCATTTCAGTATTACACCGAGAAGGACAGACAACGTCGTGTGTTATTTATTTATTTATTGTAGTTTATTTTAAAGTTTCCGGAGCCAAACATGCTCAGCCTTTGCCTTTACGTCCCCGTGTCTAACTTAGACCCGATTGAAGTGGAATATTTTGAGTCTAATGGACTGCCGTCGGAGCTGAAGTCTCTCTTTAACAAATTGAGCGTGTTCCTTCCGTCCCAGGAGTTTTCAACTTATCAAAGATGGCGAAAGGTAAGAAAAATCGGTCTAATGTACCTTTGTATTTCTGTTTATGTCAGAATCAATTTAGCGCAACCCGCTTCTTTTGAATCCCATTACACTTGACCTTCACTAAATCCCGGGGAGCGGAAGCATTAGCGTGCGTAGTAAAAAGCCTTACGAGTAGGCCGCAAAGCAGACCGGTGCGCCGGCTTCTAGAAAAGTCGCTACTAGAAGTCTTCAAATTTTAGTTGAAAACGTAATGCTTGCTGCAACGTAATTTATTTTAAAGGACAATTATTTGTCGTCCATCTAATCGAATTCACAGGACATTTAATAACTGACCGGAATTGCGCCAACTGCCATTCATTTTATTGAGAAAATCAACCTTAAGGAATGTGTGCTGCGCTTTTCCAGTGAATTTCGAAACTTCCAGAAGTCAGCAACGTTATCTGCTGCGGTAACTGTCTCTTTAAAGTGGACGGAGTTCTGCTTTAAAAAAACCGCAATTGTAAATTAGCGTTAAATGCACGAATTAGACCATTCATTTTTATAAAGCTGTACAATGCAAATGTCTGAAACTGTTAATGAACGGCATTTCTAGACTAATGACTTTGCACAGACGGCGTGTATTTGCAGAATGCACACAGAATTATAGCTTCTTTTTTTTTTCTTGTACCACATCCACCTTTTATTCACTGGCGTAGTGAACCTTTTTCCTTTCTGTGCCGAAAGAATGCATTCGGCTGTGACTCATACTCCATCTGCAAAGTGCACACTGACCTATAGCTGACCTACCTGACTGTATAGTAAAGAAACTGCTGTATTTCCAGGTTTTTGCACTGAGCCAACATTTTCTTTTTTTGTTCACGACCTGTTGGCAATGCAAGAATATTCAGTTAACTTTTTTTCTGACAACAAATTGGCATCTTATGCCTCCAGCAAAGTCAACTTCCCCATTTGTCAAAGCAGCTGCAATAGTTTTTGAATTTTCTCTGGGATTTCAAGCTTTCAGGAGAAGGTCAGAACAAGCACTCAAATGCTGAACAAGCGTGTCCCCCAGATTTATTGCTAAAATTTGTGACATGGCATTACCCTTTTAACCATGCTATAAGTCACATTTGTGCACTTGTACAGTGTGAGCTGCAGGAGAGATCAGAATGTCCTGCGTGTGTCGTTACTGTGTGACAGTCATATGCACTGTGAGCGGGTCAGGTATCAGCACTGGCCAGCAGGCTGGAGGATTGCTGGTGTCCTCATCTCGTTTTAGCTCAGGTGGTTTGAGTTTAGACTGGATTAAAACAGTTGGCGGGTCGACCTGCAGTTGAGGTCAAAGATAGACCAGGGTGTTACTACCTAATTACCCTGCCTGGAGGAACAGACGTCATTCAAGACATCCAAGAGTACTGCCGCTTGGCAAATGGGTCATAAGGCTGTCCTGCGTGGTCATGAAATGAAATCCACTCTACCTTTTTAATCTCCTGTCATATTCAGTACTGGGGGATTGGCATACAGTACATTTCAGAACTTGTTGTGCATGTTTTGTAAGCGACTGTCAAATTGTTTAATATGACTCATCTGATTACCTCTGAAAGTTTGCTACTGCTGCAGTGGTTTCTCTCTGAAACTATGTAAATCGGTGTAATACCACATTGTATTTGCATCTTTGACAATAAAAAAAATATCTTGGTCCTTGAACAACCCTCATTATTCAAACTATGCTGTCCTCTTGTCTGATGTAAATGACAGTACCATGTCTCATTTTGTGTGTTTTTGTTTTTCTTGTAGAAAACCTCCAAAAGGGAAGAAAATGACTCAGGTGGACAGTTGGACTTTGAAGAGTTTGTTCACTATCTGCAAGACTGTGAGAAAGATCTGAAGCTCGTGGTGAAAAGCCTTGACAGGAAGAATGCAGGTATGAGGCTGCTGCCCTGGTTTTGCTTGCAGATATGCTACTGCTCACTTGATTCATCTTTCATTTTGTGTAAGTAGTCCACTTGCAGTATAAGATACTATTTCTTACACCTTGTCTTTTTCCTTTTAAGGCCATGTCGATCCTAAAGAGTTCATGCAGTCTCTTCAGGACCTTGGTGTGCATATTTCTCCGCAGCAGGCGGTGAAAGCCCTTAAGAGGTAATTTCATTCAACCATTGCATCCACTGCAGTGTTGGATTGTTGAATTAAGGGGCTCTGTCTTAGTTTCATTTGTCTTCTTTTTTCTTTTTTAATAAAGCATGGATAAGAACGGAATGATAACTATCAGCAGTAAAGACTGGAGCAACTACCCCATGGTGGAGAAGACGGAAAACATTCCTGAGATTATCCTCTACTGGAAACACTCCACGGTTAGTTCAGCAGTCTGCTCTGGAACCACAAGTTCTGCCCAAAAGTGGGACATTTGCTAAACTGCAACAGTGGTGCTCTTTGACAGCCAAAACTTAAACGGAGAAGATCTGTATTAAAAGTTTGACTAATATAAAATAATGTGGAAAGAGCTAGAAAATACCACTGTTAGTATCAGAAGGTGATCTTGTATAATATCTTTTTTTTTCTTTTTTTTTTTTTAAGATCAGATAATGGTATCAGGGCATCCAGTAATTGTATTGCTCAAGCTGATCATCAACTAATCAAAGTGCACAGAGTGTTGCATCTTCCTCCTATCTGTGGGGAAACGGGTCACTTGAAAAGCAAATTCTCGAAAGGCTCAATCAGCACAAGCTGTGCGTCATCAATTAAGCTCTATTAGGCTATGAAAGGAATTGGTGCCATTCTGGGAGGATTATGTCTGAAGGATTTCAGTTTGTCTAGCTGTTATGTAAAAGGGAGACGGCACAGGTGGAGACTGAAGTAATAAAGCGTAGCTCCTGTAGGTGATACTGTGTGGTCTTGGGTGTCCTAGTTACTTCAGTGCTGTGCCATCTAATGAGTCTAGCAGCCTTGACTTTGCCCAGAGGAGATGCTGACAGGCTGAGCCAGGACCAAGAATAGAGCTGGAGTTGCCCCTCCTGGGAGGCCAAGCAAAACACAGCCAAATTACTGATGAAATACGAGTTGCTTGAACTCTGTCTGGTCACATGTTTAATCTCCCACTGCAGAACCAGTGTGTCCACTGAACCAACTAGTTATGATGAGGGGGCTGTTTATCGTCTAATCAGATCAACATTTTTTCTTCACAGAATGAGATCCAAAACAAAGATAAATTACTTAAAAGGTAGCTTGTCAATCAGCTTGTGATACAAACTTAAAATTCCCCTTTTTGTTATGAGTTTCTACCTAGTTATTGAAATTGACATTCCTGTTAAAGGCGACCAAAGATGGCAGAGATCCAAAGCTCCAGTTTTAGATGGATCCAGTTATAACAGGTCTGCTTCCTGCTCCTGACCTAGATCGTTTTGAAACATATCGTTATGGACTTGCACCTTTGCTCTTTGCCTGTGGAGGCTCGTTTAAAATTATGGCTCAAATTTCAAAACTGTGTGTTCATGATAATCCAGTCAAATCAATTAACTTTTGAGCAACGCAGCAGTGTGAAATCAAACCTGGTTTTCACTGACAGTTTGACCTTTACTGTGGCAGAGGACTCTAACTCAAAACGACAATCATGTGCTGCTAACAAAACTTTTTACTGACTAACTGGATGGTTGATAAAGAATGGGAACTTTAAGTGACAGCAGCTGGCGGTAAAGATAAACGAATAAAAACAAAACAGAAGTTCAACTAAACATCCAGATGACATTAAAATTCTGTCATGTCTCCTGAAGTGAAGGGAGGCTTCTATGCCATCTTTTGACCTCCACTAAAAGTTATTGCGTTTTCAGGGAAGCATTTTCATTATCTACTCTATTCCTAATGATTCATGTCTCTCTCTCGGCAGATATTCGATGTGGGTGAAAACCTGATGGTGCCTGATGAGTTCACTGTAGAGGAGAAGCAGAGTGGAATGTGGTGGAGGCACCTGGTTGCGGGTGGAGGAGCTGGAGCAGTTTCACGGACGTGCACTGCGCCGCTGGACCGGCTCAAAGTCATGATGCAGGTAAGAAGACCAAATCTAGCTTTCATGGCACTGAATTGGGGAACGTGTGTCCAGACTTTGGGGGATATGGGGACAGTCTTATCTTACTGGTTATTTGTTCTTGGAGAGAGTGATCATCTGCTTGTAGGTGAAATGACCCAGTTGTTAGCCATTTGGCTTAGCCACCATGATATAATGTACATTATGCTGAAACCTTGCTCAGATTTAAACTCCAAAAAATAATTTTGAATAAGAAAATGTGAATGAGCATGTCCTTGAGGCCACAGTTTTCTTTCATAACTGCATATGGCAAAATCAGTTAGTCAAGAGACTTGAAAGAAATTGCTCAAGAGCGAGTTATCTAATGACCATAAACAAGTTGATGTTTAATCAATGGTGTGTAAGAGCTGGGGGACAGAGTCTATGTGTAAAAGCCAGGCCACACTGCCAACCAATGACTGCTCACACAGGGTCATCACACCCTCGACTGCGTAAACCTGACAGTCGTGTGATGAAGGCCTATCTGTTCAGATTGAGAATCTGTGTCAACAGCTCTGATTTGCGTCAGTTGCCAGGTGGAGAGTCAACTTTGAAACAATCTTGTTGACTTTGAGTCCCATGATTAGAACAGTATGTTTGGGTTTGTATCAACTCATTTAACAGACCTAGTTGGCCTCATTTTTAGGGCAAAAGAAAACCTGGCCTACATGGCACTGTGCTTGGTTCCTCCCAAAATTCAATTGCCATCTTAATTAGTTCACCGGCCATGGAAATAAAGTCAGATCTCAAAGTCATAGCTGGTTCCCTGTCAGTGCAGACAGTTTAGGATAGTTTATTTTCATCACACTTATTTTCTATCTAACAACAACTTGTACCTTCTCAGGTTTATGGATCCCGAACAAACAACATGTGCATCATGACCGGGCTGACGCAGATGATCAAAGAGGGCGGTATGAGGTCGTTATGGCGAGGCAATGGTGTGAACATCATCAAAATTGCCCCTGAGTCTGCCCTTAAGTTCATGGCATATGAGCAGGTATGCCAAGTAACATTTTCTTTGAACTTTAACAATGTATAACTTATGATGCTTAGTATTTTGACATCTGTTCACTAATGTGTTTTTCTTTCTCAATTGGGTTCTCTAGATTAAACGTTTAATCGGCAGCGATAACAAGAATCTGAGCATCTTGGAGCGATTTGTTGCTGGATCTCTGGCTGGTGTGATCGCCCAGAGCACAATCTACCCCATGGAGGTGAATTTATCAGTTGAATTACATCTATTCTAAAAAATATAAAGGCACTAGATTACCGTATTTAGGTTTCCTTAAGACTTATACAGTTAAATGAAACTGACATTTTCTTTACTGAATCTTTCCCCAGGTCCTGAAAACTCGTCTTGCTCTGAGGAAGACCGGGCCAGTACTCTGGTATCTCGGACTGTGCCAAGCAGATTTTCAGGAGAGAAGGACTTGGCGCGTTTTATAAAGGCTACGTCCCCAACATGTTGGGCATCATCCCCTATGCAGGCATCGACCTGGCAGTCTACGAGGTGAGCAGTCACACACACACCGACCACCATACATCTGTAAAACGTCCTGTAGGGTTCCTTTAGACCTTTCTTGCATTCTTTAGCCTTAATGGTATCAGTTTGTATTTTATCACCCTGCTAATAAACACATAGCTTTCTTATTGTAACTCAATATTTAATCTCTCCACCTGCAAATTAACCAGTCTTACAGTTTTAATTGCTTTTTAACTTTTCACACTGATAAGTTACTAGTTTTAGAGCAAATACAAAAACACTGTCACCAAACACACAAGTTGCATAATAGAATCTGACCAAATGACATAACCCTGAGAAAAATGACAGATGAATACACAAACCTGGTATAATAGTAGAATTTGCTCTTTCTTATCTCGTTCTTTTTCCACTCTTCAGACACTGAAGAACAGCTACCTGCAGCAGTACGGCACCAACAGCACAGACCCCGGCATGTTCGTCCTGCTGGCTTGCGGCACAGTGTCCAGCACCTGTGGTCAGCTCGCCAGTTATCCTCTGGCTCTGGTCCGCACCCGCATGCAAGCCCAAGGTGAGGCCTCTGCTTCTGAAATACCGTGCTTCAACAAAACTAATGCATAATTGAGAAAATACTCTCATCGCTGATAGTACAATGTATTGCCTAGATATTTAGTGTGTTGATACTTAAAATGTCTTGATTTGGTAAATAAGAAAATTGTAGTTGTTTGTTTGTGTGTTTGTTATTTATTTATTTTTTTTTAACCAGCATGGTACACACTTATTTGACATGTAGAATCATGCAGAAAATAAGGCAGCTCATAACCTTTCCATACTTTTATTTCATCATCTAAGTGTAACCTGTGTTTTAACTTTGCAGCTGCGACAGGCGGCAGCCAGCAGGTGACAATGACGGGACTCTTCAAGCAGATCTTGGAGAACGAGGGCCCGACTGGGCTCTACAGAGGCTTGGCCCCCAACTTCCTTAAAGTCATCCCCGCTGTCAGCATTAGCTACGTGGTGTATGAGCACCTGAAGACACACCTGGGTGTGACATCACGCTGAAACTCGCCCTCTCATTGTCCAGTTACTTCAGAGCATGAAGTGACCCTCACCCCCTCCCACCCAAACACCACTACCCCCGTCTCCCAGTGGTCATGCTAGAGAATCCCAGGGACCTATTGGCCCCTCAGAGGGTTTGTGTAGTCGTCTCATTCTGTGAATGTCAACTGACGAAAGGACACTGAAAGTTGGAAAAGCCAAGGTGGAGGATATGGACTCTGTGAGCTCAGGTTGTTGGGATTGTGAATGCTGCTATTTAAATTTTAAATAAGTTGACGAGTAACATGAGGAATGTAAGTGATTCTAAATTGAGGACCAACTGTTTGTGCTCTTCCTGCCATTTGTGTTTTGGTGCCTGAGCAAGACTTGACAAGTTTGTTTTGTTTTGTTTTGTTTTCCACCATGTGTTTTGACATTGCAAGCTTTGATCAGTCAGCTGTAGATGCATCACCAGCACTCGTGTGGTTTAACTACTGAAAACTCCCATTCAGATAGTTTTTACTTCGCAGATAAAGCATTAATAAGCTCTTAAGTTTTATTTAACGGTTCTGCCTCTAGGAATACATTATTGTGCGCCTAAATGAGAGGATTTTGCACATGTGAGTTTGAGGGCTCTTCACCCCTGTCCTGACTGAATGACTGGATGGATGACAGGATATTCTGAATGACTGGTGTATTTATTTCCATCCATCATGTATTTATTTTATTGTCTAGAAGACAGGAGGTATAATGTTGCATGTTTTCTGTTTGTAGAGCCAAATGTGTAGTGATTTTAAAAATGCAGTGTGACTGTATTCATGGTGGGAAGCGAACAACAGGCAACAGCCTTATCATGTGGCTATCAAACACTAAATGTAGTTGTCTGGTGAAATGCTGAAAAGGGTTTTGGAGTTTATACTCATGAGTCACTGCTGCTGTTTGAGCAACTGAAATGTTTGTGCAAATAGTTTCAAATTATGTATACGTGTCTTAAGGTTCACCTCAGGTTTAAGGGCAGATTATTGTCTAATTTGCAGAAGAGCACGTTTTTTCTTTACACAACATTTATACTCAAAAAAAGAGGAGCGACGTAATGCACTTTAATCAATGCTGGAAGGGCCTCTAAATAAAGGTTGTTTCAATTCAGGTATTAAGATTTAATTCTTCACAAAAGAATGAGTTTTAGTATTGTTTTAATGGACCATTTTGATGCAAATAAATACAAATTATTGTAATCTACTGAGTCTGTCTTCCCTTTTGTACAGAATTGAGTAGGTGTAATGCTGTGATTTATCCGATTCAGCACATCATTGTTACTTTAACCACAAATTACAGCAGCTGCTTACTTATTACTTGTTACTTATTCAGGAACAAAGGAACTGAAGTTTAAAAATATGAATTTTTGGGTATTTTGTTGTTAGACATCATTTTCCCAACATACAGGTACAAGTGCCATTGCATGTGAGCAATAAAGAAGTGTTAGTTCAGGGATTTTTGATATTGCAGTTTTTTCATCTGTGATAAATGTATCTGTTACTAACTGGTATTAAAGGAAGGCACAAATTGAGTTTTCTTATTTATGCTCTGCTGATTCTTATACTACTTTGAATTTAAAACATCTGAAAAAATTATTCATCTGAATAATAAGCACACATTTGACTTGTATAATAGGTTGCATGCTAACATCCAGGTCTCAATCGCTAAAGCTCAAAATCAGGTTTTCACATACAAGATTTTTTAAATTTGTTTTGTATAAGAAACACGAGAATCTAAAAATAACAAGCACTGCATGTCAACAAGCATAAATAGAAAATAGTCTCACACTCAGTATTTACCTTGATCATAACAAGAAAAAAAAAACTGGTCTAAGGGATGTTAAGATTGTTTACATTTTTATGTTCAAGAAAAATTGCCACAGGCCGAGTTTATCAAATTTTTTAAACTCTAAGTTTCCGTCTAAAAACTTCTATATCAGTCGAATAATAGTAATTACAACTGGGAAATTGATTTGTCTGAAAGCCTGGCTTCAGTCAAATATGGTTGCTTCACAGACTGTTTGGTGTAATCTCGTTTCCATTTCTAACGTTCATCCCATATGACGTGAACAGAAAGGAATTAATTTCAATCAAGTTTATTGCTAGAGCTACATTTAACAAACTCAGATGCCCAAATAGCAAAAAGCCATTTTTTCTACCTCCGTTAGTGATGTTGAGCCATACAGATTTGACATATCTGCAGCCAGCGGTGGGCAGTAATTCTGTTATTACTTTCAAGTATTTTTTTTTGTGAATTGTAATTGACAGGAATGAAAATATTGTAATTTCTAACATTTATTTATTTAGCTGACACGTTTTATCCAAAGTGACTTACAGTTGCTATATGTCAAAGGTTGCACGCCACTGCATGCAACCCACGAGACATGTTTTTTCGGCTAACCTGTACATACAGTGAAGAAACAAGTGGAACATTACTTTTCTGGAGAGTATTATCTCTTTCAGTTAATCTGCTGTTCCAAGAAGCTTTCTCCCTCTGGACAGAAATAAAAGACACACTAGCTCTCTGTACATACAAAGAAATCTCAAAAATAGCTGACTTATTAAACAGTGCGGTTTAGTTGTGTGTATGTTTTTATATTTCAGTAAATTTGCATGATTATTAAGTGACCTTGAGAATGTTTTTACATTCTTACATTGTGGGCATTATAGGCCTAGATTTAATGCGAAACAGAAAACAGCAGATACTAACAGGATGGGATTAGACACTGAACAGTAAACAGTGTTGTTATATAACGTTAGTTGGTTTAGGATTACTGTTATTATAAGTCGTTTGGCTTTTAGCACAGGGTTCAGTTCACACATTAGTTTGTCCTACGCAGACTCCCGTATCAAAACACGGAAGCTGTGGCGGTAACCAGATATATATATATAACCTATAATGCGTATTTAATACTGGAGTTAGCTACCGTATTGTTTTATAAATTCAGCATTTATTCCCTTGCATTGTCAGAATGTATTTAACCTAATTGTCGATAACCACCGTAGCTAAATAGCAAAGTCTTTAGAACGTCTCTGTAAATAGTTAACGATAGCTAGCTAGTTAGCAGCGGTGAACTCTTCCTGTGAAATAGATTGAAATGGGGAAGAACATGTTTAGGACCGGGTTTCTGGTTCGGGCCGCCCATACCCTGCTAACCTGGGTTATAACCCTCATACTGTGCCTGCACAACACCGGTAAGTTTGTTCAAGTGGGGACAGGTTGTATTCTTGTTCAGTGGAGGGAGATTACACTATCTGAAAGCCCTGACAACAGATCACATTGTTCCTCAAACAACAGTTACACAGGACAGGACAATGATAAAGAGAGTGTTTACAGATAGGGCTGCTCCAGCTCCAGGTTCCATAACTATTTGGATAGTCCTGAATACTGGATTGTAAATGTATAAATTGATGTAAACATGTTTTTATCACGCCTGCCAGGCATGATCTCACTTGACATTTTAATCTTTGTGAGACTTTCACCTGGTTACATGAAGGAACAGACACAAGCCAACACCAAGAATATGTGTGTGCTTGAGGTGGAGATTGTAATTAATATTAAAGAGATACTCCAGTGATTTAGCATTGCACTTCCATTAAGGTGGGACAGACATGAAAATAGGATCGTAACAGCAGAGACCAAGATATCTGGACTAGAAAACTCTGTCCGGAACCACAGAAGAAACTGTTTTCACTGGCACCGGTGGAGGGTAGGGTTGGGCAATAAAACAATAATGACAATTAGTGCAATATAATTTTTCTCAGTAACAATATAACAAATGTTCAAGATAATATATTAATATGATATAATTATGATATTATACTATAGTCGATATTTTTTTTATTTAAATCATTTGAATCACAAACGAGTTAGCACTTACCTCAGATTTTTGAAGTGTTCATCAAGTGTTTGTTCTGACCATAAAGAGAAGTTTAAAACCACAAGTAACCATCTGATTTCTTCAACTTTCACTCAGGAGTAAATATCAGCCTTTAAAGTTGAAAGAAAGTAATGATTTGACATTTATTGTGATAATTCAATCAATCAATATCGAATGGTAAGAAATGTTTTTATCGTAATAACATTTTTGGCCATATTGTCCACCCCTAGTAGAGGGCCTCTTTCATATCATTATATGAGATAGCATTATCATCCTGGTGTTTGGTTATTGTAATATTGTGGTGATTTCTTTTCTTTGTTCTGAAAGTCTGTATTAAAGTCAATACAATTTTCTGAACTTGTCTGACTGTTCTAGCTTACTAACTAACTGTTGGTCAGATTTTGTATTACATAGAAGCACCAAATGTCATATCCACAATATCATTCATTGTCTCGGTTTTAAAACATATTTGGCTAGTTTAGCTCTCTTATGTGTTTGTGTGTGTGTGAATGTGCAGATTTGCGGCAGTGTGAGGAGCGAGGAGAGCTGTTGCTGCCGGTTCTGTTCTTCCTCCTGGTCGTGCTGTCTGTGCTGCTATACTTTGCTGTTTCTTTAATGGACCCTGGCTTCGTTCTCACTGACACTGTCCAGGTGAGACTGACTAACAAAATCCACACCTCAAATGCCAAGCAGACACAGGTGTTGTGAAAACTGAGTATTTTTGATTGTTTTACACTAAGATGGTTATTGTTCAAACAGCTGACTCTCAGACCTCAAATGCTGGGGATTTCCACCAGCTTATATTATCACTTTGTACTATACTATGTTCACTGTGATGGAACATGTTGTCACTCTATCACATATTTTAAAGTCTGTGGAACTATACTATAAAAAATGGTCAGTGGCCATGGTTTTTAGTAAATGGGATGGTGTGTGTGTGTGTTTGACTCACATTAGTCTGCGTTACGCAGGGTGTTCAGGGTTCAAATGAGGAAATGGAGTTGATGATTCCTGAGACTTCGACCCCTCGGCTGCGGCGCTGTGGATACTGCCTGCTGCAGGTAACCAGCCGCTGCCAACTTACACTGTGTTCATCAGCATTTGCATTTCATCACAAGTTTTTTCAGACATGTATACTCTCTCAGCAAGTCTGTAATGTCATATTTATATATTCTGTTTCCTTTTCAACTCAAATACAGATTTTCTCCTCGTTGTGTCTAAGACACATGTGGCTTTGGCAAAATGACAATCAAACATCTTCACTGTGGTGGAACATCTTGTCATGCTGTTGTGTGATGATTCAGATCAGTGCCTTTAAAAAAGGCAAAATATTTAAATGTCTTAAAATTGATGTAGAAAAGTATTAAATGTTTTGTCTTGATTGTGAGCTGCAGGATATGTTATACACCTATAAACTAAAAGCCGTACTGTGGTGATACTGGATTATGCTGCAGGAGGCTGTTCAATCTTTTCTAGTTTCAGTCAGCACCATCATCACTACTGAACTCAACAGTAACTAGGAATTCGTTGTGTCATAATGATACAAATGAATATAAATGAATTAATAATTTGATTGGTTAATCAACCCATACATTTTCTGCTACTTATCTGGTACCAGGTTGCTTTAATTTAATTAATTATGTACTTAGGAACTATTGCTGTATGTGAGGAACTACTGAAAAAAACTACAGAAAAAATATAATAAGAAATCATTCTATTCCCTACTGGTCTTCCAGCTTCCTTTAATGCATTGGCTGGTGTGATCATGAAGCAGGTATTTAATTGCATTCTGTGTGGTATTAATAAGTCCGAAATTTAACTTGCGTGTAGTGGGTGACCTACACAACAGTACTGTGCCTGAACGCATCCTGTGTAGACATTGATGGAGCACTGACAATGCTGGTGGTTTGCTCAATATGCTACGCAGCCAGTGTAGGCACCGTGTTAAAGCCAATTTAAAAATGGCCAACTTTGGTAGTTTAAAAAAATGATGAATAGCCTGAAAGACGTGGCGAGTGGTTTAACTTTTTCCCTAGTTAAATTGGACTTGTCTCTCTCTTTCTTCCAAGCAGCAGCCAATGAGAGCAAAGCATTGTCAGACATGTAAACGCTGCGTTCGGCGCTTCGACCACCACTGCCCATGGATTGAGAACTGTGTGGGAGAGAGGAACCACCGCTGGTTCATCATCTACCTGCTGGTGCAGCTGCTCGCTCTACTGTGGGCCCTTCACATCGCTTTGTACGTCTGGTGAATGCTGGCCTCCTTCTGTTTAAGATAACTCTCCTTATCTGGTGGAATAGTTGCAGCCTCTGTTTGCTGTCTAATAATGACTCAGTGAAAAATTGTCACATAGTGACAGTGAACTCTGCTCTGCAGGTTTATCTCTACAATATTAGTCCGAATTAGGTAACACTTTAGAATAGTAGTAAATTGGTAGACCAGTCTCTACTTACATTTGGTAAATGGTGGCTTTAATGTGCTCAAGTGCAATTTCAACATTCAGGAGACCCTTGTGTAGAAATCAATCCTGCAGGCTTTTAGTTTAAATGAACTGCTACAAAGCTTTTTGTAGATTGTAGCTTTAGGTATATACACATCTGTTTGAGGCAGAAATAAACTCACTGATTGGATTATACATCAATGAACAGAGCCAGATAACTCTATAATGCAATTGAACTATGTCAGACATGAATGGCAAAGCAGGAACTCTTTCCAAGTAAAGTTAAGTCAAACAGTTTATTAAAAAAGCAACACAAGTTGACCAATGTGCTGCACACTTTTCAAGGCACAGTTAAAATCTGCAATAAATATACAAATAGAACAAAACAGGTATTTATATATTTAAATGTTCAATTGTTGGAGCGCTCTTTAATATTAAGAAGGTGGCTATTTCAAAATTTAGGGTCTACAACAGAAAAGGGTGGACCTGCCTCTTGTTTCACTCTAGACTGCAACAACTTTAATAAAACATCAAAGACCTGTAGAAGATTTGAGGGTTGAAAAGGTCAGAGATGTCTTAAAAACATTTAATTTAAAAAATCCTTTCTGGAAGCCAGTGAGGAGAGGCCAGCACACGGGTGCTGTTGTCTCGCTTTCTGGTGTCAGTGAGAAACCAAATGGCAGCATTCTGAACAAGATAAGCAGCTTTATGAACATACTGTACAAGATGTTATGGTCAAGTGACTGAGGCTGCTGCAAGCAGTCACAAGAATTCGAGGAGTCTCTAGATGATTAACAGAAGAGGAAAGCATTAAAGAAACCATAACATTACTCTAATTGTTTCAAACTTATCTCTGATCTTTGCCCTCTTTTTCTGTTAAATTAGTCGATAATAAACAGAGTGTGTCTTCAGAATTTTTGCTTCCCTGTTCTATGACCTCTTGTTTTCAGCCTTAAACAACAGTACATAATATGAGTACAGCCTTGTCCTTGACTTGATATTTAACCCAACCCTAGGAATTAATAGGAACCGCAAAGATCACTTTTTGCCCATATACTGCCATCAAATTCTGCATCATTTGCTAGGATTAGCAAACCTGCTTCTCATGTCCTTAAATCTAAATAATAAATGAATGTGATCAACCCTGTCATATATAGAGTGTTAAATCCTCAGGACCAAAAAGCCTCATCGATACCACCTATAACCTAGATCTTAACATGTGGTTAGTGGTGATATGTATGATGATATTTGCTCAGGGTTGTACATAGCTTGGCAAGACACTCAGCCTGTCAGGCATTGTTTGGGGCAGAGAGCACCCTTGAAAATGAAGACTACCATTGGTTGTATTTTTCTTTAACACTAGTGTGTGTCTTTCAGGTCTGGCATTTCACCCAGCATCACGTGGGAACTGTGGTTCAGAGCGAATGGGTTCCTGTTGGCGGCGCTGGGCGTTGTTGGTGTTTTCTCTATGGTGGTGGTGGTGCTGCTGGGCTGCCACCTGTACCTGGTGTCCATCAACTGCACCACCTGGGAGTTCATGTCACGTCACAGGATTTCGTACCTAAAGAACTGCGGAGACGAGCAGAACCCTTTTGACCGCGGACTCTTCTGCAACCTGTGGGATTTCTTCTGCATCTGCAGGACAGTGATGTGGGAGCAAATGTACTACAGAAACAACCCAAACTCTGTCTGACCTCAAACTTGACGGCACATCACCGTTTACACTGAAACCTAGACACTGCATTCAGGGAACGAAAATCTATTTACAACCTCAAAAGCAGATTTGAATTATTTCCCTTCTGGGTAGAATGTAAAACTCAATCTGTTGCTAGCTGGTCGGGCAGACATACAACCAGACATTAAGCAAATAATCTGCTTTTACCTCATTATTGTTTACTAACTTGTAGCTTACTCCTTTTCACTCCTTAAAAAAAGGAGTGTTTTCTCTTCAATACACCTTACCTTGAAAATGAGAACTATATTACTCACTCCCTTGCCCATTTAGTGTCTGTTCAGTGCACACACAGCGACCCCATTCCCATCAGCCTCAGCTTTACTTTGTGTTCAATGCTAATTTGCAAATAATAGTATGCTAGGAGATGAAGGTAAACATTATACATGCTTAATATCAGCATGTTGGCATTATTCTCGTGAGAATATTAGCACACTACCTTTAGCATTTAGCTGAAAGCACATTGCAGCCTCATAGAGCCTCAAACATGGCTATAGACTCACAACTAGCATCTGGCTGGTGGACAGGAACTTCCCCTTCACTGTTTGATAATTCCTGAGTATTTAGTTAAACTTTGGTCAGGGAACAATGTGTTGTTGTTTTTTGCTTTTTATATTTACTACAGACCCTTTCTGACTGCTGTATGTCTTGAATATGATTCACTGATTCAGTGCACTCCAGGCAACAAGACTGAACACTTAAGAGTTACCTGGCAGTTGTTATGTCCACAATCACAGAAATGGACCCCCCCCCAGTATTTTCAGTCTGTTTTCTTGAAAGAAAGAAGAAAACCATTCTGCCTGTTTGAAACAGTTTTTCCTCAGGTCTGGTTACCACTTTCTCTTCTGTTTCTGTTGCTGCCTTGTGAGAGTGGTGACCCAGCATTACAACACTAATTGCCTTTATGTATGTTGCAAATAATGTCTTGTACCTTTGTTTAATGTAACTTGTATACTGATTTTACTGTTGATTTTCATGTATTTAAGTAGTATATCTTTACATGCAGAGAAACAAATATTTTGCAATTTGCATTTATTCAGTTTGTATTTATTGACAACAAGAGTACATTAAAACACTGATGATATGCATGTTGTTATAGAGTACAACAGTACAGACTGACATTCCTAGTCAGGATGCTTTTCATACATAAATACAGTACTGACACATAAGTAACACGTAATATTTAGCAGCATAAACTTAAAGTGCTACAGCAGCTAAATCAACACCGGCTTGTTCAATAGAGTTGACTAATTAAGCTGACAATCTTATTTGGTGGAGGGTTCAGTATCTTCTTGCTTAGGGACACTTCAGCAGGACACGTTGCCATGAATGGACATACTGACCTTTCAGGACCTTTCGGTTTCAGGGCAGTGGTCCTATTTAAAGAGCAACTTAACACTCCGTTACAACTTGAAGGCGCCTCTTTCACATATGACATAATTACTACATCTACATATGGAGGTAAATAAATGACCTAAAATTCCTGCAAGATAACATTTGAGAGCACTTGGGTACAGATATGTATGAGCACAGTCAGTTTTGTGCAAGTATCAACAGAATAGTGAGCCTAACAGATGCTTTGAGCCTGAAAGGTGAATTCTTTACATTTTTGAGCAAACAATATGGCTTCTCGTGCGTTATTATCGCTGTTGCTCATTCTCGCTTTTGGTTATCTGAACCATGGATGTTAGAAAGAAATACTAAGACCCACTCAGTTGAACAAAAATTGCTCGCCTGGTGCAAAAAGGTTTTCTAGCTTCCATGTTGTGCGGCGCCCACGGCACATGTTCATCACCGTTTCTCCTGCTGGCCCTGCCCCTTTGTTCCTGCTTGGCACATAGACTTACAGTGAGATGACATTCACGCACGTAACAAACATAAAAACCTTCATGGATTCAAAATTCATAATACAAAGAGTAAAAATCTACCTTTTTGCTGCAGTAGCAAACTCAAACTAATGTGTTTGATTTGACTCAGAAGTTTCACACTGTTAGACACCTCCATAGTGTTAAGTTACTCTTTAAAGTTCCCTCTCTAATTTTTATATAGTACCCATTAAATCCCCCAGCTCTCCTGTATTGCTGATGTTTTTGAACTCAGCTGTGGGTTTGAAAATATCAAAAATGAGCTGGAAGGAAATAGTAAGACTTTTGGGTCCACTTCAACAAAATCAGGGCATGCGTCTTCAAGCTTCATCCCTGAAGCTCCTCTTCTTCCCCTTCTGTTATTGCACTGACATCATTAGAGCTCAGTATCACAGAATATGGTTTGCTAAATCCAAAATACAGATATTTTCTTAGTTTTATGGCTATATTACATTCTCTATGGCTTCTTTTATACCGCTAGCAATTACAGGATTTCTAGTGCACAAGTTCACCACGGTGCCATGCACTTCTACTGCTGTAACAGAAAACAGTTGGTCTGGAGGAGACTGATGTGTGAATGCACACGTCTTTGCTATGAGGGAATGACTTGACAAAGACACAAAACATTTCCACGTTGGGTTGAACATCTTTTAAAAAAAGGCTTTTAACCAGAAATTGGGTTAGCTTTGTTTCATTTGTTTGGTCAAGGCAGTGGGCGAAGCCTGTCACAGTGATGCATAGAAACGGCAGCACATACTGTACCTCTGAGGGATAAATATCCTAAATAAATATAATAAGCAAAGGCCACAAAGCGAACTGAATCTGTCTCCAACACACAGGATGCTTGAAGAGAAGATAGTTGCAAGAATGACATTGGTTGATTAAAAAGTCAATAATGTTTTAACTTTTTTAAAAATAAGTAAGGTAAATGAATATTTTATTTGTGTGTTGACAACCATGAACCTGCCATCTCATTGCTTATACATGTTTAGCTAATGCTACTACATTATTTACCAAGCGAACTGTGATGTCTGATTTGCTTTCCATCATTGTCTTGATGAGAAATGTTTTTATGCTTTATGTTTTGTCAAATGTTTCTAGAAAACAGTCCTTAAAATTTAACATCTATCACTGTTGGAATAATAAACTTGAAATTTATTAGCAGGACACTAGTAGAGGTTAGCGTTAGCATATTAACACAGCAGCTAAAGGAGCCAGCTTAGCCGAGTAACTACCTAGCTAGTTTACCTAGAGTTCTAACAGTGGGTTAACTAAGCTGCAATTGTAAACGTTTTGGAATACAGACTATAAAAAAGCCTGACCAGTCCTGGATTTTTGAGACTGATATTTTGATTTTAAAAATCTGATAGCATTAGTTTTTCTAACACCTCATGAATTTGTTGTTTAAACAACTGCAACTAAGATATGTACATATTTTACTTACTGGCTGATGCGTGTTGATACAGATATATCTGCTGATATGCAGCGTATATAGCTCTGCAGTAAATGCTAATTTGATTTGAATGTTTTGTAGTGTTAAGTAAAATATTCCATAAAGTGTCTTTTTGTCAGTGTTGTTGGCTGTGGCAAATCTACTCTCCTCTTTGTGTCATTGTACTTTTCCTATGTGATATTGTGTTGTCATGATTCTTGAGACATTTCTTCTTACCACATTACATAAGTATGCCCTGTTTGTTACTGAAGCACCAGAAACTGAGACAGCCAACACTGCTACACAATACAAGTCAACATTAGGCTACATATTAACTTTCAGAGAGGTATGACAATCATCATTTTATACATTTTATATAGGAAACATAAGGCAGCTTACAGGCATTCAGAGTTCAGGTAGTTGCTGCCTTAACTACTGGTGTATCAGATGCAAAATCTCTAAAATCTTGTAATGTAGCAAGAAAAAAAGTCACTGGAATTATGACTTCAAACAGAGAATCACTGGACTGACATGTAACACTGAAAAGCAGGATGTTCCTTAAACTTCAACCCTAAAAAATGTGACAAAACTCTCTTGACCGTCTTTTACAACAACAAAACACTATCACAGCTTTCTGAAATGTCTTGCATGGCTAGTGTAATTTGAGAATTAGTTTTTAAACCCCCGGAATTTGACGGGTACACAGTAAATTATCTCGTGTTGGAGTACTGGAAAGAAAACTATTAAGAGGAATAATGATGATGATAACAAACTCTTCAAGCATCCTGTATTTGCCTCTATCACTTTTGTTTCATCTACTTGTACAACCTCTCACCTGACCAAATCTTATAAATAAACTCTTATAGCAGAGTTGTATTACTGCTGGAACAGTCAGAACCAACTTGACTCTCCACAGAGAATATAAAGGGCTACAATCGTTTTCTTTGCTCTGTTAAAAACAAAAAAAGATGCTGCCTGGTTATTTGATTGATGACTGGCTGTTGACTGGATGATGGTGAGAACAGTCCGCGAAATCAGCCATGGGATCGTATGTAGCATCCTGTTTGGAAATGACTGAGCTGTAGAACTATCCAAGGTATTCATCTATTGGTAGTACCATCAAGACCAAGGTGGGAAACTTTCTGTAAGGGGCAATCAAATGAGGCTTTTACTGCACCAGACATAAAGTGATCATATAGGGGCTTGAAGCATTGTTGATGAGTACAAATAGCTAAATGATTGCTGGGCCAGAAAGTCAGATTTCTGGCAATGAAAATTCACTTTCTAGCCTTAAATCTGTTTTCCAACAAACTGGGTTGGAAAACTCCAACTAACAAATAATTTCTTTTTAAAGGAATTATTTGACATTTTGTGAAATACACTTGTTTGTTTTCTGGCAGAGTTAGATGAAAAGACTGGTATCACTCATGTCTGTATGGTAAATATGAAGCTACGGGCAGCAGTCGATCACCTTAGCTTAGCACAAAGACTGGAAACAGGGAAACAGCTAGTGGGGCTGAGTGGTTGGTAGATGGATTTTGTTACCTTTGGACAGAGCCAGGCTAGCTTTTTGCTGCTGTTTCCAGTTTGTGCTAAGCTAGGTTAGCCAGCTGCTGAGGGTAGCAGCATCTGGATGATATAGTATCAAGCCTCTCATTTAACCCTCAGCAAAAAAGCTAACAAGTCTATTTCCCAAAATGCTGAACTATTCTTTTAGTCTATCTTTTTTTTTGATTAATCAATTTTGTCTATTAACTGTTAAAAGTTATGTCAAACAAAGGCCATTACAAGTTTAAAAAGTGCTTATTTGCTCAGCTGTAAAAAGTATTCATATAAATGCTATGAAGCAGTAAAAGGAAGCAAATCCTCACATTTGTGGTTGTAATAGCAAATGTTTAGAATCTGTACTACAAAGGCCTAATCACTAATTAATTAATAAAAATAATATTAATCAACTAATACAGTACTAGACCAAAGACTACAGTTTTATATAGTCCTGTTAATGTTAACTCACACCTTTAATGTTTTTATCCAAAAAATTATAAATAAAGTAGCTGGTCACTTGATCTATTTTACTAATCAATAAGGGGATTGATTATACGTAAATGATGATGGTTGTGTACCTGCCAAGGTAACCTCTTAAGTGGACAGCAACAAAAACAGATGCATTTGGCTGGTGGTGATTTCCCACCCTGGTCTTTTAAGCTCATCTTTTATCCATGCAAGGCGCAGAAATCAAAATCTGCAAAGAATTCCTGCTGCTCCGCAGAGAGGCTGAAGGGCTTGGAGGGAGGTGACAGGATTGGCTGGAGTCGAGTGAACTCGCTGTCAAAGTTGCTGACATCCATTGACTCTTTGATTGCCGGCAGGAACGGCGGTTTAACTTTCTTGGCCAGCAGGGCTTCCCAGTCGATGGTCTGAAAGACAAGGTTCCACAAAGTGAACAATGACGTTATCATTTCATATTGAATCAATATTAAATACTGTGGAATAACCTGAAGTGTTTATCACAGATTGGATTACAGATTAGGTTTGTGTATTGGCAGGTTCCTGCCAAGACACAGAACCTAATCTGTTAAAGAAAGTGATTTACCTCAAAGAATTTCTCTCCTTTGACCTCATTTGCATCCCTCTCTCCACCTCCAAGCCTTTTCAGAGGATTCTTCTTCAACAGCTAGATGAAGGATCAAGAGAGTTTGTCAAAGTTTATCAAAGTTCATCAGTTTACAATTATCAATATAATGTCAATTATCAATCAATATAATATAAATATATTGCAGAAACTCTATTAACAGCCAGATCCCTGGTTGACTGTAACTGTTTCTCTACTGTAATAATGAGAATCATATCTTAGTGCCTAAAAAGTTAGTGTAAAAAAGTAATACCAGTTATCACAGTCCCATTTTTCTGATTGTTAGAGCTTTTTTTCAACAAGATCTGTCTCAATGTCTGACCTTTTCAGCCATAAACATTTATATTCTATTCAAGATCAACAGGTTTTCAAATATACCAAATTATGTTATAATTTATTAATGGAATGGAATTAAATGGGTATAAAACTAGGCATAAAGATCTTCACGGGTAAGCTCGGTATTTAAATGCTATTGCGACATTGGCTTCCTTCAAACTTTGTTTTAGTCTGTTATTTTTTTCGGCTTTATTGCTGAAATATCATTGAATGATGTTGGATTTTTATTTAACAGGTTAAGCCATAACCAGATCCAGCACTGCGGGCAGACTGTGTGCTGAGCTGTCAAAGCACAAGACTCCATCAAGAGGAGAGGACTCGCGCGGAAAAGAGGCTGCACTGAAACAGCACCGTAGAAATGATCCCTACAGAGATACAACTTTTTTAAAGAGTAAAAATGTTTAACCAGAAACACTCGATATATCACTCTCGCCAAAGCCACCAAACTCTCTAGATAAAAACAATAATTTACTCTCTCTGCCTCGATCAGTTAGTTTTTTTGTGTAACTGAGACAAAAACACTAATGTAACACAAACAAACTAACCGACTGAGGCAGCAGTAGACCAGAAACTGCTGCGTTCTGCGAGGTAAAAATAATGTCTTTGTCAATGGAGTCTGGTGGCTTTAATAAGAGCGATATAGCAACTGGTTCTGGTTAAACACAAAGGAGCTTACCCTTTCAAAGACCCTGGCAGTGGCAATAACAAGCACTTTAGTAGACGTACTCATACATTTACTTTGCAGCCCTGATTCGCTGTTAGGTGCTCGCTCAACACTGGACCAATTTTAAAAAATGTCGTCCCTATTAGTCACATAGAAACAAAAATGTGGGAAAATAGGTTCCAGGTTGACAAATACCGAACTAGGCCTTTAAGTAATTGTGATAAAAAATATGGCCTCAGAGTTTAGTGGGACTGGAAGAGCAACACATAAGTGGCATTTACCTTCTGGATGATAGAGACAGCACCCAGAGGAAGAGACTCTGGATACTGCACATCATCATTGACAATGCTGTCGAACACCTCCTCCTCATCCTCACCAGGGAAAGGAGACTAGTTGCAGGGAAGACAGGTACTAAGTTAGCAATAAAACTCTGGACTTACTTGTAGCTAAATCTACTATTACACTCGGCGGTCAAATGGGAACACCATGACAGTCAAAGCTTTGAATATGGACACTGGGTTACAAATGCTGGTGGAACTGAGGAGAGGGGGAACACAGAGAACTGAAAATGTGGTAACAACCTCTCCCACAAGCATCTCGTAGATGAGAACACCCATCCCCCACCAGTCCACTGCTCGGGTGTAGTTATCGTCTGTCAGGACCTCAGGAGCCAGAAACTCAGGAGTGCCACAGAAAGTCGAGGTCCGATCTCCATGACCCATCCCTGCCAAAACAGCGACAGCTCTGACAGGTGTTGTGACAAAAGAATCATCACAGATCGACTTAAGAAGAGTTCTACATAAGGTTTAAATCAAGATTGATCAAGTATGAGTAAATAAAGCCACTATGTTTAGGATTTGACAATTTTGACTCTGGAAAACAGCAATGCATACTGCCACTCATTCAGACTCAGGTGCCCAAAGATCAATGGGCTGAAATCAACACAAGAGGTTGCATCCATACATAGATTGCACCTATTTTCACTGGGATTTTCTGTAAACCTGGTGTAAATAAACCACAAAAAAGAAATAGCAGGTGTGTTTGGTAGGTAAAGTAGAAGAGTCTGAGTGGTGATGTGCAGATCTTGTGCTAAATCAATTCACCTTCTTTACAAAGTCCAAAGTCAGTGATTTTTACAAATCCATCTGCATCCATTAACAGGTTGTCCAGCTTCAGGTCTCTGTGCAAAACGAACAGAACATGTATTTATACCCGACGCTTCAGTACCTGTACAATGACGTGACACCACTTTGGTCTGGGTGACTTACCGATAGATGATTTTATTGAGATGCAGGAACTCTAAACCCAGCAGGACACATGCTGAATTGAACCTGCACACAACAACAATAGATTTTAGATGATGGATTGTAATACTGATTATGACCACACCTGCTGTGCCACATTAAATAATAATGAAGAAAAGAGAGAAGTTTTTCCAACAACAGAAGTTTTCTGTGGTGTACCCTAAATAAACTACCAATAAAAAAATTAAGTGTCTATATTTACTGGCTTTTTTGATCATCGAGGGACCCCATATGTTTTTTAAGAGAGTGATGTGTGTGTGTGTGATCAGTATAAAGATGTAAATGCTCGTACATTACACTCAACATGTTGTTTGCTAACAGTGGAGTGTCTTTAAGCAACAAGAGGGCATACAAACCGTGTTTGGGCCTCAGTGAAGACATTGTTGTGGATGTGAATCATGAGGTCACCGCCTGGTAAATACTCCATGACAAAGCAGACATGGTCGCTGGTCTGGAAGCAGCCGTGGAGGTTCACCAAGAAGGGATGTCTAGATGCGTTGATCATCTCAAAGATCCTCTTCTCACTCATAAGGCTGCAGAATAACGCCTCTGATTTAATTACTCTGAACCAAATACATTTCCTAGACCTGTATAACAAATTGCCATCTTTAAACCTTGACAGTGGTTTTACTGTTTCTTGTACAGTTTTAGCTCAAACTGAGGAACTTTTACTCAGTGTCCCACAAACTAAATGCATAAGAAACACAATGAGCCAACTCTTTGTTTTACCTGTGTCTTATTTTAGCTTAAAACCTATTTAAATAACAGAAAATATTTCATTTGTCCTTAATTTTGGATTTGTTAATGGAGAAATCAATAAAGGTGCTTTATTCTGTTAATGTTAAAAAGGAAATCCATTACCAGAGTAAATATAACAAACCCTTTGTCCATATTACAAATTGTCCTTACTTACTTACTCCTTGTGGTGTCTTGATATGAAGTTTTGGTAGTATGTGTCAACGTTTTGATATATTGCAGGTGAATGGTATTTGTGGAGCTCAAAGCACTAAAACATTTACACCTGGATAATTCACTAACTTCACTCTGTACAGTTTGTATAGGAACTAATTGCTACCGAAGACAGAATCCTTTGTAATTTGGGTGGATTCTGGTGTACCTATTTTTTTTGGTGATTTGGACAAAGAATTCTTAAAGCTTTCCCAGCCCTTTCACACACACCTGTCCACTTCATCACGAGTCACAATGTCTTTTTTCTTCAAGGCTTTGATGGCGTACAATTTTCCTGTCTTCTTAAACTCTGCCAGCAGGACCTAGAGAGAAACATTCACCAGGAACCAATTGAGGACAAACACAAGAAGTTGTTTTGATCAAGCGTGATGAGCTTAACAACTGTTACCTTCCCAAAGTGTCCTCTGCCCAAAACTGAAATATATTTGTAATCTTCCATCTGCATCCTTGTGAAAGAGGAAAAAAAAGAAAGAAAAAAAAGACACTTCATGTTTAACTTTTACACTATATTAGACAGTTTATGTGTGTACATGTGCATGTGTGAATGTGTGTGTGTACTTTAAAGCAGATACAGGCTGATCTTCACTTCCTTCTGTGTTGTTTATGGATGACTGCAAATAGAGACAAAGTTTGGAACATTTTACTATTTAGTTACAACTATGATACACAGTCACAAATCACATCCCAACATCAATAGCTCTCTCTTTTTTCTATCTGATCCAATGTTTATATTACATATTTTAGCTTCTTAAAATGAAATTATGTATTATGTATGTAAATGACATTCTTCAAGCATTATGTTTTAAAAATTAGAGCTAAATCTTATAAAGAAAAATGAAATCACAGAGCCACTAGTGTGGCTTTAGACTGTTGGACTTGGTATTATATTGCTTCAAATTATTTAGGCTTTTGATGCTGTTTCACTCATTTTGGATGAAAGTAAATAGAAAATACCCTAAAATTCAAAATGTGATCACATGTCCTTTACAGCAGGTTCATCTATAGTCATTTACCAGTTTTTCTTGCAGAGCAGGAACAGATGAGGTTTTGTGTTCTGTACTGATGATGGTGAGAGTGTTGGTGGGAGAGCGCTGATCCTCAGTGATGCTGAGTCTGATCACTGGAGCTTCGCTGCAGATGAACAAAGACGAAACAATAATAAAAAATGGCAACTGTTCAGCTTCAACCCACACTAAAAGTTTTGTTGGCCCATGGAAGTGTTGGTCTGAGGCTCTGACATGTGGGATGTTCAACTTGCTAAACAGTAATGTTTTGTAAAAATAAAAACCAAAAAACAAAAAATAAACAAACATGCTATTACAGAGGATGCTACAATGCAATTTGGAAATTAGTACTGTTGTGGCGGAGGTGGTGGAATGAAACTAGGTACAGAACTTAAAAATTCAAAATTTAAGTAATAATTCTTGGTACTTGTACTTTACTTGAGTAACTTTTTACTTCACTAAATTTATCTGACAGTTTTAGTAACAAGTTACTTTTCAGACTACAATTGAAAACCATGTATCTACAAATGTAGTGATTTTGAACGCTTGTGATAAACTGAAGGATGAAGTGTTCCTTTATGGGTTGAGAAAATTCTCTTACTTTGTAAGATAAATAAACAATTAACCCCCTCTCCCTTGGATTAGCTCATTTGTCAATGGAGTCTGGGGCCTTTGAAGCTTCAATAAGGTTTTTTATGCAGGACTTTTACGCTAATTTGAGTATTTTCACAGTGTAGTATCGATACTTCCTCTTAATCATAAGATCTCAATACTTCTTCAATCACTGCACTCTACAAAGTATGATGTAATACTATGTTAGGTCAAGTAATGATACTTATTATTACTAAATATTTCCGACCTTGGCAGTGGAGTGGTGGTTTGAGGATCCTTCTCAGTTGGACGTAGGGTGCTGTTGGCCACAAGGTCGGGGGTAGTAGACAGGGACGAGCTGAATGTGGTGAAGGAGCTGTAGCGAGGGAGGATGTTCATCATCAGATGACCCCATGTGGAAAAATTCATGTTCATCTGAGCTGCTCGGAGAAAATTTTTCCCTGAGGAAGAATAAAATATTGTATATATAAACAAATCAACAAACAACAAGTAAAGAAAGGTTCTTTCGTCTGTACCTCTCTCTTTAGTGAAGATACATCGCTGACGTCTCAGCTTCGGCTGCCGCTCAACAACAGTGTCAATGAATCGAAGCTGTAAAATCAAGAACAGAGGAATTTATTATTATGGACCTACACTTGGGTTAATGCCTAGATTAAGAGTTTCTGATCATTTTTATTAAAAATGTGTAATGTGCAAGAAATAAAGACTACAAAAAACTAAAAAACATTTTTTTTAAACTCCACTCAAAAGAAACTAAGTAACTAAGACTTTACTATGTCAAGGAAAATGTCAAGGGCTGGGCGATATGGCCAAAAAAGTTATCACGATAAAAATATTTCATACCATTCGATTCAATTTTATCGATAATTATCACGATAAATGTGAAAACATTATTTCTTTTAAGTTTGAAGGCAGATTTTTGCTTCGGATGAAGACATCGGAAGGTTAATTGTGGTAATCGCCCAGCCCTAAATCAAAACCCATTAAAATTAGCATTAACTTGAGATTTCTGGTAGTATTTGTCTAATATTATCACATTAGCTTCTGGTCAATGTGACAGCAAATCACCTTTCATCATTTTCCATGTGGTTTGAAGACTTTTAATACCCCAGAAATGATCAAATAAATTTCACATACTTTTGCGAATTTGCAGGTAGGTCATTGTGTACCTTGGCAAAGAGAAGACCCTGTGGTTCCAGACTTAACTCCTGGTTGAGTTCTGGCTTGTCCATCATCTCCTCGAGTCGCAGGAACTTGACAGCACACATCGCCCTCTGGTCACGCCAGAAGACGCCAACCTCCAGCTCTCGAGACTATCAGCAATTTGACAGGAGACACAACAAGCACACAATCAGTGAACAAAACCATTAAATGACAAATTTGAATTTATCTATAAACAGAATATGAGGTTTTGACTAGGGTTATGTAATTAACTCATGAAGTGGACAATGAATTTGGGCTTAAAATGTTTGATACATATTTTGATTGGCTTTGATGAATTCTGCTGGAGTTCAATATATTTTGTCTTTTTTTCCAATGATATTTCTAATTGGAAATAGATTTCAGGATTGTAGTGTTCTGCGTTTAAAATCAAGCATGAAAAAAGTTGTACAGTATTTGAACCAAAGAGGATGAAATTTGCAAAAATACTGTGAATGTTCAGAGTATGAAGTATAATGAATATGTGCAATGTACAGACATAATAATCAGAAAATCAGCGTTAATGTAACACACTGATTCAGGTGTGGAGACTTTACCTTGATAAAATGTGTATTGTCCATGGGGCAGGATAAGAGACAGTGATGAATTTTAATTGAGTGAAACTCCATACTAGCACTTACTTCTGTCTCAATTCTTGAACCAAACAAGCAAAATACGTCTCAGTACCAAACATGCTTTTACTTATTTTCCTGTACTCCTGTACATTTTCTGTGTAATAAATGAGTCTGTGATGAATGAATACATGTTGGTATTACAGCGACACCTGCTGGTGAGAGACAGATCTACAACATTAATAAACCAGTGCAGTTCAGCTGCAGCAGAGTGCACGTTGTGCAGAGTGGCCTTGTCCGAGTGTGTATTTTAACGCAGTAGCCGATAAAGGTGGACCTTCTTTTAACTACCTTATACACTACTGAGCAGTTAATCAATAAAAGTATATTTTATAAGATAATTTTGCTTTTTGTATGTAAAATCTGCAAAGTAATAGTTAACTATAGCTGTCAAGTGAAAGTAGTGGAGTAAAACGCACAATATTTCCCTCTGAAGTATAGTGTAAGTAGCATAAACAGAAGTAAAGTAGCTAAAAATAATTCAGTCCTTGAGTAAATTAATTTATTTCAACCACTAAAGAAACTTCTGAAACCGTTTCTGTCCTTATCTAAATGGCTTTTTAGGTAGGTTTTTAGCAGAAATCTCATAGTTAGAGCAAGGCTTCCTTTTTAAATGTACCTCCTCATATGTTGAGTGTCTGTGTATATTCCCTGTGTACTGTGTGCACTGCATGGTGTCCTTGTACAGTCTGTAAGGTCCTGTAGTTGCTATATTATGTGTGTCAGCAAATACAGCGTTACAACAGCCTGCACGCTGCCGATGCTGTTTCTATCTGCACTGGTGTCACAGAGTGTCCTGTAGATTCATCATACAAGGAGAACACATTGTCTTTGAGCTTTGAGTGTTTTAATGGTGTCCTGTTTCTGGAGTGAAGCAAATACACAGGAAAGACTGTTGGAATGTGGGTGGCGTGGATCAGAATGAAAAATGAGTCATGCATACTGGAAGCTTTGTTGTAAAGGGGGTTTAAATGACGGATATCTGTGGTGGAGCTATTGTTTTTGAGTTTTCTAACACTTTCTACATGTGATGTCAAATTGACTACTCCACTCACTTACATGTGGTTGACATGTGATTACTATCACAGCCAGCTACATTATACCAGCTATACTGGATCCCCAGGTAACTCAAATAGAGCCAGACAAAGATGCATTTGGTTTGTGAAACAAGCCACTGGAGAAGCTTTTATCCTGGTTTTGAGAGACATGAATATACAATGTGGAGTGTTACCATAGAAACCAGCATACTGTACCATGTAAACACCTGATCTGGGTTTCTGAATATCAATAAAACTAATCTAAATTCAAAAGGTCCAATGAAACTGAAATGAAAACAGACCAATCTATTGAGTGTACTTTTAAGCTTACATTATCTTGCTAGTCGCCAAGAATGAACTTCCATTCTCAAAAGATATTGTAATAAAGAATATATTGATGATCTGCATACTGTGCATTGTAATGTTGCTTTCATTTTTCGTGATGGCAACAAACCAAGCTGAGTTCATTCTCAACTTCTGAGTTCACTCATTTGATACAGATGTGACCAGTGGTAGAGGAAGTACTCAGATACTTTACTTAAGTAAAAGTACCAATGCCACAGTGTAAAACTACTCTGTTACTAGTCAAAATCTTATTTAAGTACAAAAGTATTAGCATCAAAATTTACTTACTTATTTGACTACTTTATATACTGCTGGGTAATATTTAATTATACATCATAATTAATTAGATGATGATGTATTAATACTCTAAATCTGTTTAAAGGTTTCAAATAAATGTAGTGGAGTCAAAAGTACAACATTTCCCTTGAGAATGTAGTGGGGTTGAAAATACAGTAGCATAGAGTGGAAATATGATCAAAAGTATGATAATAAGGGTATTGTTGTGGAAATTGTCTGTAAGCACTCAACACATAATGAAACAATAAACAAAACACTGCTGGGGTGAAGATGGCAGTTTCATTGTTAACAGAATGAATAAATGATAAACCCTAGTGGCAGTGGTTCCTACCATTTATTTTAAGTGGAGACACTAGTGTGCTACTAAACTAGTGTAAACATACTCAGACTGACTGCATGTCGATGACTGGACTCACCCGCTCCAGCTGGATGCAGAACGTGTGATCCCAGCTCAGCCTGCTGATGGCTGCCCAGCGTGTCTGGCCGACCACTCTGGTATCCAGCCTGAGCACGACGCTGATCTCCACTGAGTGACAGAAAGTAACACTGAAACCATGTGTTTTATCAAGTCCAGAGTCAATGCAGCATCTACCAGGAGATTAAAGCTTCTAGCTGCTGACAAGCTTTGTGGAGATGCTGATTTAATTTTCCAGCAGGACTTGGTACCTGCCCAGGGCCAAAACCACTAGTAACTGGTTTGCAGACCATGGTGTTACTGTGCTTGACTGGTTAGCCAACTCTTGGCGTGGATCACCCTAGCTGGAACCAAACCTGAAACTTTAATCCTTTTAATGGCATGCTATTTGCATTGAGCCATACAGGAAAAATCTACAGTGATCCTCCTACTTCCAAAGCTGCAAACTTCTAATGAGTTTATGCTTGTTTATCGTTTGTCTTTTCTATTCAACTTTAACAAAATAGCAAGTAAATGTCATGCCATTTAGCAAATTACTTTTTGAAATGACATAGCCTTCCAACATCCTTGGCAGAGGATATAATGTAATAAAATGCAATATGAACACTGATAGTAATATTAGATTAACCTTTAAATAATTATTCATGTTTCAATTTTAGGAAAAATGCTTTTAATATCTGTCAGCAACAACTGTAAATCCATTCATCGATGAAGGCTATAAGATGCAATAGAAAGCTTTGAAAGCAGCTAGTATGCGGCCCTTGGATTAAGATTATATTCATGTAAACACTGTTTGCATTTTAGTGTTTTAATATTTCATCAATGTCCTTTTTTTGGGGTACTTTATAGGTGAACATAATTCCCAAATAATTCCCAACAAGGTTTTCTGGAAATGTAATTTGGCACTAATTAAAGGGGATAAAGGAGATTGTTTTTTAAAGAACATCTCAATTTAACCCCAAGTGAATATTTATTCATTATTAATGTATTATTATATTTTCATCAAGAGGTGTGTATATGGTGTGGCACGTAACAGCCCGTTCAATGCTGCTTACAGCTTCAATTAGTCATATTTTTTCTTATTAGTTTCTGTTGCTGTTACTTCAGTGATCAATAACATTTCATCCTACTATAACTTCAATAGGAAAGTCAGCTGAAAAACAAGCTAATCTGTTGGCAAAGCAATTTCCACTTACTGGAGGATCCGTCTGTCCCATGAGCAGCTGGTGAACCTTCCTCAGTGGGACGGTTTTCCTGCTCTGGGTTTGTCAAAGGTTTCAGTAAGCCTACACATCCAAGAAGCCTGACTTCAAGTTTACCTGACAAAATAATAAAGAGAATTTCATTTTGACTTTAAATAGTGACTCTCAATTTAATGAGAACTTCCACTAAATTAAATGAGCATTGATGTCATATAAAAGTCACTACACACAAGTTGGATGTGGGTTTGAGCACTGTTCTAACTAAATACTTCAACACCACAGAGTGTAACCATGAGTGTTTCTAGTACCTGGTAATGATTTTCAGTTAAGGCAGTTGACAAGAATGAAAGCAGCATTTTAAAATAAAACCTTTCATTTGTCAGCATGAATAAATCAGTTGAACTGAAGCCTTTAATCAGCACTGTCTGGATCTGTGCACTGAGCTGTCACATCCTCATTTTCTTCATTTCTCTGTAGTGCTAACAGCTGTGCAGCAGAAAACCAGCCCTAGTGTTTTCACTGCTGAGACTTGCTCTCATTATTCTCTGCCAACAGAGCAACTCCAGGATTTGTCTCCTTGTTACATCATCAAAAGGCCTTTTTTTGCCTGGTGAAGGGGGAGACTGGCTTACAACTGAACCATCCTAAACCAACAGATTACATCCGATTATCGACTGCCAGAGGTCAGCGTATGGTGAACCATGTTCAAACACTGGACGCACATGATACTACTGAGAAAAAAAAATAAACCTTGCAATTGTTTTCTCAAAAAGAAATATGGTTTAAAATGTTCATTTCAAGGTATTGTGCAGAATCCATAACCTGCGTATCTGGCTGAATCTGAGAAAATGCCTGACTTTATCAAACCACATAAACCTGAAGTGTAAGCGTGGACCTCTTTATTATACAGACACACTTACTCCTACAAACTTTTTAAGTGGCTGACAATGAATCATGCATCTATTTCTATACACGCACAAAATAGAAAAACATTTTCAATGTGATCTTTGTTCTCAGTATTGCTCAGAAAAAGCACACTTTCAATGATACGTACCAGTCAAGGAGGCAGGTCGGATAGAGAAGATGGACGGGGAGCTGGACAGAAGACAACCAGGTCTGGAGTTTTGGGAAGACGGGGGTCCCTCTGAAGGGTCGACCCCCCCTGGAGGCTGCTGTAGAGGCTCCTGATTCTTTTCCTTAAGGCATTTCTCCAGGGAGAGCCGCAGAAGATCCAGCTTCTGGGAGGACTCCTGCACCCCGGGACTGAGCCTGAAAGGAAGATAAACCATGTGTTGCTCTGTTTGGTCTTTTTAAATATAGTGCTGTTTGGTATTTTAGGTTACGGTTAGAGTCGCTTCACTTTGAACATAAACATGTTTCCCAGACTTTAGACTTAAATGAGGATTGAAGATTTTTCCTTTTATTTTGTGATTTTATTAAATATCAGATTGTAGCTAATCAGTGTCCAGTGAAGGTGCCGCTCTGACCAAAACTAAACGGGACCAAAACCCAGCATTAAACTTTATTTTGGTGGCATATTTTATGTTTTCATTTAACCCATAAGGATCATCCCTGTGCTGTTGGATGTGTTGGCCCATTCAATACAAATCATGAACATAATAAAATAATGAACATTTGACATAAAAATCAAATGGCAAACTCTGTCACAGAATAATTTTCAAACAGCTCTGAACTTAAACTAGATTGAGAACTAGAACTTGATTACATAACTCAAGCAAGTTTCAAGAGTGCTGCAAAAGTATTTTTATATTCTACGGAAATTAATGGATTGCACTGGAAAATGGTCAGCAGTAATACGTTGTGAAGTATACATGATTTGGAAGTAGGCTAAAACTTGCAAAGTCACAAGTACGAACCTTAAAGGTTTCTTTATAAATGTATTCATCATGGATCCCATACATTGTTTATTGTTGCATATGGTGGGTCCCCCTATCTTATAGAGCTGCTGACCATCAGTCTGGTTTTCTTGCAGAGTTTTGATGATCTGATGTTATTAGGAAACAAGCTTTTTGATAGGAAAACGAGCCAGGTTTAAAATACTGAATATTAGTCGAATCTACAAATATCTGTATCAGCCTTCAAAACTGAGGGGGCTCGGGGAAACCCAAACGTTGTCAACATGTAACAAGTGGACATCTTTCACTGTAGCCAGAGGTTACTCTACAGTTCAGGTTTCATGTAAAATGAAGTGCATAGTAACATGAAAGTACTACTACTGCCAGCCTTTATCTATTTCCCCATATTTAGATTGTACGTCAGCGTTCTGGCTCCCCTGTACTCAGGCTACTTATAAATAAACTGACTGAGAGTCCTACCTCAGCCAGAGCCTTCTGGTCCAGTGATGAGATTCCATCCAGCTGCTTTACCACATCTTTGGCCAGCACCAACACATCTGTCTCTCTCTGCATGTAGTGCTGCAACTCTGCCAAACGAACGTCCAAAGGACTGACAGCGACCGGACAGATCCCTGAGAGTATTTCAGAATGAACAAATTCATTTCAGACAAGCGATACATCCTTATAGATCCTGAAACTCTTTTCATTCCTGCAATCAATATTTATAAAGCAGAAGTGAGACTCTTTATCTAAAATGTCACTGTGCTCCAGGCAAAGGTCTTAACATTATAGTTTTTTATATTTCTGGCATTTAGCTGACACTTATCAAAAATTTATGTATAAAAATGACTGGAAGAAAAACCTTTCACCTGTTGCTAAGTTAACATGACACAAGCACTTAGCAGTTAGATAAAATGTGATACTTTAGTTTTATGAAAACTAGACTTATGTGTACTTTTAGAAAGTCAATTTCATCATCCTTTTCCTAAACAGCTTGAATGATGAATTAAACTGCCTGCAATAGTAGAGAAGACTTCTGGCAGATCAAAACATTATAAGGAATCGATGAAAGGAAAGGGGGTCAGGGGTCAGGAGAACGAAATATGAGCCGAGGAAACAAGATACAGATTTACTTATCTCACATTTCATACCCTTTTACTTTCAAGCCAGGAATCATTTTGTAAATGTTAGTTTCAGAGTTTTCAAATGGCACACATCTCCAGTTTAGAATTAAAGGTCACATTTACTCTCAGTCTCTGTTAATGCTGTCAGAGTGGTTTCACTTTCCGCATTATACAAATAACACTCACAAAGATGACAGTTGGCAGGAAGCAGGTTTAACCGATATGGGTTTTTGATACTAGCACTGATATTTCTGAACTGAAGTTGCTGATAGGATATATTGTCTACTGTTACTCAGAACTTGACCTTTTTCAAACCAAAATCCCATACATCTTCACAGGACATGCTTTCGAAGCATTATCTACATTGTTTTGAGGACACATAAAACTTACCTAAAACTAAAATAATGCATTCGTGCAGCTTCTTAACAGCATGCCCACCTAAATGAGGCATAACATTTTCAAACCACATATTTTGATTAATATCAGCAGGAAAAAATCAAATAAAGATTTGCAATGTTTACAAAAGCGCCTGAGATACATCAAAGAGAAATGTTTAACAGCTATAAGACAAAGTATTCATACCTGTAACCCCCTTCTTTTAACTCTACCAAGCCTCCATCCCATTTGTTTTGGTTCAATGGTTATTTTTGGCATTTGTATTGTGCCAATGTAGTTATCTATTATGTTTTCACTTCTTGTTTGTAACAGATTTCTGTTTTATTGAGCCAGCTTACTCCTCTACACTCATAAAATCTGACCGTATGAAACAAGCCATAAATTGTATCACAGATGTGCTTGATGTTGTTGCAGTTGGTGACACACCGAATTATCCTAATTTCGTGCCTCTTTTGAACTAGTTTACATACTAAAAGAAGCTTGGAGGCTGGTAAAGATCCCTAATTTTGCATGAAGAAGGCATGTCTCTAAATTAAAAACAAATTCTGTGTCTCTATTCTTAAAAACAAAATGTTCTTCTTGACATCCAGTGCAACATTTTGTGACCCTATAAGGGAGTCATGGTCCAGGACTCTGACCTCCATGTGTAGAGCTGTCATGGTTGCTGCCACCATCACCGCCAATACCGCCGCCACTGCTACTGCCAGCCTGGGTGACTTTGATAATCTGCAGTCGGATCAGCTCGATCTTGGAGCGGCTATCCTGCAGCATCTGCTGAGCTGTGGACAACATCTGATCCTGGATAACGACATCACATTAAGAGAAAACAAACCCCACTTCATCACCATGCTTTTTCCCTGACAAGTCAGCTGGCACAGGAGCACATTCGCAAACAGCACACGGACTGAATACAGCCATAGTTTATCATAACAAGTGGCAGAACATAAAGAAATCACCAGCGACACTGCTGCACACATAACTCATTTCCATACTGGACAAAAACAAGTGCAGTTGAATAGATGGAATAAAGGAGCACATGTTCAAATCAGGTGTATGACTTTGCACTTCACTAACCTCAGGGTGATGCTTTCGCTCCTTGCAGAGTAAAGACTAATTTGTCATCCTCTGTGGAGGTGGAGGGGGGACTTCTCAGGTTGCGTCTCTCTCCACCTTCACTATCCTTGAAACAGAAGTCCCCTGATGTTATGGTGCGTTCACAGACACACTTTGACTGAGGGCTCTTCTGATGCGGCTCCTACATCTTGAGATCTGGATCACACAGCCTGTCCTCCTGTTTGTATTTGCATCCTTGCAGACTCCTCTGCAACATTGCTGTCCCACTGCATCCTCATCCTCTGCTCTGTAACCAAATCCCTCTCTCTCTCTCTCTCTCTCTGTGTCTCTTTTAGGGGGGTTTCTCTCTGCAGGAGGACGGCAGAGTTCCTCTCTCCTGTGCCAGCACTGCTGCTGCAAGTCTGACAGTGCTGATCGCCTGCTCTGGGCTTGGTATTGGCCGCTGCATGACCACATGTTCCTGTGCTGTCACCAACCAAAAGACAAACACTGAGCTGCTGCTCTCTTTGGAACAAGGCAGAGAGACAAGGCTGCAGCTTTGAGGATATTTGTTTAACCTGCTTATACAAGAAGGTGGTGTGAGAGACATCAAAACACATGTTTATAGTAGTCAACACATCAAAGAGGTGAGAAACAAAGGAGCAGCTGCTGATGTACTGAACATGATCCTAGACATACAGCTAAGTTTGCTGACAGCGTTGCGAATCCCCACTGTGAATGTTTCCAAGCCTTGCATACACACTTCTTGTCTTAATTACATGACAGCTCTGTGGTTGCTGTTATCCTCTTCTCAGCCGGCATTTGCACTGTAAAATGACAGGAGAATGGCGGGCTCAAGTTGACAGGCGACCGAATTAAAGCCCTTAATATGAGTTAGCCTATGTGTAGACATGAATGGACACGCTTGAACAACATCCCTCACAGTCATTGCACGTCCACTAAGTTAGCTTAAAGGTTTCCCCGGCTAAAGCTATTATTTAGACGTGGATTTGTTTATAAGCACAATATGCAAACTACTGGGAATATTCTAAACATAATGTTTGTTCGGCCTTCTCTTGTCTTAAACAAACAATTGGCTCGGGACAAAACTGCGACTAACGGGCTAATTTGCACTGACCACCAGAATGAGGCTCCAGCCTCCTCCTCTACTGATATTCAGCATCTTTTTAAAGTGCGCAAGTGCGAGTCGGTCTAACTGAAGCTTTGGCCTTGCCCGAATAAACGTAAATTTTGGCCTTAGCTGATTTTGAAATCGCTTATTTTATAAATATAATTCATAGTTAGAGGTTTGGCTCATTTTGGGTGTAATTTTAAGGGAAGAGATAGTAGTAAATGAGCAAATTGGAGCTCAGTAGCGAGACCTATTTTGAGAGGCGGAGCTCGTCGCTTCTCCACTCGGTGAGGCGCGTTCGTAATGAAAGGAGCGCGTGAGCAGCGCTTGCTGTGACTTCCTCGCTCATCGGCAGCTACATTGTGTGGAAAGCAGCACGTTGTTGGCTTCTGCACGCTGAACTTTACGCCGAATTAACGTTCTCCTGTTCAAGGAGAAACCAGATTCAAAGCTACCAGTTATTCTCTCAGACGCCTGTAAGTTATCCCAGCTTGCGAAAAGATGTCGGCCTCGGCGGCAAAAGTGAGTAAAAAGGAGCTGAACTCGAACCATGACGGAGCGGACGAAACCTCCGGTAAGGGGAATGGCGGCCTCCTGTTCACCGCCATTTTCACTTTCTTCTCTAACATAATGTGCATTACCACGGGGTGCAATATTGTTAATAATTGTGCATATTGTTTGATTTTGCTTAATGCCCCGGGACCTTCTTTGTGGTTGACGACCGCGGGTGATGCGTGTATTCACATTTTGAGGACAGCAGCTAGCCCGTCAGCTAACGCGGTTATTAGCATGCCACTGCTCCTGCCTGCTGTTGTTCAGCTCAGACCGGGGCTGAGAGGCCATGTTAGCTACTGGATTTAGCATCATCAGCGTGGCCAGTTATGTCGTTGGCTGCTGGCTGAGTGGTCGTATGCGATGCTGGAGGAGCATTGTTCTGTAGCGCTGTTGAAAAATTACCTCAAATTGGCCAATATATATTTAAATTGTGATTATGGTTTTTAATAACCGTAAAAGCTGGCATTTTCATTTGGGCATTAGCAGTTAGCCAGCTAGTGTTGTTGTTGTAATGTTACCTAACGTTAGCTGACGACGTTATGTTTTGTTACTCAGAAATGCATTTAAATTCACCGTCCCTGCAATTTGTAAATCTCACAAATTATTATATTTCACCGTATGAGCAGCGTTTTGATAGTTAGGGGAGTTTATTCTGGCATCTGTCCGAGCTCAGTCCCCTCACGTTATCGCGGCTCTGTGTGTGCAGTGAGATGCCCCACATTTAAACCACGCGGCCTTGTCGGCAGCAGCCGGCAGGAAACGGTGAGTGTCTGAGCCGCTAGAGCTGCAGCCATTGGCCGCTCACATTACAATAACCTCCGGGAGAGCCCGGCTTTTAATCTACCAGATAAGCTGACAACTACAGTTATATACCGCGTACTACAGAAGGATTAGCTATTGTAAACGCCGAAACTATTGGAATAGCAAAATATCGGTCCTTAGACCCTAGTAGTTCTTAAACTTAGTTGCAGCTATAAAAGTAACTCGCAGTGATAGCATATGTAATTGTTTTTAAACCTTTTTTTTGTTATTTAACCATAATATCTGTCCATGTTTTTCTGTTTTCAGTCCTAGCTTAATGTATGTGTAATACATTCTACATATTTTGTAACACTTATTTTTCCCCCCACAGAGAAAGAGCAGCAGGAAGCTATTGAACACATCGATGAAGTTCAAAATGAAATTGACAGGTAATTAAAAAAATGTCAAACTGGGGACATCACACCTTGTCCTTAAGGCTGAGGAGATAAGTGCATCACTTTAAAGGAAGAGGGACTGACTAGTGATATCAGATGCTGTTATCTGTGGTTGGTATGAAAACCTGCAGAATCTCAGCCCTTCATGGTGCTCTGTTTGATATCCCTGTACCTAAATATGATTGACCATATACCGAACAATTTTTAAATTAATGACAAACGTGAAAGGGGTTTTGCATTTGTACACTCAATCTGCATAAGCAGTTGAAACTGAAGTTAAATTTGGCTTGTGATTCCCCCACACCTCCAGGTTGAACGAGCAAGCCAGTGAGGAGATCCTCAAAGTAGAACAGAAATACAACAAACTCCGTCAGCCATTCTTTCAGAAGAGGTCAGAACTGATCGCCAAAATCCCCAACTTCTGGGTCACCACGTTTGTCAACCATCCACAAGGTGAGCAATTCAACATGGGTTTTATTGCCTCTCGCTGGAAATAATTAAATCTCTCAAGTTTGAGTGATTTGGACAGTGACTTAAGTTCAAGTCTGTTTCCCCTACAGTATCTGCCCTACTCGGTGAGGAAGATGAAGAAGCACTTCATTACCTGAGCCGAGTGGAAGTGACAGAGTTTGAAGACATCAAGTCAGGCTACAGAATAGATTTTGTAAGTATTGTTGCACGCACACACCCAACATAAAGGTTCAGGTTGTTTCTTGTGTTCTTATCTGGGTGCCTTATATCTTCTAGTATTTTGACGAAAATCCGTACTTCGAAAACAAAGTACTTTCCAAAGAGTTCCATTTGAACGAGAGCGGAGACCCATCTTCAAAGTCGACAGAAATCAAATGGAAGTCAGGAAAGGTATGTGCATATTGATTTGTTGTAAACTAGAAGGTTGGTAAGACTGGGGGCCTATTTCCCTGCTGCAAAAAATTAGGTAGTGTTATGATTGTAATTCAATATTTTTTCTATTTGACACTTTATGTTTTTATAATGGAGCCCTGAGATTTATCTGAGCTGCTGTACTTGCTTTGACTTTTTAAGTAGAAAAAAAATCAGCAAATATTAAACCAGCACGGCCTGACCTCACTCCAGAATTGCACACTGGAAGTTTTCAGTTAGACATTTTAATTCTGTTGTGTTTGTAGGACCTGACCAAGCGTTCCAGCCAGACACAGAACAAAGCAGGAAGGAAGAGGCAACATGAAGAGCCAGAGAGCTTCTTCACTTGGTTCACTGATCACGCTGACGCCGGTGCCGATGAGCTCGGGGAGGTCATCAAGGACGACATCTGGCCAAACCCTCTGCAGTACTACCTGGTATGTGTACAACCAAGTGAATGTGTCCTTGCTTGTGGCATACATTTTCCTTGCTGACACTTTCCCTGATAAGCATATATCTCTTAGCCATCCGCTTATATATTTACTTCATTTTAATCTTTCTGTGGATGTTCCAGGCATTTTATCTGATAAAATGTATTCTATTCACCAAGTCAGCAAACTCTAGTATAACTGAAAGACAAAAGTACTGAAAGTGATTCCAATCCCTAGGTTCCTGACATGGATGACGAAGAGGGTGAAGGTGAGGATGACGAAGAGGACGAGGAGGGTCTGGAGGACATAGATGAAGAGGGAGATGAAGATGGAGAGGATGACGAAGAGGATGACGGAGAAGATGGAGAGGTAAAGTGATAAACTCGAATTGGAGCCGTTAGCAGTAGTTTGTTTTCAACGCTAACTGACGGTCTGATATCTCATTCTTTCAGGATGACGAGGGAGAAGACGACTAAGAAATAACATAATCTACCCAGACCCTCAACCTTCTATTCCCTGTTTGGTTTTTCCACTCACGTTTGGGAGCAAAGGTTTTAATTTTATTTTTTTTACCTTTTATTTTTTTTTTTTTTTTAAATCTGTGTGTGCTTCATTTTCCATTCTGAGGCCTCTTCACTTGTTGGTGCCATGTTATGTTCTCCTTTGACTCATCTTAGGCCAATGGCACTTTACCCTGAATTTTGAGTACCATTGTCAAAGTCCTTTCAAAAATAACTTTAAAAAGTGTAAAAATAGAATCAGCACGGCATCCTGAATAGAATTTGAAGGCAATTCACACAGAATTCCTCCTGTTAAAGGTTGTGTGGTAAATTGACTAAAGCCATGGTGTAGTGACCCAGCGCTAGTTTACCTCTCAATATTTTTTTTCCCCATATTTTTTTTTTTTTTTCCAGTTGGGGTGTTGATCCCTTGAAGACAACTGTCATGTTCCCCCTATGTGGTTAACGATTACCAGCTCATTCCTTTGACTTGTAATGTTTAGGGGAAGGGGGGTGGGGTAAGCTGGGGAGGGGCAGGAGTATGTTGGTTATTGGGGAGAGTGGTTATTTTGACACCATTTCTATGGGACTTTTTTTTTTTTTCATTGTATTGTTTTACAGATATCCATTGAGATTTGAAATGACATTTTTAATAAAGAACAAAATGGAGAAAAAAACAAGCTTGTAAATGTTGCCCCCCACTGCTTCATGAGTAAAACAAACCTGTTATCTCATATTTACATTTAATCACACTTTCCTTTTCCGCTGGGGGAAAAAGAAACTTTTAAATTTGAGGTGTAAAACTTGCTTTGTTACAATAATAAAACTTACTGTGTTTACACGTGTGGGAGTTTTCAAAGTAGGTGCATAGAACTTTATTTAAAAAATAGTCGTAAGTAGCAGCAAAGGCACCTGGTTTACAGTTACATTGTACAGTCAACAGTATTTCAGCTCACGAAGGATTTTGGCGTCATTAGCAGACTCGAAGCAAAGTCTTCTCTTAATAGACGATCGGTGATTAAAGCCAAGAAGGTGTGTTCTGACTCCTCAAAGTTGGTTTTCGTGATTGTGTCTGGCCAGTCACTGGGCTGGAAGGCCCAACCTGGAGTAAGGGGAAAAAACGTTTTCTGAAAGACCAATGGGAACCAAAATATATCATAAAATGTAGCACATGGATCCACACAAGTGGAGGCTAGTTAAAAAAAAACGAGTAGGAAAGCCTGTAACAGCTTGCTCGGTGTGCAGTTATTTATCACTTAACTCCTAAAGATTTTGAGATACCAAACTCTGCAAATTATGGCAGTATAGTGTGTATTAACTTGAACTTTAAGTTGTCACTAGCTCTAAGATTTACAACACTAACTCCTGTTTATTTTAAATTTAAGTATTTCAAAAGTTGCATGAGTATGCAATTTTTAGCTTGATTTTAATTAACGTCTTACAAAGATAAGCCGGATTTTTTTTAAAATTGGGATGAATAACTTAAATTTGTTGGATAAATTACGCTCAATAGACGGTCTCAATTTTGATGCTAAATGCTGATCACAGTCTGTGGCGTAGGTAGAAATAAATGTCAAGGTTTATAACAGTTGACATGCTTTGTTGTTATGAATGTAATGGAAAAGTGACCAGATAGTCGAAACTTTATTTCTTGGTGGTCGAAATTATGTCTCTTTCATCTCTCAGTACACAGGCCTTATTAAAGTGTTCCTGAAACTGCTCTGTGTAGTAAGCACAGAGCAGATGCACTTTTTGCACCATTACAGATTCGTACCCACCTAAATGAGTTTTACACCTGGGACAGGTGGCCACCGCCCACGAGAACCCCGGGAACCAGGAGAAGTGTGTATATGCCGGCCAGTGCTGGGTAACATCCGCTTTTTTGAACGTAATCACCTCAAACTGGTGTCCGTGGGGGTTTTCGAAAAGCTGGATGTTAACCCTTCGGCCTCCGACCAACGTGTCGTTGCGGCTAGAAAGCGCCAGTTGGCTTGGGACGAAGTGGATGTCCGTCCCGGACGCCAGCTCATGTCCGCACGCCCTGCACAGTATCAGGGTGGCGGGGCTGGTTCCCCCTTCGTCCGCTACAGCAGCACACGCCTCACCAGGCTGGTATACAACGGGATAAAACAGGAGTACAAAGGAAATATACTGCATTATTAACCTCTCCAGCTGCTTTGCTAGCTGCCGCAGGCTCCGTGTACACTTCATCGTAGCCTCGCACGCACATGGAAAGCCAATCGTAAACTAAGTAGCTTAAACTGCTAGTAGCTTTGTTTTTAGCTGAGGTGGTACGTCGACGAGTGTTCTTTAATTATTAAATACCAACCCAAAGTACCTCAGATTCATCACCTAAGTATGGCAATTCGGTCAAGAAGTACTAACTTGCAGGATAAGCAAAGTACGATTTGGTGCTTCGTGACCATAAGACTAGCACACTGAGCATTAGCTTGCTCTAAAGGCAAACATATTCGGGAAGTGCTGTGGAGAGAAACAGGAAATGCAGTCATGTCAACCATTTCCTACTGTAACTGCGCACATTACAGTACAACAGTCACTTAATAGCTATATTGTTATTTAACAGTTTAAAATGAAACCGCTTTTATATTAAAGCCATTTTATTTACACCTTTGCCACATTTAAACTGTAGAAATATTTTTTTTGTGTAATCCGTGGTCACCACCATTTTAGGTTTCATTGTGCTTTATAAAACATTTTTAAAAAGACGGACAGTAAGACGAAAAATGGTCCTTGAATAAAAACTTAGATAGCTAGTATTTTATAAGGAGTTGGCCGTATTCATGTTTAACAATAAGTGTAAGTTTAACAGAGATAAGTTTAAACCATAGGTTGTTACCACGGGCAACGTTTACCGAAAACGCGCCTCCACCAATCACAGAACAGGATATTGTGAACGAGCCAATCAGGGTGGTCGTTTGTCTATCCAAACAACCGTCAGCTCCACAGACAAAAGTCGAGATTTATCTTGGAAACTTAGCACGGTAATAATGAGATACCGCTTTTTTAATTGAGTCTGGTTGGGTCTTGTTGATCCAAAACGCGGCCTGAATGTTGTTGTAACGTCTCGACAGAATGAAAACCCGGGATTCACCATCGCCGCCGCCGGTTCATGTCCATGTACCGGAGACCACACCTGTACATGTTCATATGAGGAGGAGTCTCAGCAGAACCCCAAAGGTTATTAGTAGTAATTTACTATAGTGGAAATGCACGCTTCATAGCTCAGATTCTGAATGCTGATATGCATAGTAATGAAAGTTCAAACAGCCCAAATGCATCGTACTTTATCTGGGATGTTGTAGCTAATGTGTGAACTTCATCACCTGTTTTCACCCGCACTCATTTGTTAGTTTCTTTTTTAAAACAAATTAATAGACTAAATTATTAAGGCTGCTACAAGAAGTATGAGTTTTACCAGTGGGCTCCCTCCTTTTTCCAGCAGAACAGGACAAAAGCTTCCCAGGTGAAGGAAGAGGGAGGGAGGCCAAAGGCCAGGACGCCGTGGATTCCTCCAGGAAGACTGTCCAGCCGTAGAGACGTGGGTTCATACAAGTGTCAAGTCTCTTTCTAGTGTTCATCTCTCACTGCCTTGCTTTCAACCAGTGCCGGTAAACATGCTGACAAATGAACACGATTGGGGTAGAGGAAGGGATATTCTTGCAGGGATTTGCCACCCTAACAGGACAGACAGGTTTGACACAAGTGCTGAATGTGGTCAAACAAAACTGTATTTAAACAGAATACAGTAAGAAGTGATAATCATATTTCATGGCTTGTTTACCAATATGCAATTAAGCGCATAGCATGTCTGCTACTTAGCAGAAGTTAGTTATAAACTCAATTTAAATGTTGTTTGTTGATGTCTTATATGCAGAGAAGCAGAGTGCAGCATCAGTCAGAAAGTGGAATCGGACGACAGCGTGATGTAGAGGAGCAGGAAGAAGACCTGACTGCAGTATCCAAAAACCTCAGTGTCCTACTCAGAGAACAAGAAAGCGTTTGTCATTTAAAGAAGTAAGAGCCTCTTCAGCAGCCAGAAAATGCCAAGCTTTGTACTGATGTCTCATATTCAAATGAAACCCACCCTTACATGGTTGCACATACGGTTATGTGCTTTTTATTTTCTTTTGTGATGATGTCTTCTTTTGGTGAATATTGTAACTGGCCAAATGTAGACAACAACCCTTCTTATCCACATAGTTTTAAGAATTTTTGTTGTTGTTGCTTATCTCCTGTAAGTTTGTCGCAAATAGATGAGGAAACAGTACAGTAACATTGGGTTACAGTATGTAGTGCACTTTTGTTTTTTGTTTTTTTACTGAAAAACTTTGGTGCATATGCTGTTTTATTTGGTGAACTGTGGTGAACTAGTCAGCCCTGCAGTTTGTCCCTGACTAATATTTTGCTGTAGGACATAAAACCTGCAGTGGAGCAAACAGAAGAAGCTTCTCATTGTGGTAAAATACTAATGCTACGTTTAGACTCATCATAAATGTTGATGAAATATCAACTTTTTATGTGGATGAGATGCCTCTCTGCTGCAACATAACCTTACAAAATTACCACAAAAGATGCAGGCTGATGATAAATAGGTCCTATGTGATGACAGCTGTATTCACACGTTGGTATTTCAGTTTGAATTTTTTCCCATGTTGCTTACAGATCAGATTCTAGGAGCCAACACAGGGAGACAGATGTGCTCCTGAGGGCTCTCGTAGAAGCAGAAATCGATGGAGTAGCAGTAGCCAATCAGTTAACAGCTCTGAAGGAAACTATCGACAGTCTCATTAAGGTACATTAGGCACCAAATGACCATTTTGTCTGCAGAGTTTGCTTTGATAGATGCAGGATGAATGAATGTCGGAGTAGGACTTATTTTGTTGTACATGACTGTTGTTTTTTTATTCACTTATTTTATTTTAGGACAAGCGGGTATCAAAACTGCACGCACCTTCACTGGGACGGCAGCAGGAGTTGTTGTTAGAGAAGATCGAGATGTTTGACAACACAAATCACAGCCTTCGTGAGCTCCTCAGAGAGTGGTCTGAATATGAGGTACAGAAAGAAGAAGAAAACTCGAGGAGAGGAAATGTCAGCGTGCAATAATTCTGTTCTGACTGTTGGATGCTGTGTTGTGTCCACAGAGAGAATCAATGGTGTGGTCAGAACAGAAAGATGCCTTAAAGAAGAGAATGGCCGACAGTGAAGCAGAGAACATTGTGAGTAATTATCACCTGGTCATATGCAGTGCTGTTTTTTCCTTCATTCAACGTTATCATCAGCCACCAGACATCTGAGGAGATTTGTCTTGGTTTTTCTTCTTCTCTTGAAGCGACTTTTGGCCAAACTCACCAACAAGGAGAAAGAGGCTTCTAAGCTTGCTGAGCATTTGGACTTTGAAAAGGTTTGAAATTGCTGCTACCCTGCTAGTTTACCAAAGTAAAACATTTACTCAATTTGTATTCTGTCAATTCCTTGCTAGAAAAGGTTCACAGCTCTTAAACTGCCACATACTCACCCTCTGCTTCCCTCTGTCATGGCAGGACAATGTGAAGACAATGGAGGAGCTTTCAAGGGTCCTGCAGTCAACCCGCGAGCATCTGGAAACTGAGCTGAACAGAACAGAAGCTGAGAAGGCCCATCTGGCTGCTCAGATGCATGTATGTGAACATAAAATAAACACAAACAAATACACACTTGAACTGTCAGATGTGGACCAGTTGATTTCATTCATTGATCCAACACATACTGAGTGAGCGAAATGTATGCTACTCTCAGTGTAGTTCGTTCGTCAGAACGAAATGGCCAACATATTTCAGCTCTGAAGGCTAAAAACTACGTGACCAATCAGTGTTACTAAATCAGTATCCAGAATGAGGATACTGTGTTTATCTTATAAATCATGATGAGTTTATTCTTTGGTCATATTGCCTCTTTCTCTGCTCTGATTAGAAAACTCATTCCCTGTAGTCTTGAAAGGAGGCATAGCAAGAAATATATCCAAATATTTATAAAATTCAGACTTCTCAAACCTGCTGAATTATCCACACTTTGTCCTCAGCCTGACTAAACTACTTCTGTATGACACTACCACTTCCTTTTCACTCAGAAGTTTCGCTGGAATTTGTCTGTTTGTGGAGTAACAATTGTATGCAACCCTACAGAAAATGACAAAATGATGTAAATGAGTAAATCAATGTTTATTTTAAAAAATACTTTATTCCTTTAATCCTCTATTGTTTGCCAATTGGAACTCAAGACAGTAGGTTTGCACCAGATAACTCTGTAATGGAGGAGTAGATGCCAATACTTGCTACTTGTTGCTCATTTATAACTGCAGGCTCCTAAAAAGTAAATGAAGTAGACCCAACTCATTTGACCCTCTGAAATGGGCTTTTTCGTCTATTTCAGAACGGCATAAAAGTCCCTTTAAACTGGGTGTGTTTATGTCTCTTTCTTTCTCTGTGTGTGAAACAGAGGATGCAGCAGAGCCATGAGGCAGCAGCAAGAGGATCTCCAGGCTCTGCAGGTGGAGCTGCGGACTCTGAGGCAGCGGAGAGAAGAGGAAAAGGAGGAGCGGCAAGACCAGGAGGCGCTGGCTCTGCTGACTCAGCAGGCTGAGCGAGCTGAACAGTCTACCAGGCAGCTTGAGGCAAAACTGCAGGAGAAAGTGAGTAATTAGAGGTACCACCGACCCACACCACAATGTCTGAAAATCTCAGAACATCAGAGTGGTGGGCGATGTCTAAAAATGACAAGCAACATGTCTTTCTGCAAAGTCCCAGTTTGTGAGAATGATCCACAGACCTCTCTGTGGTTTATCCTGCATGCAAATGAGTTTTCTCACTGGTGGCGTTGTCTTGTCTGACCACACGGTTTTATGCAAATCAGGTTCAAAGGAAGTTCAGCCAGTGTCTTTGGTTCAGTTGCATTATTCCAGTAAACACACAAACACCAAATTCTGAGGCAAGGAGAGGCATATTTTTAACTTTAAAAAGCATATGATGGCTGAGTTAGTACAGAAAATACAGTAGACTACAGTAGAGAGAGAGAGAGAGAAAGGGAAATTCTGGTGTTGCAGAAGCAGCGGTAACATCAAATAAAAACAAAAATAAAATCACAGTTACAGTTTCTTGTTCGTTGGGGTTGTTTCACTTTACTTAAGAGTCTTGTCTTGCAGCTCCTACCTCCTTTTGTCAGATGTCTCAGCAAAATGTCCCAAAATATATAAATGTATTGCAGGTGTGACATAACTTGAACAATCATGATGAGACAACATGTGTATTTTGTTTAAGGAGTCCCAGTTAGCTCAAGCTCTGTCCACATCCAGTGACTGGTGCCTCCGCCACTCTAAAGAGGCAGCCGCTAAAGGACAGCTGGAAGAGGACATTTCTGCTCTGAAAACGTGAGTGCACATTTAGTTTGTTGCTGTAAAACATCATGATGTGTGCTCCATGATAACAATTTCATATTTTGACTTAAAAATTGTGCCATTTGAAACAATAATCCTCATTTACAGACAGGGATGATCAGACAATCATATCAAATTTGTAGTTATTTTAGGTGTCCTTTTCGTGGTATGATGTAGACTTTGTGTTTAGACAGAATTTATGTGGAGCACTTTATGTGGAGTAGATATCAATGAAAGTCACAGTCCTCTTGCAGCAAAACACAACTGTTTTGTAATACTTTCACAAACTATTCCTTAAACATTTGATTGAATGATCAGTATTACCCCATTTTTTTATTGTGAGGACAGATGCTCAGCTGCAGTGTTACTTTGATTAAACTGGATATTCTTGGAATTTATGAAATGCCATTTTTTATGGTGTATTCAAAACAGAGAGTTAAATGAGTCAGTTATTCAATCCTGTAAATTAGTAAGTCATAAAAATAGAACATGTATGAAGAGGGAATGTAACAGAAATGTGCAAAGTCCTGTGAGTGGCGAAACAAAACAAATTGTTCAAGTTTGATGTCATAACAAAAAATAATGTAGAGTATCTTTTACTGTTTATTTTTTGAAGGTAAACAGCCTTTTTTTTTTTTTACAGATTTAGAAAGCGTGCAATGACAATATAACACAAGCTTTACAAACTTGCTTCCAACACAGTCAGGTGACAGAGCTGAAGTCCTGGCTTCATTCAGCGGAGGAGAGGAGTCGGGCAGAAAGGGAGGAACTCAGGGATCAGCTTCATCACCTCAGAGCTGAAAATGCCTCCACCAAGCTGGACAACCAACGACTCAAGGTACCTTCAGGATTTTTTTTTCTAGATTTGAGACACTTCAAATCAGTTTCAAAAACATTTATTAAATCAAACGCATCTCATTCATCACATGATGCTATTATGAAAAATAACTTGGGTGGGTATTTATGGAAGATGGACGTTGTAATAGATTTTCATGAATCACCATCTCTGAAAGGTTTATAAAAATGTAATTTACTTTTGCCTATGGGTAATTTTCTTGACAAAAGTGATACAGAAAATGTTAAATTATCTGAGTTTTGACATTTTTTTCTTCATCTACTGTTTCATATTTTCAGGGTACTACAGGCAGTGTGTTTAAATCATTTTTATTATAATCATACACCATATTTAGGGTCAGTTGACATCATCAGAGGAGAAGCTCGGCGGTCTGCAGTCTGAAGCCCGTCGGCTGAAATTGTCCATCAAAAAGTACGAAAACCTGGTGGAGAAATACAAGAAGAAGGTATAGTCACATGTCGGTGACGCTGCTTCACTTTACACACTCAAACCTGCAAAAAAATGACAAGTAACTTAAAACACGTGACCAGATTTCTGCACAATGATTTGCTTTTCTAAATACAGTGATTGCAAAGTGGATGTAGACACCAACTGATTTCAAGAAACATGCCCTCGGGGACACAGTTCTTTTTTGCAAACTGTTAAGAGAAAGGATCAGTTCACCCAAACCGCAAAACACATAAATTCTCATTTACCTCTGCTGATAGGATGGATACATGAGATATATTTTCTGTGATTTGGTTGAAGTAACTCTTTACTCTGGAAAAGCTCTCTTCATAGAAACACTTCAGATATCATAAAGTGTGAAGTTTACTATTGCTACTGTGGTGTAGTGATGTCGGACTTCTGTGTGCAGGTCCAGCAGGCTCGTCTGGAATCGGAGGAGTACTGCCTGAAGCTGGAGATGACACAGAAGGAGTCGCGAGAGGTGAGGGTGAGCCTGGAGATGGAGAAGGAGCAGGTGAGGCGGGGAGTTGGTGGGACGGCTCAGAGAGCTTGAAACACTGCCCGACAGAATGAGGAGGACCGAGCAGCAGCTCAGAGCCGCCCAGCAGGAGGCCGACGCCCACGAGAGGAGGAACATGGAGCACAACTCGACCCTCTCTGAACTCAGACACAAGGTAAGCCTGTCAGATACAGTATATTATAGCTTAGTTAGAGGGAAAAAATAGGTGTAACGATGAAGGTTTATTTTGCATTTCAGTCATTAGTGTGTTGACTTCAAGCAATTACAAGTTAAAAGGTTTAAACAAAAGTCCAGAATCTACGGATATGAGGTCTGGAGCCCACAGTTACAAAGGTTCCTAACAGGGTTCAACAACTGACATTTCAATATAGATAGATCTTTATTGTCATTGCATGGGTTCATACAAACAAATACTGTTGGAGCAATCTCATCCAATGTCTCTGTTCCTGGGATTCTCAGTCTGCCTGAGGGGAGGGCAGTTAAGAAGGTGTTTTCGGGGTATAAGGAGTCCTGCTGGATGTTTGCGGCCCGTTTGAGGAGATGGCTGGAATGGATGTCCCACAGGTTTGGAAGGGGAAGCCGATAATCCCCTCAGCCATCTTCACAACCAATCTTCTACACTGCTGCAGACCTGCAGCGGTCTGCAGCAGTGTAGCTGGAATACAACACAGTACAGCAATATGTCAAAACACTTTCTAATGTGCAGTGATAGAAGCCGTTCCCCAGCAGCAGTCTCTGGGGAACCTTGTTGCGTCTCAGGGTCCTCAGGAAGAACAGTTCCTGCTGGGCTCTCTTGATGATGTAGGTTAAGGCTGAACGATTTTGGAAAATAATCTAATTGTGATTTTTTTTTTTTTTTTTTTACCAATATTGCGATTTAATATGCGATTAATTTTTAAGCTCTTTACCTCCTATATTATTCTAAACGCACAAGCAGTAAATCAGTGTATAGTATGACCAACACAATATTAGATTAAACATGTACTGTTCTTTCTTGTGAGTCTGGCCTGTGTTATGATAAAATTAGGTGATGCATGAATTATTATTATTATGAGCAATGGTTGAGAAGAAGTATCCAATTTTAATAATATGAGAAATAGAATTCGAGAGTCAAGTCATGGCATTAAATAATATGATGTAATATCATCAGGTCGGCCTACCTACCAACCACAAGAAAAAACACAGTTCACCACAGTGTGTTATACAGTAAGTTCTCAATACAAAACCCACAGTTCAATCAAGTTCAACCAAACCAAGCAATTATTGAGTCCTTATCTCAGTTCAAATCTCCTAGGAGTCCATCTTTCTATATCCCAGTAAGCACACAAAAATACTCAGTTTGAGGTTCAGTTCAAAAGTTGGTCAGCGAAAATAAAACCAAGTGACACCTCTCATGTTTAAAGGACAAGCTTAGTAACTCTCCAACAACACCGGAGGCTCCAGGTTAGCTTCTCAGTAATGTGTACTCCCAGGAACTTGAAGCTAGGGAACCTCCACATCTTCTCCATTGATACACAGACCATTGTTTTACTTTTCCTGAAATCTATTATGATTTCTTTTGTTATTTTTTGTGTTGAGGATGAGGTCGTTGTCCTTGCACCAGATGGTTAGTGTCTGAACCTCCTCCCTCTAGGTAGTTTTTATTATTGTTTGTTATGAGTCTGTCTTTGGTTGTGTTGTTGATTTCCCTTCTGTGGAAAGTTGAATAAAAGTCTGCGTTTTGCTGCCATTTTAGTGTGAGAGGTTTATTGAACTTAATTGTTTCAAATCCCCTGAAATTATGCTGGGTGATGTTCATTTCCTCTGACAAATCAATGTTTAGTGGACACCTGACCTAATTTATGAATCCCTTTCAAAACTATCCAGATAAATAAAGAAATGTGTAGTGGTTACCTTGAGGTGCAGTCCGTGCGATCCTTTCAACTTCATTTCAGTACTTTTGTGTCATTCTTTATACTACCACCAGAGAGCGCCAAAGTTTATTTTCTTACATAAAGATCCCCTCAAAACCAGTGTTGTGTGTGTGTGTGTGTGTGTGTGTGTGTGTGTGTGTGTGTGTGTGTGTGTGTGTGTGTGTGTGTGTGTGTATGTATAATAAACTTTAATATTCTCTATTCTCAGTGTTTGTGACCTGGAGGCTTATGGTTTTCACAAAACGAATGTGTAAGTTGCATACTGGACCCTGATTGTGATGTTAAAAATAGCAGATTCAGGTTCAGATGTCAAACTCTGACATACATCACTCAAACACCAAGAGTGAAACACATTTTTAAGTGAAGGGAAATTTCTAGTTAAATAAAGACTTTCAATTGTTTTTTAATATGAAAGAATTTATATATCCCATTAATAAGGAAACGGAACGATGATGATTAAAGAAGAAATGTGTTTAGTCATTTTTTCCACTTTTCTAAATGGAGTTTTTCAGAGCAGGAAAGAAAATTAATTTAGTCTCTTTCTTCTCAGCTATCTTCTGCTGCAAAAAACAGACTTGCAAGTTTGACGAGAGAGAACTATTGGCAGTAATAATGCAGGATGAATGCATGGAAGTGGATTTCTTCTTTTTTTTATATGTTTTTGGGTATTTATTTGACAGCAAACAGCAACAAGGTGACAAAAATCGAGGGGAGAGAAAAGGGGGATAACATCCAATAAAGCCTCCTGGCTGGACTGCTGTTATAGGCCAGTGATTTACACTCCAAGGCCTCCAGGACACCCCTTGGAGGTGAATTTCTATCATAGCTGACACTGTGTTGCTTGTTAATTATGTTCCTCCACAGGTGGAACAGCAAGGCACTCAGCTGGAGACGTTTCAACAGAGGAACCTGCTGCTGCACGAGGAGAACAACGTTTTCAAAGAGAAAATTCACAACTTAGAGCGGTGCAGACACTTCAAAAATCAATATATCCATTTTTAAGATGAAAATATCACTTGTACACAAAGCTTGCAGACGTAACAAAACACTTTGTGACAAATGGTTTCCATGCTTAGGCGGCTTGAGAACATGAAGATAGAAAACAAAGAGATGTGTCAGGCTCTCTCCTTGAAGGATGCCACTGTCCGCAGCCTTCAACAGCAGCTGGAGGAGAAGACCCTCGAGTGCAGCGTCCTGTCCAGGCAGCTTCAACAAACTCTGGACGATGCTCAGATACAGGTCTATAGGGTAACTTCTTTTACGTGTCCATGAGCATCCTCAGAACAAAACATCATATAATGACCTTTCCAATGGTCGCTGAGAAACACTCACTTTCATGATTTACACAAGTGAACTCTTCTTTGCTGCTTGTATTGTTTTAGTGGAGTTAAAACCTGAAATTACACTTTTGGGACTGTTTAATATCATGTATGTTTTAGTCGAGTGTTGTGGAAGTCAAAATTAAGATTCTGCAGAAATTACAAAAGGTTATAAATTATTGTGTTTTGATAGACTGCAATAATTTGATGATTGATCTCATTCTTTCTGAGACTATGTTAAGCAGTGGATTTAACTGTAACAGAACTGTAACTGAACAGAAGCAGAGTAATGACACGTCACAATGTCGCAACCGTCATGGTTTCCTGAAGTTCCCTAGAGTGTGACATATACACAAAAGTCAAGATATCTCATTCTCTTTTACTTTTTTATTAACTTTTTATAGCAACAAAAAATGTGTTGGCCTCAAAAACTCCAATAATTACAATTGTTTGGTTTGATGTGTCTACAGTGCTCCTTAATAATGAATCTAAAAGTAGAATAATGGTAAACAATTTTAGTGTTTTATTTATGGGTTAATACTGGAATATTGCAGTCCATGTTAACAGTGAGGAAAATTTTAACTCAACGTTATTTCCTGTCTGTCCTACAGGTGGACAACAGCATGCAGAGAGTTTTAGCCAAAGAGAGAGTGTCTCAGTCTAAAGCCTTGGACCTACAGAGCCAGCTGAGCCGAGCCAAAACAGAGCAGAGTCAGCTACAGCGAAGCAAGGAGGAGGTACGTCAGGATGCCCATGGATTCCACGTGGTGTGATATGGGGTTTTCAGTGGCTGATGCTGATATTTAGATAGGAGGGGGGCCTACTGCCGATATATCAAAACATAGAAAAGTCATGTATAATTCCGTTATTCCATACAAAATACAATCTAATAGACATGTTTAGCTCAGCCAGTAATGTGTTTTAGATGTAATTTTTATTAATTAATGAAATAGAAAAATACATTAAGAATGTGAGTGGTGTTTCAGGGAGAGCGGGGTACAGTAAAAGGATTATTTTCTACTGTAGAACAATATATTTTTAACGCTAGCCCCAGTAATGGTTTTAGATTTGATAAGCTATCATTTAGGATGGGAGAAACATGTTAACATTTAGGAAAGGCGATGGTGACTCAAGAAATTTAGGGCTCAAAACTAACTTTTTCACCACCTTCCCAAAACTCACAAGGGGGGAGCTGTTGAACTATATCAGTGCTCACCCCTTGTAACGCCTGCAGATGCGTCCACATTTTTTATTGGTCCTATGAGTACAGGCATCAGCCGATTCCTATTGGTCAATCACTAGCTCTCATATGGGGAACTACTGTTCCAGTAATGTAACATGTATGTATGTAAAATGTAACAGTGGAATCAAGATTCTTTTAAAAAGTATTATTTATGTTTCCTTCAGATGGAGCGTCGTTTCCAAAGTCAGCTGCAGAACATGAAGGACAGACTGGAGCAGTCAGACTCTACAAACCGCAGTCTGCACAACTATGTTAATTTTCTCAAAACCTCATATGGAAATGTGTTTGGTGACTCTTTGGTTGCAAGCTGACTGCAAAATCCTCCAACCTGACCAGCATTCATCCATACCCAAAGCATTGTAGTAGACCGAAATGACATTTATTGAGTACTACTTTTGACCTGAGAGTTTTATATGCTATCTATAAAATTAATAAACAACTTTTAAAAAATGAAATTCTTATATTTTAGTTGCCTGAAATGTATTTTCTTCTTATGAATAAAGAACTTGCCTCACAATTCTTGATTGAGATTTTTTGAATATCTATCTATCTATCTATCTATCTATCTATCTATCTATCTATCTATCTATCTATCTATCTATCTATCTATCTATTACAACCAAACTGAAGTGATATAAAGTACAAAAAGAGATTACCTAAATATTTTGTACATAATGTTCAATATATTTTGTCTTACCTATGCCAAACCCCATACAGAACTTATTGATTCAAGATATTCTTTCTCATTTGCAAATTAAAAAACATATAAGACTTAATTTGTATTTTCTAAATTACTCGGGTCTGTTGTTTAACTCGGAACATATTTGATGCAACAAAATCTTGCTTTTATATTTAAATGTCAACATTTATAATTGGAAAGTGCTGTAACAACGTCATGGACCAGGTGAAGCTAAATAAATTACATAAAATGCAATAAAACGCATACTGGTGTATGGCTTCTACGCCGTATTTTGTGTAATATATATGTAATATTGCAGTTTTATCAGTTTTTGAGAGGTTTTGGTGCGAGAGGTATCTGAAAGCAAACAAATAATGGACTGACAGCTTTTTAAGAACGCAGGGACTGCTTGATGGACTGGAAATGCAATAAATAAGTAAAATAAATGTTGTTATTGCATTTAAGGTTTTGTCGTGTGCAATGCTATATTTTGAGATCAGCAACAAAATATCATAGGGGTTATGGCCCAACCGGAAGACCTTCTCGATAGTAGGCGGACTGTTTCTCGTCGGATTGTAATTTATGTAACCTCATCCGGCGGTTCAAAACTTCAACAAGCGCTATCAAGTTTGGGTTTTGTTTACCGCTCTGTCATCATGCCTGCTGAAAATCTACGATGGGCAACATTGGAGGCCTTAAAAAATTCACCAAAGGCAAAAATCTCATTCGACCCGTACTGGTCGGAAAGGGGCGAGGTGAGTTTACGCCAGCTAACTCCGACATTAGCTAACGAATGGCTAGCCAAGCTGTCCCTGCCTGTTTAGCTAGCTAGATAATTTGGCGAATTAATTTATTAGGGAGACTGTTTTACCATTTAGCTCTTCCAAGACAATCTACAATGAAGATAGTCGCCACTACAGTTAGCTAAATCACCAATTTGACTAATTGGACGGAGCACAAGCAGGTGGAGGTCTTTAGTTAGGGTTAACGTTAGTAACGTAACGTATTTAGCATATTTCTTGCTAACCTACCTTAATACTTGTCGCAGCTGAAACTTTGTCTTCCACTGAGTTTAACAGGCTACGAGCTGTCTGGTGAATGAGTGGACAACATATGTGCCGGTCTTCCCAGCAGTGACATATTTCTAAGAGCTGATGACCTCTTATTTACTTTAAAAGTGGTAGAAAGTACATTTACTCTAGAAATTTACTTGTGACTTACTTCATTTATTATTTCCCTTTATGTCACTTACTATATACTTTTATTTAGTTAATACTTTGTAGACTTTGTAGATTAAGATTTCAGATACAAAACAAATGAGATGAGCTTTATATATTAGGCTAAATCTTCTTCGCCTGTGACCCCACAGATTTATATTGTGGCCATTAAGAGTGACAGGGAGCTACCTAAATGTAAATAAAGTAGTTAAAACTAGCATTAACCAGTTACATCAGTTATATATTGATGCATCAGTATTAGAATACTTTTGATTCCTTTAAGTACATTTTGCTGATAATACTTACATACTTTTACTTATGTAGAATTTTGAATACAGAGAGTATTTTTTAGATTGTTGGTATTGGTACTTTTACTTGAGTAAAGGATCTGAGAATGTCTTCCACCACTGCTGATGAGGTATATTTGCTCAAGCCTTGAGTATTTCCATTGAATGTTACTTTTATGCTCCAATACATATTAAAGGGAGACATTGTTTATAAATTGCTTTTTTCCCCCCACTACACCTTTGTGGTACGTTTAAACACACTCGATGAAGGAAATACACTTAATGGTTCTGTGTTCTTGCAGCATATTTTGGCTGGTTGTAAAGAGAACCTCAGCTTGTCCTCGCATTCAGGGATCATATTGGAGCGTCTCGGCTCCATGCCCCTGCAGACATCTGGATTTCTGGGCTCCATCTCCGGAAACTCCAGCCCTGGCCTCTCTGAGGAGATCTCGGCCTCAGGTTCCTCTACAGGATCCATCCCTGACCTCAACACTAAGCAAGCCACACTTTCTGAAGCCCCGCCTTTAAGGACCGAGAGTGACAAGGAAAGTCTCTCTTCTAGAGTACATGCTGATCTTGCTGTTTTTAGTATGTGAGAAAGAAGTGTTTATGAGTCTGTACACTTCTTCACACTTCACACTTCACAAGGGTTTTTTGAGCTTAGTGGTATTTGGGTGTTTGCATCCAGGGAGCAGATATACAGTATATGTATAACAACCCATACAGTTGGTTTCAGAAAGTCTTGAAGTCATCAGAAAGTTCAGAAAGTCGTGATTGTGGCATTAAAGTAGTTTGAGTTTGCAAGGACATTGCTGAAACAGAAAGGTTCTTGATATAATTGTGCATTTTTATTGGTGATTCTTAAAACCTAGATTCCCTGTTTGTTTTTTGTTTGTTTTTTTTCAATGGGATATTTAAAGAATCTGTGGAGCTAGTGTTATACTTTCATCCCTATAAAACAAGAACAGCAGAGCACTTTGTATTACTTTCTGTGACTTTGTTGGAGCTCTGAATGAATCTACCTGTCTGAATGTGTGACTTAATCTTTTCCTCACTTTAATCTGCTGCAGACTGTTAGTGATGATACGAAGGCTGAAGATCCAGAGGCAGGTGTCAGTGAAGTTTCTAGTCCTGCATCACTATCTACCATCTCCCTGCTGTCACCCAAAGCCATGGAGACGGCTGGTCTCATTATCAAATTTGAGGAGGAGAAGCGTGAAAAGGCCAAGGTCAGATGACACAATGACTCTTCAGAATCCCAGTAGATTATCCACATACAAGAGATATGCCTTTTTGTATTTTGGTAAATAACTTTCAAAGTAAAGATGGTAAAAGAAAAAAGTATTATAAACAGGAATTAACAATAAAAGAAAATTATTAAATATCCCATAAGAACAACTTCACTGTTGTGTGATAAGTCTGAAATCTATCTGCTCAGATGGCGCTGAAACAGCGGCTGGAGATGCAGGACAAGCTGGTGGCGGCGGTGGCAAACTCAGAGTCCGAGCAGCTGAAACGTTTTGAGGAGTTCATGGAGTTGAAGCAGAGGCAGGAGTACCAGAGCATGAGGGACATGATGGACAGAGAGTAAGACCCACCGGCAAGGATGCAAGTCTTAATGTTGTTGGAACATTTCTAAAATGTTATGTGTGATTTTTCAACTTTCTGCACTGTAGAACTAAAGAGAGCATCGGGCGTCAAGAGAAACTGAAGGAAGAGCAGCGACACAGAATGAAGGTATGATCATCAGACTATATGTATAAAGGATACTTAATGTGACACCCTAAAGATGGTTGCTTAAAAGGTCTAGAAACACTGTTAAGTCTGGTGCTTTTTATTAGGGATCTCAGATTAGAAAACCATTCCATACTGGCAAAAAAAACTTAGTGATGAATTTTAGGACTCACAGTCAATATATTTACTTAATAAACTTAAGAAGTGACACCTTAGCTGTGCTGATATTTAGGAGAGCTCCACAGTTGCCCTAACTGGTTTCATAACTACTGATAATAAAAGACAGACTTTCAACAAAAATCGAGTTCATGCTGTCACCGCCTAAACTGAGGTCCTCACAAACATATAGCAACAGCCTTTTAAACCGTGATTTTGTCACAACCAACAACATTGGCTGGAATAAATCAATCTTTGTTCACTCACAGCCCCTCAGATATTGTGCAGACTCATTCATTTACAAAACAAGCTGCAAATGAGGGGGCTTATTTGTTCTTGTATTCCTTTTATAATTAATAAATAAAAGAAGAAATAAAAAAACAGCAAAAAACAACTTTCTTTGTTCAGTGCTTAGCCTACAGAGGGGCATCTGTTTTCTATTACTATTTCAGTATTTACAATATTGCACAATACATGGAGGATACTGCACTATTACATTACTGTAGGCACTGTAAAACAGTGTAATTAGATAGGATTTTATTTATTATGACATATTTTTGGTGTCAGGAAAATTACCACTCGTTATCATATTTTGTACTTGAGTGTGTTAAAACAGCGACATCACACTTTCTCCGAGGAGTATCCTTGTCTTTGCTGAAAGTCTGTGTCGGACACTTCATAAATAATACAAGTTCTACTTTGTTAGGAGTGTTTATAGTCCTAGGTTCACTTGTAGCGCAATTTCAAGGAGTGATTCTGAGATGCTTGATAAATATGGGCCATGACTGTTTCTTGATTATGTGATACATCAGAACTTACAAGTTTAGAAAGGCTTCTGTTAGCAGCCTTGCATGCTTTGTACAGTATCAACACGTTTCCTGTCTCCTCTTTGGCGTCAGATCCTCAATCTACGGCTGAGAGAGGCGGAGCAGCAGCGCCTGCGGGAGGCAGAGCTCGAGCGGCAGCGGCAGGCAGAGGGCAGGGAGAGACTCCGTAACCTTAACACCATCCAGGAGGAAATCCTTCAGCTCAACCAGCTGCTGGAGCCATCCAGCAAAACTGATCTCCCACCGGCCAGCCTCAGCTCTTACAGCACGCTCGGAAACCAGCTGTGCTCCCAGGTGTCCGAGGTGGTGCGAAAGACAGCAGAGGTCAGTTTAACAGCTGATTGGTAAAGTTCAGGATCGGATCAGGGCCCTTCCTACACTGACAGGGAGAGAGATGGAAAATTATTGTGGTTATTTTTTAACAACAAATTCCAGTTTATTACAATTTGGCTCATATGTTTTGGTGTTTTGGCAATTATTTCTAATAGCTACAACATTCTACTTAGCAAGATAAGTGAAGAAACACAAGTGGTCAGATGATCAGACAGGTTGGAAACAAGCCCACAGGTTGGCCAAACTTATTTGGAAGATAATATGAAAGTAGATCATAAAATGATCAACCGAACTTTTAAAAACATCCATCAGGACTGTACAATTAAACAAACTATTATCAAAATCATAATATGGCCAAGTGCATTATCCAAATTGCAGGAATTTTTATGATGACTGTAAAATGTGTCACAACATCCTATTATAAACTAAACATCTTTCTTCTACTATAAATTATATTCTCCAGACATAAGTGAACATACCTCACATCATCTTTATAAATACTTTTTGAATGAAATGAAAATTGAAATGTAAAAATGACCTTTCCCACTAACATCGTGACACACATCGGCATATCTGTCTGATCACAATACGATTTTTTTTTTGGCATGTAATTGATCAATCAACTGATTGTTTGAGCTCTAACTAGGCACTGCAACAAGAGTCCTGTGACACATAAGTGATGTTTTGAAGTGAACCGGAAATTAAATGCCTGCTGAATTTTCCTCTTTTTTTTTTTTTTTTCTCCCCTTAAACTACACACCTGCTCGACATTCTGGTTGCTACATCTTTTAAAAACTTTGTGTGCAGTCAAGCAGAGTGAAACTCTGAGAACTACAATATTTTAAATGAAGTTCCACTTTTCCAAAGGTACTGAACATGTCAGGCTGACTTTTGGGGAAATTTGTGTAATACATGATGCACAAGATATCAAGAGTGTTGAAATTTGATGTAATGGTGCAGCTGAATAAAATGCCATCTTGGCTTTAAATATTTCCCTTAGTGTGCGAAGTGCCATATACCTTAGTGTCAGTGTGTGAAGATGTTGTTTTTAATAACTTACACAGAACTGTGTCTTTTATTTTATATATAGAACATGTATTATTTTTCTTTCTAGTGGTTCTCAGATGTCAGTTCAGTATGAATCAGACTTGATCTCTGATGGATCCCCCTGCACATCAGACTGTGTAACCTTTTCTGCTGTGGCTTTTCCCAGGGAGAGTTTCCTAGCGTGGAGGACATGACTGTGGCGGAGCGAGCCCTCCACGAGATGAGGTCGCTGATCAGGCTGATGCAGGAGGAGGCTGCCAAGGCTCAAGAGAAGAAGAGGAAGGATCAGGAGGAGGAAGAGCAGCGCAGGAAGCAGGTGGAGCTGCAGGCACAGCAGGAAGCGCAGAAGAAGGCAGTGCAGTCGGCCAAAGAGAAGGTGAAGGAGAGGAAAGGTGAGAATTGTTCGGATCCAGGACCATATGCTATGTGTCACGGATATCACCTAGAACTTATTTCTGTCACAGATCCAACATGTTGAAGATGCTACTACCAGATGGTAGAAAATCTTCATAGCAACCTATAAGCAGGGGAAATTATATTAATTGGTTTTAGAGTAGAACTGCAATGATTAATCAATTAGTTGTAAACTATTAAATTAATTGGCAACTATTTTGATAATCAGTAATTTTTTAAGAAAAAAGTGGTAAAAAGTATCTGATGCCAGCTTCTTGAATGAGGCCATTTTCTGGTTTTGTTACTCTTATGACATTTTGTTGACTAAACAACTAATAATCAACAATTAAAATTATCATTAGTTGCAGCCCTTCTGTAGAGAAACAAAGAACATTCCGCCTTGACTGTACTTGTGAAACATCAGTGAAAGACTTTGTACTGTTTGAGTCCACATGTGGACAAGTACAGTCCAAATTCCTGGAAGTGTTCTTGCTCCCCGGTTTTATCGAGGATAGTCTGGTAGCTGACATGTGTGAACTTGATAGCCAAGTATCCCAGAATGCCTTTTGTGCCGGCCAGCGGTGATGGCAGATATTTTGAGCCTGGGTTAAAGCTGTTTATATTTTTCATCCGTTTTGAATTTTTTTATTTTTTTATTTTTTTTTCAGGTGAGAAGATCATAAAATAAAACAGGCCGTGAAATCAATTACACATTTTTAGAGCAGCTTAAAGAAATATTCCTTTTTAAAGAAACTCTTAAGATGTGAATGTATGAATTCAAAGGACTACGTTCCATAGAGCTATTACTAGTTAATGTTCTTTTTGGTAATGCAGGCATGTTTAAAACCTTGAGTACTTTAAAAAACTTGATGGTTCCAACAGGGCTGCAGAACAGTGCGGAAGACAGCACATTGAAGTGGTACAAGGAGCTGCAGGAGTCGGCTGCTCAGTGTGCTCAGTCCTTTGAACAACTCAACTCTCCAAAAGATGCCCAGGTGAGTTTGTGCTCTGATGATGATGATGATGATGATGATGATGATAATAGTATGTAGGTTAAATAACCAGCCATAATACTAAGCGTTGTTGCAGTAATGGTGATGCATAACATTTTCAGTATTTACTTGTGAGCAGAACTCTGTACAGATGGTTTTGTGTCTCTTCTCTGGACTCAGACCAAGAAACTGAAGCTGGAGCTCCAGAAAGCAGCCAGCATCCCCGTCAGTCAAATCTCCAGTAACTCAGGATCGCAGCTCCAAGAAATCTTTGACAAGATCGACAAGCTGCTGTCAGGGCGGGCGGTGGTGTCCGGGGGGAAATCTGTCTCCGCCTCCCAGCATCCACAGGGCCTGAACTTTGTCAGCTACAAGCTTGCTGAGAAGTTTGTGGTGAGTTACTTTGGTGCTGTGTGATCATCCCAAAGCTACTGTAAAAACTAAAAAATAACTAGAGCCATGTTATTTTTCCTTAATGACCCTAACTGAAAGATTTCTAACATTTATTTTTGAATTACCATTTTTTTGGCATTGCAAATTATTATTTACAGAAACAAAATTGAACCTTGAGAAATTGTGATCTTTCACTATCCACATTAATTGATGAATGAATCAAAAAATCAATTATTATTTGCAGCCCTCAATAGATATATATTTTTGTACAACTGGAACTTTGGTCCAGGTTTGAGGAGGTTCCTAGTCATCCAGCTCACACAGTTATCCTGCTAAGTGAGACAGACCTCACTTTCACTCTGTTCTTAATTATATTAGTTGCACAATAAATGAGATCTATGCGATATCCTTTTTTATGATATAGTAGGTGACAACAGTGGAAATGAAAGCCCTAACTCTTGCAGTGTGTGTGTACCAGTAACACAGAACAATCATGTCGCCAGTATTTAGTCTACAATCGGTACAAATAAACAAAAGCCACAACAAAACTCCCCTGCGATTCATTTTCCTGATTAAATATTTTCCCCCACAGAAACAAGGAGAGGAGGAGGTGGCGGCTCACCACGAAGCCGCATTCCCCATTGCCGTGGTGGCCTCTGGCGTCTGGGAGCTGCACCCGCAAGTGGGAGGGTTCATCCTCGCCCACCTCCACAAGAAATGTCCGTACTCAGTCCCACATTACCCTCCGATGAAGGAAGGAACGCCTGTGGAGGAATATCAGAGGTCAGGGAGACAGAAACGTGTCGCTACACCTTCCTTTTACTCAGTTATTGTGTTTGACTAATCACAAAAAAATAATCCTCACATCATCAGGATTCTTGGTTACCGTGTGGACGACTCCGGGGTTGAAGGTCAGGACAGTTTCCTAAAGAGGATGTCTGGGATGATCCGGCTCTACGCTGCCATTATCCAGCTGAGGTGGCCCTATGGCTCCAAGCAGGGGTTAAAAACTCTCTCACTTCCCGTGTTTGAACGTTTTCTTCACTCCATCACAGTGACCGCACTACAGAGTTTATAGAAGCACCATTTCAAACTCTTAAGACCTTTGGATCTGTGTTACAGTGATTCTGTGTTGAAATATAAAACACTTTTTACGTGATGTGTTTCAGTCTGCTCCCCATGGTCTGAACCACGGCTGGCGTTGGCTGGCTCAGATGCTCAACATGGAGCCTCTGGCAGATATCACGGCAACCCTCCTGTTTGACTTTCTTGAGGTGAGTCCTGTACTCTTTTTCACTTTTCTTAACATAACATTAAACCAAAATATACTCATTTGAATATGCAGATCAGGTGTAAGGTCTGACCATGTCGTCTATATCACCATCAGCTCTGAAAAGTTTCAGCTCAGTTTTCTCTTGGAGAACCGCGATACAACCAATTTCCTTTTTAAATACGACCCAGGGAATAAAAATAGCATATAAAATCGATGACTCATTTTTTTTATGTGTTTCATCATCTTTGTTTTTTAAAATGTTTTTTTTTTAAAGTTTAGTATAAGTTAGTCAATTAGTTGGTCTTTCCTGAGGTTAAGAGTTCAGTGTGTTATTGTGACCAGTGCAGGTTCATTTGGACTGAGAGCCTTATTAGAGCCTTATTAGTGACTGTTTGAAAATCTGTTGTTGCAATAAAGTTTATTTTATGACTGGTCAGTGAAAGTAGCTGTGGGTCAAACAACTTCAGTGTTGATGTTTGTCTTTTTGTTTGCGTGCCTCCTTCAGGTTTGTGGTAACGCTTTGATGAAGCAGTATCAGGTCCAGTTCTGGAAACTCATCCTGCTACTTAAAGATGAATACTTCCCGAGGTACACACTCGCTTAAGATGTAAAGCGTCTTTCACCACCAGATAGTCGGATGTCTTAGCAACAGCAGCTGTTGCTACAAATTTGACTTCCTTTTGTCTGATGTGTTTGATGTGTCTCTTTGGTATCTCCAGAATTGAAGCAGTGACCAGCACTGGACAGATGGGCTCAGTCATCAGACTCAAACAGTTTCTAGAGGTCTTGTATGATTTTTTTTTTTTTTTAAAACAAACTTATTTATTACATTAACTCAAACCACACTGTTTATTAGACTCAAGCTGTAGGGTTCAGTCGGTCACTGTGGTGTTTGAATAACACTGGTGTTATTTAAACAAGATTTGCTTTGTCCTCAAAAATGTAACAAGGAAAGAAAACAAGGTGCAGGCAGTATGTTCTTTCTGTTTTTGCCACAAAGTTAAGTTTAATTGATCTCACAGCAGTTAGTATCATCACTGTAAATGAGGGCAACCACAAAAGTTCTTCGAGTTTAAATGGATAAATGAATGAATGGTTCAGTCAAGGTTACAGTTTTAGACGCAACATCTAAAATACTACTTCTGTAGTGATGGGCGGATGAAGCTTCAGGCCTTCAAACGCAGCAGAACAGTGACGTCTGGTGACTTACAAAACTAACGCGCAGCCTTTCAAGACTCGAGCTGAATCACCGACGCACCTCATTGATATTAAAGGGGCTGTGTGTAGTTTTCAGTGACCTCTAGCGGTGAGTGAGGTTTCACATTGCAACCTCTACATTCTAAAGCATGTGCTTGTGCGCATGCTTGAGCTAATGAGCGAGCCAAAACAAAGACTGACACACCAGAGACAGCTTCGCACAAAACTTAGTTAAATTCCCACTGCGATGTTACAGTAATATTTTTATCAGCTTGATGTTGAACTAATCCATGCTCGTTGTACGATAACGGCGCATTGACAGCATTGAACAGAGAGGCTCAGCGATGTGAGCGTAGTTGAATTTATGGGATGATAATGAAAACAGTCAGTAAGCTAGACTAACTTTTTTTAATTCAAATAAACAAACCAAGTGGCGGTCTCTCCTTGACTCAGGCGACGCCTGTTTCGCTCCGATGTCGATCTGATTCTCGTTTGGCCTGACTGGCTTCACACACAAAAGTTTTTTTTGTTATTTTTTATCCTTATGTGGAGATTGTGTTGGAGTCTGCATTGTTCTGGTTCAGATTTAGGAGGCAAGAGGCTCAAGGTCGCGTCACAGCCTATGTAAACTAATGGAATGTCAAACAGCAAATCTGGCAGAAATTCAGTCCAGTTAAGAAATTAGACAACCAATTTAGGGTTACAAATATCTTAATGCCTTTGGTGTCTGCTCGGCATTTGCTTGGACAGTTGAGATGAAAGAACAGTGTAACGCTGTGTTCCTAAAAATATTTTATTTCCAAAATGAGAAGGCAAATTTACTCACCGCATGAGAACATTTAAGTTACATGACTTGATGATGTGCATTTAAAGAGTGAAAAGCAAATGCAGGATGGAGAACGTAATTTAAAATAAGAAAATGTAGAAAGATGTAAAAATAAATTTGACAGCAGAATTTCTGGCATTACACAAGACAGAATTACACATTGAAATGCATGAAGGCAATGAATTTTGTGATCAGTCTTGGTTTGTTTCTTGTGGGGGAATAAAACTAAACTTATCTTTGTCTCCCACATATAGACGTCGCTGCAGAGTCGACAGATCAGTCCGCCCAAAGGCCAGCTGAGCTCCATGTTCTGGAGGTCGTGATGGAGGAGGGGCCATGTTGGATATTGCTGCATGATGCTGACTAGGACTGAATAAAGCAGAGAGGGATGTGGTCGGATGCTGTGGAACATGTGTCCTCTGTGGCTGGAAGGAGACTTTCTCTACAATTTTAGTCAGTAATCATTGGGGAAAAGTCAAAGCTGCAGCTGCAGGAAGATGGCCACCACTTCTGCAGCTGCTGTAGCTTATGGACGTTTGTGTCAGTTTCATTTACTGAAGATAACTGACCAAGAGGAAATTGATGACGATGATACAATGGGCCACTACATTTTCTGAATCTCATTATGTTCCTAAGTAAAAGTTAATCCAACAGTTTTGAACGTCTAACAGCGAGATATTTATCTCCGGGTTCTTAAAAACAATGAAGGGAGCACTTCTTGAAGACATTGTCTCACCAACATATCCGTCCTCCCAACATCTGTTGGAATGGTTTTCTCGGTGTCATTGTTGAAACATGTGTCTGTGCACTGGTGGTTTTCTGCTGCTTTCAGCTTTTAGAACATAGTTCTTAAGTGAAGACAAGAAATAATGATGCATTGAGATGTAAGCGTCTCCTGTAACGTTTCTTGTGAAGTGCCTCAGGTTGAATCCTTAAAATGTAAAAGTTCTGTTCATGCTCAAAATGTGAAGCTGTTTATCAGCTTTACTGTTTGTTTGTTGGAAACTGGGGTTGGGAGGCTGTTTTATTTATCTCTATTTGGTCCCTACAGGATCTCAACTAGCAAAGCTCTGAAAGCAAAATGGGGTTAAATGATTTTAACTTTTGCTATTTATTTTTTTTATGAATCCACCATGTGGAACAGCTTTGTGTAAACTGTTTAATCATTGTGAATGAAGTTATTCCAAGACTAGAAATACATATGTGAAGAGATTTAACTGCAAATGTGTGCAAAAAGTGCATTAGTCAGTATTTCCAAAACACAACTGATTTGATCCTAATGTTGAAACAGAAATCTAAAGATGACCTTAAAGGGAAACTCTGTGTGCTTTGTTTTGAAGGCGCAGTCAGAGCAGAGGTGTGTTCTGAATATAATGTAGACTGGTGTGTTATCAGAAACATTGTAATCATTTGTGAACCAAATAGCTGAAATAAAAACTCATCAGCAGTTTATTTGATGTTTTTGTCATCCTTGGGTTTGTTTTTGTACCCTCCTTGAAGAAATATTTATTGAGATACTTAAAATCAGAATTCAATAGACAGAAACAATTCATTATTTAAGTAACCGTGAGAAACTATGTTTGGTTCAAGCGTCTAAAATTGAGAAGAGGATTGCTGTTCTGTCATTTTGAATTGAATGTCTGGGTTTTGCATTGTTGCATCACCTTTACTCTGTAATGAGCATTTTAATTCAATTTTGTTCATAAAGCGCCAAATCATAACAGAAGTCAACCAGTCACTTTGCATATAGAGCAGGTCAGATCCCCTCAAAAAACAGTACAAATGTCACACTGAAAAGATGACAGCTTCATTATATTTTGCAAAGAGACCCAGAAACCAATTGATTTGTGTAAGTCTGTGGTTTTCTAATACCACACTAAACCTAACCCTTTTGGGAAATCTGAGCACAGAGCACAACATAATATAATTAAGGTTTTAGAACTAGGAGCTACAGGATTATGGGGCAATGCAGGACCCATCTGATATGGTAGGTTAGCGGAACAAATTCCTGGATTAAATTGGAAGTATTCAAATTGCTAAAAAACAAACCAACACCCAAGTGAAGCTGCGACTTCTGGGACAGTTTCTCAGTTGTTAGTCGACCTCTCGGCTTTTATTCTGACATTTTATATACTTTTTTTTTTTAGGTCTAAGTAAAAATATGGTTCCTTTAACACAGCAGACTTCAACCTCATCACTTTAAAAGAGTAAAAAATAGAAAAATTCAGTGCATTATTTTCAGGTTTGCAAAAGTTCTCTTCTTCGCCACATATTAAAACAAGAGCAGCCACTGCTTCTAACAAACTGCACTTTTCCTTTTTTCCTCAGATGTAATCCTACATACAGCTACTGGTCATATAATTAGAATATCAAAAGTAATTCCATTCAAAAACTGAAACTTGGATATTATATTCATTCTTTACACACAGACTGATATATTTCAAATGTTTATTTCATTTAATTGTGATGATTAAAACTGACAAGTAATGAAAATCCCAAATTCAGTATCTCCGAAAATTAAAATATTACTTAAGACCAATACAAAAAAAGGATTTTTAGAAATGTTGGCCAACTGAAAAGTATGAGCATGTGCAGCACTCAATACTTAGTTGGGGCTCCTTTTGCCTGAATTACTGCAGCAATACGTGGCGTGTCTGTGGCACTGTTCAGGTGTTATGAGAGCCCAGGTTGCTCTGATAGTGGCCTTCAGCTCTTCTGCATTGTTGGATCTGGCGTATCGCATCTTCCTCTTCACAATACCCCATAGATTTTCTATAGGGTTAAGGTCAGGCGAGTTTACTGGCCAATTAAGAACAGGGATACCATGGTCCTTAAACCAGGTACTGGTAGCTTTGGCACCGTGTGCAGGTCCCAAGTCCTGTTGGAAAATTAAATCTGCATCTCCATAAAATTGGTCAGCAGCAGGAAGCATGAAGTGCTCTATAACTTCCTGGTAGACGGCTACGTTGACCTTGGACCAAAACACAGTGGACCAACACCAGCAGATGACATGGCACCCCAAACCATCACTGACTGTGGAAACTTTACACTGGACTTCAAGCAAGCGTGGATTCTGTGCCTCTCCTCTCTTCCTCCAGACTCTGGGACCTTGATTTCCAAAGGAAATGCAAAATTTACTTTCATCAGAGAACATAACTTTGGACCACTCAGCAGCAGTCCAGTCCTTTTTGTCTTTAGCCCAGGCGAGACCCTTCTGACGCTGTGTCTTGTTCAAGAGTGGCTTGACACAAGGAATGCGACAGCTGAAACCCAGGTCTTGCATACGTCTCTGCGTGGTGGTTCTTGAAGCACTGACTCCAGCTGCAGTCCACTCTTTGTGAATCTCCCCCACATTTTTGAATGGGTTTTGTTTCACAATCCTCTCCAGGGTGCGGTTATCCCTATTGCTTGTACACTTTTTTCTACCACATCTTGTCCTTCCCTTCGCATCTCTCTTAATGTGCTTGGACACAGAGCTCTGTGAACAGCCAGCCTCTTTAGCAATGACCTTTTGTGTCTTGCCCTCCTTTTGCAAGGTGCCAATAGTGGTCTTTTGGACAGCTGTCAAGTCAGCAGTCTTCCCTATGATTGTGTAGCCTACAGAACTAGACTGAGAGACCATTTAAAGGCCTTTGCAGGTGTTTTGAGTTAATTAGCTGATCAGAGTGTGGCACCAGGTGTCTTCAATATTGAACCTTTTCACAATATTCTAATTTTCTGAGACACTGATTTTGAGGTTTTCAGTTATAATCATCAAAATTAAAAGGAATGAACACTTGAAATATATCAGTTTGTGTGGAATGAATGTATACATTATAGTTACATTATAGTATTAAAGTTTCACTTTTTGAATGGAATTACTGAAATAAATCAACTTTTTGATGATATTCTAATTATATGACCAGCACCTGTGTGTGTAATTACAAAATATTTGTTGTTTGTATTTAGTGTTTAAAAATAAGTTAATATGATTCAGTGTGCAAATAAAACACAACTCATTTTTTCCTTTTTTAATTTTACCTTTTTACAACTATGCACATTGAGTTGATTTTAAGACAATTCAGAAATTAATCAGCAGTTTGCATATTAAAGTACATTCAAATTAGCAGCCCATCAGTTCTTACCATTTTATTTGACTGATCCTGCATCACACAAAGAAATTATCATCTGAAATAAATAAGATAACATGATCTCATGGTGCCTGCAACAAGAGTACACAGAAAACTGCTGAACCGAGAAGAAAATCAAAACAAACTCTTTTTTCCCCCCAGACAAAGCTGCAATAATCTGATACATGTCTGTCTATTAAATCAAATTAAATAAACAAAATCTCAACATTTTTGATCAGTTAAAACTAAGTGATGCGTACTTGACCTCCAATTGAAGCAAATTCTTCCTCTTTTGCTTGTTTGTTCTCCACTTTCAATACTTGAGGGCTAAAACTTCAATATTTATGAGAGAAAAGGGGCAAAAAGTGGAGCAAAACCTGAAAAAATAAAAATAGATATGTGCGGTAGAGAGAGAATGTTTCGTTTTTCCCATAAATACAGTAAGCTTGTGAGTCCTAGCGGTGGCCCAAAATGTTTGGTCGGGAACCACAGGAAAAGACCACATTAATAAAGAGCTACAGTACTTGATGTGAAATACGAGCAGCTAAATGTTTTAGTCATGGTGAAGAGTGAAAAATAACTCTCTTAAGCATTTTGCTGACCTTTTTGACACCATTCAAGGCCTGGAAATGTGTAAAATTATTTTCCAGACTTCTAACTCTCTAACTATGAAAGGGTCAACATGTGATACTTTCACCTCCCCACAACAAAAAATAAAAACATGTTTGCAGGAAATTGACAGAATTGCTGCATCAAAGATCTGCTAACTTATTTGTTTTGTTTGTATTGCGAAAGTTTGACTCAATATCAATAAAACAGTATGTTGATTTATGTTGCAGTTCCCACAGTTCACCAGTAAAGGTCAGTAAAATGCCCTTAAACTACCAGAAGAGTTGATGGTAAAATATCTGGTGACGGTGTGTGCGATCTCTTTATCTTAATAAATTTCTCCAGTTAACTCATTCATACAAATCAACAGGTTTTAAACTCATGTGTCTAGCAGGAAATCAATTTGGGCAGTAGTAATTTCCACAGTCATAACAGGAACTTCTTGCTTGCTGATGCTGGTCACCGTCTTTCTGCCCGTCAACTGTTCAGTCTTTCTGAGGCTGGAAGGTGTTGTGTGGTCTCCTTCACCTGTTCGACTCTCTTCGGCTTCAGTTACGGCCCTCGTGATTGAGCGATGCTCTCTCCATGCGTCTGTACCAGTATTTGACCTTGGTATTCTCCATCATGTCGTCAAACGCCTGCAGGCCCTCCATCACTCTGAGGACGCCAAACACTGCCTGCAGACGGAGAAAAACGGGGAGAAAGGTGAGCAGAAGGCAACAATACTGTTAGATAAAAAATGGAGATACAACTTTGCTTTTCTTTGATCCTTACCACCATGATAGGGCATCTTAGACTCTGTTTGCTAGCATGCAGTAAATGTTGACATTTATGTTTACCATGATTACCATGTTAAAGGGTAAGTATTTTTCAACCTGGATCCCACGTTGTGTCAATGTGACTAATTGTGACAACATTCTTTTGGTCCAGTAATGAGCGAGCACAGCAAAACAAGGCTGCAATATAATCCTGACAGGCTCAGATTGTTATTTCAAGTGTCTGACAACATTACGGAAAGGGTCCCTACAGAGATAGACATTTTTTTTAAAAAAAAGGAAGTTTAACTGTATGTTTAACTTGAAACAGTCGCTATATCGTTCTCATCAAAGCCACCAGACTCTCTTGACAAAACACTTGCATGAATTTGTTGGTCACATAATTACACAAACAAATCGTGACCAAACCGATCAAAGCAGCGGTAAACCAGAGGTAAATTTATATCAAGGGAGTCTGATGGCTTTGATAAGAGCAATATAATGACTGTTTCTGGTTAAACAAAAAGATCTTACTCTTTAAAAAAGGTTTATGTCTATATGGTTAATTTCTATAATGTTGTCAGAGACTTGTACTAACAATCTGAGCCTGTCAGTGTCAAAAACAAGCACTTACGTAGACTTATTTTGATGGGGCGCAATTGCCAGCAGGGATTACGTTGCAGCCCTGCTTCGTTGCTTCTGACTACCAGGTTGGGATGATGCAACATGCTCACTCAACACTGGACCAATTCCAAAAAACTCACATAAACACAAAAACATGGGAAAATATGGTCCAGGTTGAAAAATACCTAAGTTACCTTTTAACTTGTTAACGTACCCGTTTAAGACTACTGATGTTAAAATGCACAGTTAGCATGTTACGCAGTTTAGTAGGCTAATTTGTTTACATAAATGTATGGGGTGGTGATGGTGCACTGGATAAGATACATCCCTTGGGTGGGTTCAATTCCCACTGCGAGACATCCACCATTGCATCCCTGCGCAAGACACTTAACCTCTAGCTACTCCAGACGTGTGCGACCACTGATATACATAGCAGTTGTTTTTGTTGAATTGGATAAAAGCGTCAGCTAAATCACTAATTATTATTATTTAATTATTTCATTAACATGCTACATTTTAGCATATATCTGGCACATTCTTTTTCAGCGTGTTAACTTTTGTATAGCTAATATGGTAACCTTGATGTTAGCAGAACATATTAGCTTTTAGCATTTGTTTTGTGTTAAATGAGTTTAAATGTACTTGTCATTCTAAGAATACATTTTTAAAAACTGTTGAAGTACTGTATTTTTTAACAGGATGAAATGCTAACAATGCATCAAGATAAAAACAGAACATTTGAAGTGTGAGAGTGAATTGTATGTTGCTTTTATCTCAACATAAGCTGAGGCTGACAGAAATTTGCTTTAGAACTTTTCAGTCATTAACTGAAGTGTTAGTCAGCAGATCACCACACTCATTAGGATGCATCTTCTGGTCAAGTATAACTTGACCAGAAGATGCAAAAGATGTAAAATCATGGAAATCCATCTAATAGTTTTGGAGATACTTCACTCTGGAAAACCTGGAGAGAGACAGGTGTGTTCCCTCACCAGATCTGCCAGGTTGGGATGTTCTCCACCCATGAACTTCCTCTTCTTGCCGATGGCTGCCACCCAGTCATTGACAGCCTTGTAGAGATCCTGCCTGACGTCATCCTGCAAATTGTGTCTGTTGTGTCAAAAAAAAGAACAGACCAGAAACCATAAACATTTCCATGACATGGGAGACAGATGAAAAAAATTAAGCAGAGCTACGCTCAGTCTAAGATATTCATGTGTAACTCACCGACTTTTCAGCCTTTTGGAGATAAGAAACATGGCCGCAGCGCCAACATATTTGGCAAAGAAACCTTCGAAAGTACCAAACTTGCCCTCGCTACAATGTAGTCGAAGGAGGCCAAGGCCTCACCGGTAGTTCGGTACACATTGGGAGATATAAGATGCACAAGCCAATCATCTGCCCACTGACGCCACTTCATCTCCTCTCTGAAAATAGGCAGAGACAACAACTGCTGGGTACAATAGCATAGTAGCAATAAGACTGTGATTTACATTATAAGTCCACTTACTAGAAATGCTCTATAAATTAGACTTGCTGGAGCTTTTAACTACATCTTGTGGCTTTCATCAGTAGATGGAATTTGCTCAGTCGTCATTTAGTTCTTGTACAGCTGCTTGTGTTTAGACAACATTTAACGCAGAGAACTTTGGCTTGTTTTGTTTAATAATTTTTAAAAAAGAGGGGGTTGTGTATTGGCACTAATAACAAACGATTTTAAATGATACCCAGTTGTTGGTATAGACAGTAGGCCAATCATGAGCCAGGGAGTAAGTGTGCTAAACAGCCATTGGATGACAGCCAAGCCACAGAGTACAATCTTTCAAAGAAAGTATGCTGATGGTCCCAGGCTGTGATTTCTACCTCTAGCGCCTGACAGTAGTTTGTGTGAGCAGCAGGTCTGGACTCACTTCTGCATTCCCTTCTCAGGGTACGCCACCGCGGTCTCGGCCTCACTCAGCATCAACCAGTACTTGTTGGTGTACTCCGTCACCTCCTTCCCCCTGTCATTTACCGACTTCATCTCCGGGTAGCAGCGAATGATGTCAGACATGCTTTTCTCCCTGGATGACAAAGTTTTAAAATGGTCAGTGCACCCAAATTACAAAAATATTTATAAATTCTCTTTCTCTCCAGTGCTATCTATCCATGCAGTTAGTTTTGTTTTCAATTGCCTAGGAGATTTTGGAAAAGTAATAACTGATTTATTCCTTATTGATTAATCTGCTTATTATCTTCTTCATTGATCACTTTCAACTTTTATTTTGTTCTTTGAGGTCAGCTGGTTTTCCAGAAAGGCATAGTACAGTACATAAAAGAACATACAGTACAGTAAGAGGGAGGGACCCCAAGTACAGTGGGCAAGAAATCCAACGAAAGCAACTGGAGTAATAACATCTAAAAAATAACAAGGCAGACTGAATAAGTACTGGCATTTCGATTTTGACCATATAAATACTGCAGCTGCAACGATTTATTAATTCCCTTTCAACTATGCCATTTTTCACCATTTTATAGACAAAACAACTTATTGATTAATCAAGAAAATAATCAGAAGATTAATCAACAATGAAAATAATCAATAGTTGTAGCCATAAGACATACACAAGGAGGTTAAGTATAAAATAAGAAAACTGTGAAAAATGCCCATTATAGTTTGGTCACAGTCCATGGTGACGTCTTCAAATGTCTTGTCCAACAGTCCAGAAGATATTTAGTTTGCTGTCATGCATGACAAAGAAAAACATTAAATTCTCACATTTAAGAACTTGGACCTGGATATTTTTGTCATTTTTGCTTAAAAAATTACTAAAATTCTTTAGTAAATATCTAAATGGTTGCTGGTTAATTTTCTGTCAACCGATTAATGAACTAATTGTAGCAGATTTACTGTTAATACCAAAGACCGTGGATTATTTTTATGGAAAGATACTTTTCTGTTCAACTTTTAACAGTGTTTTTATATTTTTTTAATGCTATGAGCAACACAAACTAAACTGCAGCCACCTCCATTGTGCTATAGGCACAACATCACAAAACCTTAACAAATCAAACCAAAACTACTTGCATGGCTGGATACCAAAAGTAAATGTGAAAACATGTTTTTTGTTTGGGTGAAAACATTTTCACAGGGAAGCTACAACTTACTTGCTGATTAAATATGTCTTGAGGGAGCTGATTATGACAGACGAGTCATTCAGTTGCTGCAACAAAAGAGAGAGACGACAAAGACACAGTGTTTCTTTAAAAATAGCTGCACATTTATCTAGAAATAAATGAAATAATAACCAGTTTAATTTCTGAATTACATCAGTACGGAAGGTTCTTAGACTGGAAAATGTCTGAAGCAGCTCTCTGGTGGCGTCTCACATAACTGACTTCCAAATTAAAGTGGTTGAGAAATTTTAACCATGTCTCACATGTTAACACTGGCTTGGAGGTAGAAAGGTGTATTACTTTCTGTAAATAACTTTAAAGAAGTACTTTGGTGGTGGCGTTAGGACTCTGATTAATCAAATTTTATTTTCAATTCTGGTTTTGGCTCCCAATGATTATGAAAACAAGATAATTGAGATAAAACAATAATTGTTCTACTCATTATGTTTCGCCCAAGCCCAGACTCAGTCATGTGTAGTTCAGCTCAAGCCAAAAAAACACAAAGAGCCTTTTGGTCAACAAGAAACATAACAGCAATTCAGCTGTTTGGAAACACTTTGGTTTCAAGTCCGACTAGGAATAACAACAAACAGAGTGCAAGATGTGTTACATGGTGGTATCTTCAATTTGTAACTTATATTTGAGGTGAAGAGACCCTAAATGAAGTGTTCTCATGCTGAGAATTGACAGTCTTACCACTTCACCATCCACCATCAGGATGGGAACTTTTCTGTAGACTGACCACTTTAATTCCTTCCTCATCACCGGGTTCACCTCCACAATCTCATATGGCAGCCCGTGGTAGTCCAGAAAGGCTCGCACTTTGCTGCAGAACGGGCAGGTCTTGTACTGGTAAAGAGTCAGCTTCAGACCTCCTCCTGAAATCTGGAACGAGGCATCGGAGGAAATCCAACTAGTGACTGTCTATATGCAAACCACTAGCCACATCGGCTAGTGAGCAAAAAAGTCAATGTCAAGCCCTGTATGCAGTATATATATTATATATTAATGGTTATAATATTAATTACATATTAAGTATTAATGGTTATAATTATTGATGCATTCATGTGTAACCCTCACTATATTTATATGTTGTAGCTGGTAAAGATGGAACTACTTTGAATAACTTTATATACCCTACTTGTAGGTAAATTAATCTATAATAATAGACCAGAATGTATTTGTTGATTAGATCTGGTTTTAATAATGTGAATCTAAAAAGTAACAGTTCAATTACATTTTATTTATATAGCACCAAATCTCATTGCTCTTTTCATATAGCAGACCGTACTCTTTGTAATATTATTTAGAAACCCAATACTTCCCAACACAAGTAAGCTCTTGGCAACAGTGGCAAGGGAAAACTGCCTTTTAAGTAGGTATCAGAATGGGCGGCCATCTGCCTCGACTTGTACCTAAAGCTGTCAAATAAATAAAGTAGGAGTATAAAGGGGGATGAATGGAAACATTCAAGAAAAGTACAAGTACCCTACTTAAGTAAAGCACTTGAGTAAATGAAGCCTACTTAGTTCCATCCCTGCATTCAGGTGACCGTGAAGTTAGGTAACTGCTGTCAATGGAAAACTGCTACTGGAGGTCAGTGGGACACCGTTTACCGGCCTGACCGCATTACAGACTCCGGTGACCGGACACTCACCTTGGTCTCCTCCTCGGCGAGGTGCTGCTGGACAGTGAACTTCACAGTCTGATATAAACCCAAACCTCCACCGAGCAGGAAAGCACAGCCCAGGACCCTGCCTCCACCTCCTCGCAGAGAGGAGAGCAGTTTGGCGCGGACCCCGGTCCCGCCGGTACCATACGCCCTCCTGAACCCGTGTGCGCTCACATTGCCCACCACGTAGGAACCGGTACCGGCCAGGCGGGCGGCTGGAGACTCCAAAATATTCCAGCCGACCTTACAGAGCGTTCTGGCACAGGCGGCCGCCATGTTGGTTTTACATAAAGTCCCAGAATGCACCGCGCGAGACGAGATTTTGTTACCCCGAGTTTACCCTGTCAGGCCCTGCGCTGGCTCCTTTTTTATATACGGTCTATGGCTGGCTCCTGTCTGGCTCCAGGGCCGTGCTTACCAAAATCTAAGATAAGAAGCATGCAAACTACGGGGGAGCCAGGAGGAGCTTAGCTCTCCTTAATAAGACATCAGCTCCCCTAAAACCATGATCTGTGATATTTTGGAGGGTCTCTAAAATATTGACAGCATGCTTTATTGCCATTAATTTCTTTATTTCTCTATCATCATGGATCCATGCTTAAAATCAGGAGCATCAGACTTTATCCACCCAAAGGGAATGATCACCGACTGATCAGTAGCCTATTTAATGTTTTATTATGCCATGTAATTTTGGGGAAAAACAGGACAGGAGTAGAGACAACTGTGCATGATTCGGGACTGTCGGTAACCCTAGAGCATGTTGAGATGTGTTAACCCACGTTTATGCCAATTATATTAATTATACATAATACATAATTACACTCAGATTGTATAGCAAAAAAATAAATAAATGTGTTGATATGTATATAAAAATAATATCTATAATTTAGGCCTATACAAATATACTTTTTGTATATCAAAACAAACAACCAACAATACAATAATACATGTATTCCATTATCATTTGTTAACAAATAAGTCACACATTATGAGTTAAATTGTTCAATGTGTTTAATGAATTTTCTTTTTCCCACAGCTGAATACAGATTGGATGGTGTGACACTTATGTCAAAAAAATAGCACCCAACAAAGATTGTCTGTGGTGGTTGAGTTATGTCTACTAGGCTACTATATATCTATCTATTTCTTTAAAATCTGACATTATTCTCTTGTTGTATGAAAAGGGAATGTGGCCACTCAAGCCAATGTGTAGTAGCCTTCAACTTATTGCAGTCCACCCCAAAAATGTAGCAGACAGGATGTAGTGTGAGTAGTTTTAAATTGCATGAAGTATATTATTATATATTTTGCTCAGAGCAGCAACTAGCAAATTATTGAACTATCTATTGATTATTTTTTCTAATAATTGTTTAAGAGTTTATTCTATTAAATGTCAGAAAATTGTGAAAGGGCCCAGGTTTTGACAATGACAGTCAAAAGTTTTTCAGTTAACAACCATATCAAACAACGAAAAGCCACACATCCTCCTCACATTTGAGAAGCTGGAACCAGAGAATATTTAGCCTCTTTGCTTGATGAATTACAAACACAATTAATCAATTATTAAAATCGGTGTACATTCATTTTCTGTCATCAACTAATTAGAGTGGGTGGTGATGGCGCAATGGATAAGGCACATGACTTTGGTGTGAGAGACCCGGGTTCAATACCCCAGTGTGACCCATCCACCACTGTGTCCCTGAGCAAGACACTTAACCCCTAGTTGCTCCAGAGGCGTGCGACCTCTGACATATATAGCAATTGTAAGTCGCTTTGGATAAAAGCGTCAGCTAAATGAATAAATGTAAATGTAGATAACTCATTGTTTCAGCAAAATGGCTCCTGCACCCAAGTCCAAAATATTAGTTAAACCTTACAATAACAATAGGCACACTGTACAGTAATTATGGCTGTCTGGCTTTATTGTTTTTTTTTATCCTTTTGATGGTATCTGTAGCTGGGTCATCTCCTGTTGGAGGCACCACTTTTATATTTATAATCAATAAAGAAGCTCAATGAATCAATCAATTATAGATACCACACTGTAACTGAATAGGCAAATAAAACATGTCCACAATCTTTAAAAAATTAACATTATACAAATTAGTATTTATTTTATATTAGGACTATTAAATTTTAAATGTCTTTCAAAATGGCAGAATGCTAGTTTTGTTTTAGGTGTGAGTGTGTCTGGTTGTCTGTCTGTGTACCTCTGTCATTGACTGGCGACTGGTCCAGGGTGCACCCCGCCTTTTGTCTGATGTCTGATGGGATTGTCGCCAGCCCCCTGTGACCCTGTACATGGATGGATGGTTTATGTTTTATATTCATCCATCCATTTTCTGCTGTTAATGTTGTTGGTTAACAGCAGACCTCTACTCAAGTGCTCCAGCTCTACTCAAGTGCTCCAGCTCTTCCTGGGTAATCCTGAGGTGTTCCCAGGCCAGATGGGAGGTACACTCCATCCACTGTGTCCTGGATCTACCCTAGGCACACCTCCATGTTAGATATGTCCAGAAAACCTCCAGAGTTAGACAGAAAAAACTAGGGATGTCCAGATCCGATCACGAGATCGGAAACCGGGCCCGATCACCTTGTTTCAGACTCGATCAGAATCGGACATTATCTCCCGATCAGGACTCGGATATAAATGTATATATATATGTATAGATGTGCTTTGCAAACACTGTGGCAATTTTATTTATCTATTTGTTTACAAATACAAAATGCCTGCCGGGTATTTTAAGTTGAGGTGCTATTTGTTTTTATCTTAGACTTATTTTATATTTACTGTTGCACTTAAGTCCAAAAGTGAAGAATTTATGTTATTTATTACTTGATTGTTCAAGCTACCTCACTTTCTGTTTGTTAACAGAGTTGTTGAATGTTAAAATAAGGCGAATTAAATAAAAAATAAGGAACATCCTGGATCTGTTTTTCGCTGTTCTTTATTCTTTTTTTAAGTATTATAGAAGTATCGGATCGGCACTCGGTATATTTGATTTTTAGATACTCAAAATCAAATGACTCGGACTCGGACTTGAGGGCAAAAAAACCTGATCGGAACATCCCTATAAAAAACCACAACTGACTGCCACCACCTAGTATAAATCAAATATTATCTTACATGTGGCATATGTATAGATATATCTATATATTTGTTATATATATATTATAAAAACATATTAATAATTGACAACTACGATATCAGTATTATATGTAAAACTTTGTTTAAAAAAAGGACCTCCAAGTCCACTTTCCTAATTTGTTCAAACATGCATCTCATCTTCAATTTATCTCCATTATCATGGAAGTGGCTCAGCGGTGAGAAAAAGGTGATAAGTGGACCTTGTGATAAAATATTTTTGGGTAGAACTACTATTGTCAGGCTTGTTGTTCTTGTAGGCCCTATGTCTGTTTATGTTATCTGTTATTAACACTTAGAGCAACATAAAATCAAATAACTTCAGTGTGCAGGATACACATACCAGGCCAGTAAAGCCCATTCTGATTTTCAAGGTTAGGACATAGTCTTGTTATTCTCGTTCTTTCGAAGGACGAATATGAATACGATACAACCGTTTTAAAGTGATACAAAAAGGGTTTAAAATGTATAAAAATAAAACTGGAGTCTGTTCAAGAGCGTCTGTTTCGCCTCTGCGTCGTCTTACGTATGGTGCGTTCAGGAGCGTCGTTGTTCTGAGATGCCTTTTTTTTCTCCGACCGCAGCAGCAGCAGCAGCAGCAGCGTCTTGCCTTGGTGAAAGCGGAGATTCCCCCTCAGCCAGCAGCAGCAGCATCCATTTAAGCATCCGTGTTACAGTGGTCAAATCACTACCACATCTTCCCCCGACTGACCACTCCTAACTGGGATGTCGTCGTCGAGCAATAGTGAGGATTTCAGTACCGATGCGAGAGGAGACCTTTCTGTTGTATTTTTTCAAGCGTGACCGGAAGGGAGCGGAGCGGCGATGGATGAAGGCAGGAGGAGACAAATAAAATTTTGATAATCGCTGGGTTTAGCTGGCTAACGCTAGCACGCTAGTAGTGTTAGCTAGCCCTCAGCTCGCCGTTGGTTGTTTTTTTCTCACTCCCCCGTTCACTGACCTCCATGAACACTCCTTAATGCCTTTTTATATTGATGCCGAGACATGCTGAAGTCAGCGAGGACATTTCTCTCAAGGATAAAAGAACCATAGCTGTCTACTAGCCTCCCAGCGCGTGTTAGCTAAACATTTTTCTAATTACTATTATTTTTTCCCACCTCGCTCATCCGTGAAGAACAAGATGCTGGCGGAGGAGGAGTGTGTCTAACGGTGAACCTGAACTTGCATGGACACACTCTCCATGAAGGTCATGATACTGAGAGAATGATCATGCTGGAAAAACAGGTAAGTGAAATTACTTGAGAGCATCAAGTCACCGGGTTCATATTGAAATACACACCTGCGCTCATTTGCATATTGGTAATTATACCTGCTTAACAGCTTGGATCTGATAAAACTGACGTGCGTCAAGGTAGATTTGTACATTAAGTCTAAAGGTGATCAATACCTTTTCAAATGATCACCCTGCTGCACATATTTCCCCTCATTATAACCTCCATCCCAGCTCTCTCTCTCTCTCTCTCGCTCTCTGTTAAAGCCAACCTCTCTCTCCCATTGCTCTCAAGCTGCTGTGTGTTTTTAAGGCACTTGTGTGAAGGTATTCAAACTGTTGAATTTGGCATTGTAGTGATTGGTTTAGTTTTTCAGAAATGTCACACACAACACATACCAAATTAGGAACAGAATAGGAGGATCGTGAATTTGATTTTTATTGTCTTCTATCATTATAAGGCTGCAGCTGCCAGACATTTTAAGCATTTTTCTTTTTTATTGATTAATTGTTTAATCTATAAAATGTCAGGCAATGCACAGCACACTTTCCCAGAGGTGATATCTTAATTGTTTTATTTGACTAAAAGGGCCAAAACCCCCCAAATACTTTTTTGTTAATTAAATGCTAATCACAAGGTCCCATCCCTCAAAATTATATAAAACAGAGACAAGCAGCAAATAATGTTTGAGAGGCTGGAACAACAGAATTTTGGCATTTGTGCTCTACATTAATCTAAATTGTTGTTGATTTATTTTCTGTCATGTAATCCATGCAATAATAAAGTGATTAAGCATTTGAGTCATTTATCAAGTAAGAATTCCAAACATTGGCTGGTTTTCACTCTTTGGGCTCTTGTGATGACGATTGTAAATGACTTATGGAAGTACTTCTTAGTTAAAACCCTAAAATAATTATAAAAAAACCAACATAGTATATTCAGTAACTAAACACTGAACAAATATAATAAATTATTATCGGGAAAAAGGGTATGAAAGAGTGCTGAAGCCCTTAGTCCATTAATCGATTGGCAGAATTAATCATCATTGTTTGTACAGTGTGAGAATTTTCAGCTTTTCTATCTCATATCATTAGAAACGTGGCGCTCTGGGAACCTGCAAAGAGCGCATGCACTTATATTCCAACTTAAAAATAAAACAATGTATTTATTAATGGAAAAACTCATAAAAATTATTATTGTTATTTTGTAAAAATGAACACGCTGGTGTATGTCACGCCGTCTCGCGTTCAGACCCATTAGCTTCAGTGTTATTCTGAGCTACAGACCGGAAGCCCTCGAGGAAACATCCTTCAGTAAGTGAAGCTCATGACCTCCTCTGTCGAAGAACTGTCGGGGTGGGGTTTCTTCCTCATGTTTACTCCCACAGCTGCATCAGTGACCATAAGCAAAAGCTGACACATCAATAACACATCACAGCTTCAGAGATGTGAGGTGTTTCTGCTCAGGACGAGGAGCAGAGGAGACACTGGTGTACTGTTGAAAGATTATAGGTGGTGTCGTCTCCCTGGAAAGGCTTAGTCAATTAATCCATTAGTCACTCAGCATGGAAATAATCATTTTCTATTAATTGTCTTATATTGACTGATTTTTTCTTTGGGGAGTCACAGTCCAAAGACAAGCAGGTCAAGTGAACAGGCCAATCAGAAGGTTTGTGTGTCTGTATGTGTGCTGGCTCTGTGATAGATTGAGTAACATGTCCTAGAACATGGACTCTGAACGTTGCCCAGTGCATGCTGGGAAAACACCAAAACATAGCTGGTTGTCATTATTTGTTGAATGCTTTGAGTTATTAACGGCTGCATGTGAGTTTAGGAAATTCAATTAAATTCAAAACTTTATTACAGACTCAAGGTCCACATCTTACCCAAAACAATACATAAATACATACCCACAAATGCACATGCATACACACATATGTATATACAAACACCATAAATAAATCATAGTTAGAAATATTAAAATGATCAAATAATTTAAAATAATAATCATTGTTCTACCAGGAGACAGTTACTGTATATCAGTGTTTCCACATACGGTATTGGTAGCGTGCATTAAAATAGCATGAAAGGTCCTTACTCCTGCAGCCACAAACATCTCACTTGCACTACACCATCTTGGTCTTGAGTAATATCCTCATTGCATCGTTATATGCTACTTTCTATAATTTGACCACAAGTGTACAATATTGAACGTGCAATATGCTTTAAACCTAAGAATCTTTACACCAACTGTACATGCCCTAAATTAACGTGCTGGCTTGTGCATACATCATGCAACATTGCCTATAAATATCTTCATCATCTGTTATTTCGTCAGTGTTTGATAAAATGACGGTGCGCAATATAGTTTAAACAGAAGTATCTTTACACCACCATACATGCCTTAAATTTACGTGCTGGCTTGTGCGTACATCATGCAACATTGCCTATAAATATCTTCATCATCTGTCATTTTATCAGTGATAAAATGACCTAGGTATTTCACCTTATTACAGACACTATAAGTTTATTGTTAGCAACTTTAAAATCAGAATAGTTTAAACATTTATCATCTTTAGTCCTGCAGATTATGATGACACTGTTACGGGCATTATTTGATATCATAATCCACGACATATAGCGAACAAATTGTAAGGAGCTGCTGTAATCTAGCACTACTTGGGTTAAAAACCACATGGTCATCTGCATACATAATATAGTTCACTATGGAATTACCAATGATGCACCCAGTAACTGCCTGGACAGATCATCCATATAGCGATTAAAAAGAGCAGGAGACGAAATACCCACTTGTCTGACTCTATTGCTAATCCCAAATAAAGCTGGGACACTATTGCCCCATTTGACTTGCATAGTCTGGTGGGCATAGCAGTAAGCCAAAATTCTCACAATGTACTAGGGCATCCCTCTTTGACTTAATTTGTTTAAAAATTTACTATGACGCAGTCAAATGCTTTAGAAGCATCAATAAGAACTGATGAGTTTTATTTCAATATTTGTTGACAATTTCCTTTCGAGCAAATATAGACAAGTCAGTGCTGTGTTTAGCTTTAAACCCAAACTGATTATCTGTGGTGTTAATAAAGTCATTTGATCTGTCTAGCAGAAGTCTTTCTAGTACTTTTGACAATATGCTTGCAAAGCTATGGGCCTGTAAAGGAAAGTTGTTTCTATTACACTTAATATTTATTTAGGCTAATTTGTAATTCAGTTTCTCCATATTGTAATTTCTCCGTTGGTTCTTCTCTCTTCTCTGTATATCATGTCTCTCACTCCTCTCTTGCTCCTCTTGCAGTTTCTCGCTTTCGTTCCCGTTAAAGGAGTTTCTTCTTTCTGGTTTAAGGATAAAGGGTGTTGTACAGCTTGTAAAGCGCATTTAAAGCAACATTGTGATTTTTGTAATTATCGAAGTTGTCTTGTCATCTGTTTGGGTTCTGGTAAGGACCCACACATGGTCGACGCGAACGCAGATGCCTTGAGCTATGCAAGATCGATTTCAGACGTTGTTGGGTTCTGGAGTGTGTTACCTGAAAAATACAGTCTGCCGTCAACAGTCTGAGCGTTGCAGCAAAGGGCTCTATAGCATGAGTCAACAAGAGAAAGTCATTTAGGTTCATTTCCACTCAAAACAACCAGGACTGTTTTGACCCACCAGTTTGATAAGGCTCTAGCTGAACTTGTCCGTATGCATTGGCTTACACTATACTGTGGTCAAATAAACACTCTTGTCGGAGCTAATCGCTTCCATTCTAGTCTATGCTTGTAAGTCCGCTAGACGCTAGAGAGATTTTCACTTGTTCAGCACTGAAATTGTTTAATTGAATTAATTTTTACATGCCTATATAATTAAACCTAGCCTAGTTGGGTTAGAAGTATATATCACAATGTGACATGTGTTCCACTGTAATTCAAAGAAAATCTTTATTTTTGTTAATTTTTAGTTTGTAAAGATTTGAGAAAAATAGTGTATGAGAACAATGTTTTTTTCTTGCCTCTTATCCTTCTAATAATCTGGTAACCTCTCATATTTATCCTGTGACATCTTCAAGGGGTTCTGAAACTACTGTTACAGATTACTATATAGGTATTATATAGATGATTTGTGGCATTGTTGTAAGCAACAAATATTTGTCAAAATATGCCATATAGTGTGTTAAAATTACAAAGTGAGGATTGAACTGAGCTGCTAATGTAATCGAGATCCTGAAGGTTCACCCCGTTTGCTGAAATGAGTGTTGGCATGGGGACTTTACGTCAACAAGAAATAAAAGAATCAAGAGAGAAATACAAACTTTAAGTGTCGACATGTGCTCAATCCGGAGAAAGCAGCACTCACCATTATTATTATTATTTTCTTCTCTTGTCTGTTGGGTGAAAAACGTTACACAGCTGTTAGGTTGAAACATGAAATATTTTAGTTAAAGTGCAGTTTGAATACAAACTGTTAAATGTGTTTCTTGTTAATCAACATTGATGAATGCTGCAGGGTTTATTCCAACACAACTCATCAAGTAAACATGATGAATCGGTGTCAGAGGTCACCGCTGAGCTTTCTCTGTGAGGCAAGCAGGATGTGAGGCTCCCCACTGCCTCCGTTTGAAGGGTCTTATTTAACCCTCAACAAACACACACACACACCCGCAAACACGCACGCCAACTCTCAAATACTTTGCCTCGATTTCACTGTAAACAGCCTTTTCTTATTCTTCTTTTCTCCCCCCCATGTAAATCCTGCTTCCCCTCGCTGGTATTATTGATGTTTATCCTCTGTTGAAACATTTATTTGCTTTTTCTCCCACTATTGTAGGAATTGTAGATAAAGCTGTAAGCCTTTCTGTTGCTGCCACGGCGCTCCATTTTCTGCACGGCGCGCCAGAAACCACTCTGTTCTTAAAGCTTGACTTCACTCCAAGCATATCTGACTTCTTTGTCTGATGGAATGTGACAAGAATCAGACATTTTTCTCCAGTTTTTAGTCCCGAGGGTCCCCCTTTTTTTTAACAAGCATTAGTTATGTCTGTGTGTGTAGGAAGGGCCTGTCCTTGAAACCTCTTGCATCTCTTGCATTTTTGTACTGTGGAGATGTGTATGAAAAGTGTTGCAAAAAGCCGTGGCGGTGTAACATTCAGACTTGTTGCTGAGTGTTTCTGGGCATTTCACTGTCACACTGTTTTGCTCTGCTTGTTCCTTTCCCGTCAGCTGTTTGCTCAGCCAGCGAACAGCTCCAGTTTGTTTTTTAGATCTGCTCTTTAAAGCCGACTGTCCGCGTTTGTAATTTCCAAGTGACCAGATGAGATTTGTGTGTGTAGACACTGTAATCATTTGCAGGCGTGTTCATGCTGACTGAAGGCAAGTTTTCCATTCAGAGTGTCTGTAGGCCAGAAACAAGAAGTCTGGCTGGTGTTTTTTCCTGTTCAGGATGAAAACAGGCTTTTGACAGAATAGGCTTGAAATCTCCCTAAGAGACTGCACTTGGAAATAGACCTGTGTTTAGTATAAGACATGAAAAGGTGTTAATAACACATTAATACAGAATCTGTCAGTTACAAATAACATCCAGCTTTAAACCCAATATTATCATTAGGGTTAGGATTAAATGTTAAAGTATTAATACCCCACTGTGACCCATCCACCATTGTGTCCCCGAGACACTTAGATCCCAGAGGTGTGCGACCTCTGACATGTATAGCAATTGTAAGTCGCTTTGGATAAAAGCGTCAGCTAAATGAAAGAAAATAGAAAACATAAAAAATACTAAAACTTTAACAACATTATAATGTCAATTTCAGTACTGCAAAAAATATTGAACACCTAGGGATAAAACATAATTAAAGTTGAAGTGATTAGTCAATTAATGTATTAGTTGATCAGAAAATTCATCTTTTTGATTGTGAGAATATTAGTTTACTTAATTTTTAAAGCAAGACTGGTGAAAACTCTCTGGGTGCAGCCTCTCAAATGCAAGTATATGGTGGTGTTCTTATATTTCTATAATATTAAACTGAATGTCTTTGAGTTGTAACTATTGGATGGTCATAGGACATTTTGGACTATTTTCTGACCTTGGAGACTTGGGATGGATTTCAGTTTTGGATGGGCCAAAGTAATTTCGGCTGGGCCTTTTAATTACAGAATTTGATACTGTTTGCCTTCCTTTGGTGCTTTCCAACTCTTGTGTCTGGTTGATTATGAATGTTTTTCTAAAACTGGCTGTTCTACATTGTGTGTTATTTCCAGTACAGAAACTTCAAAATATAATATAAAACATTTGTTTTCTTTTTTTATAATTTATTTGTTGCTTTTAAAGTAAGACACACAGAAAACAGCAAGCAAAAATCATAAAGACCACAAGCATAAACAACCACCCCTCACCCAGACCCACACCTCTCAAAGCTTGAAAAGAAAAAAGAAAAGTGTTTTCTGTTTAAAAAGTACAAACGTAGAAAGAAACCCACCTTTTACTTAAGTGTTAGGTACAGGTACGTGGTTTGTTTACATTACGTAACAGGTTCAGTGTGGACAGAGATCACCTGATGTTAGGACAGAGTTCATTCTGAACCTGTGATAAAAACATGTGCACAGAACACTTTGAGAAAGCCTGATTTGAAACACAAGAAAACCCAAAAACCCAAAATTAGATGGTTGTATTTATTTACAATTCACATAGACACACTATTTTTTATTTCCCTAACCAAAACCCCAAATTTAAACTGAGTCACAAAACAAGAATATATGTTCTCCCAGTCATTAAGTATGGGCCAGTTGTACAAGTGGGCAGGCCCAGACCCGTTAGGCCCACCTACAATGCCACACCTGCTCAGGCGCTTTCTCCACCAAAGCAGCTTTACAATAGAACAAAAGCAGCCAGCTGTGATGACAAACACAAGATAAAACTCAGCATCTGAACTCAGCAAACACAGAGCTGCACGGTTCAACAGATTCTAGACATACTGTGTGCTGAATTTGTTTGATTTCCTGTATGTACTGAATCCAGTGCCTTGTCTTAAATGTTACGACAGGGTTTACATCCAGACTTCTTATTATAGTCATCTGTGATGTTGTTGAACTTATTCTCCTGTTGCGTTTCATCCTGAAAAGGTTTTGTGGACTGTAGCGTCATCTACCCTATAACACCTCATAATCGTCTCAAAGCAGCATTTACCCAGACAAGATGACACCACACACTGAGCGCAGATGATGAACTAACCTCTTGTGTACCTGCACCACCCGTCCTGTCTTTGTCCGAGTCTACAGGAAGCGAGCCTGCAGGTTACAGACTGGCTTCCTGTCCTGGCTTAGTATCTGTAGAGGAGGAAGGGAGGAGGAGGGGTTGGTCTAATATAGCCCTATGAAGAGCTGGCTTTGCCTCCCTGTTTCTATGACAACGGCTCTCCTACAGTATTCAGCCGTGGGACGGCCTCTGCATCTATAAGCAGTTCCCAGTGGTGTTTCAGGCCCTCTCGCTCTTTTCCTTCAGCTGCGCTCTCTTCTTCTTCTTCTTCTTCTACTGTCTCTGTGTTTTAAAAGCAACAGCTCTTTGTCTTCACTCGCTGCTGTACTTGATGTCGAACATCATTTGCATCTGAATCAGGCCTGAATTCTGCCTTTGATTCTTGTGTAAATTCCCCGACACTTGGAGCCAGTGCACACTTAATATATTGACTGTCCTGCAAATATGCAAATATTAGCAAAAGAAAGAAAAGCTTTAAAATGTGGCTCTTATGCTCATTTAGCATTATGCTATTATTTTGCAATATATTTCCCCAAAGTTTTCACAGTTAATAATTACACAGCGTGGATGCTGATTAGCACATTTGCAATGATGAAACAAAAGCAAAGTGGTCAAAGCAGCATTGAAGTAAAAACAGACAACATGATTTATGTGATAGGGGGAAAAACCTCAGAGGCTTTCAAAAACAAATACAGACATGTTTTCACAGCTCTGAGGCAGCTGGTTTAAGGTCAAAGCAAACATACTTCCTTTCTATCACTGTATCAGCGACTTGGGGTAAAAGCTGCGTGACCTACATAGGACAAAGTTGACTAGAAATATTTTTGAGAGTTTGCAGGAGGCTTTTTAAGCCTTCGGGCTCAGGCTGCAAAGATGATGAAGAAAGATAATCAAAATGTCAAAATCGAGTCCAGTTGGAAGGAAAGATGTTTCTGATGCACTCCAATGCTTCTGCTGTGGGGAACCACTCACCTACATACAGCAGACTGAACATCTAATGCAGACTGAGAGTATTCAGTTTGTTGTGAAGATAAATGTCCTGTAAAGATTTAATTTCTTTTCAAATGCAGCCAGAACCCTCAGTGTAGTCTGATGTGGTTAGTTTCCACACAACAGAAGTGCTGCAGTGTGTTTACTGAGGTGCAAAGAAATGTTCATAGTTGTGAAGTTTAATTGATGCAGCGCACCTGGATATTGAAACTCGCATCAAACCAAACTTTGCAAATGAATTCTCAGGACATACTTGTTTTTTAATGATAGGTAAGCGTAGATAAGTTGCTGCAAAACAAGCAGTGTTGGTCACACACTTGCCTGCGCACTTCGCACTTTCTAGATGGCTCGCAATTATTTGAGAACAGCCCAAGGTGATGTCTTCACATGTCTTGCTTTGTCTTTGTCTCTAAAAATGAAAGAGATTCAGTTGACTATCACTTATGACAAAGAACAACCTCAAATTCTCACGTCTGAGAAGGTGGCAACAGTCAAATGTTTTTTGCATTTTAATGAAAAAATTATTTAAATGTTGATTTAATGTCTAAAATAGTTATGAACTAGCGATCGAGTAATCGATAAATTGACTAATCAGTGCAGGTCTAGTTGTGTACACACACAGCAAGTCTGGCTACAAACTAGCCTGATTCATAATATGTTATTATGAAACGTCTTTTTGTTTGTTTAGCGATACAAACAAAACAGGTCATTGGACCTGAGGACTGTCTTATCTGCTGCCAGATTAGACAGATCTGTCAATTCATATGACCGCTGACAGAACAACACAGATGATCAGACAGATTCCCACGAACATCACTCATACATGTGACCTCTACACTTTTAAAGTGATAATCTGGGAGACTTTCATGTTTATCAGTGGGACTCATCAGTGACTCATCTTGAAAGCTTTATCATTTACTGCTGAAAAACACCTGAAGCTAAAAAAAACAGTTGGTTGTTTTGACCCAGTGTTCGTGCTATTTCTTTGTATGACATTTGGGTTATTGACCCAAACTAAAATATGGTTATTTTGACCAGGGTTAAACACAACAAGCTGGAAATTTACCTTTGTACAAAACGCTGTGCGTGTGACATTCAAAACTGCAAATGAAACGCATATTTTTGAAAAAATTTTCCTGGCACATCGCTGTGTTACGTTCGGCAAGTGCATCAACTGCATGCTTGTGCACGTACATGTGCATCCTCATGTACGACTAATAGGGCATGAGAAACAAATTGAGTTCCACTCATCAAAATATTGCTCCACAGGGTACCTTTGAACAATCTGTATTCGCAGTAAACTAACGCATTCGCCAAGATGTGGCTTAAGGGTGCCACCTAACAAACCCAACAATGTTTCAGCATCAGAATTCCCGCTGCTTGATTGACAAGTGTTCTCTGAGTCTGTGACAGGTGAAGCACAGAAACACAGCAGTGACTTTCTAAACAGCATCGGTGATTTAATAATGCTCCGTAGAGCAGCTGGAAGATTATCAGACTTCACCGCCCACTTTTATCGTCTGAACAGATATTCACAAAAGAAAACAATTTTCAGATGAGGACTGGTAACCCGCCAGAACGTGTGGTTTCACATTTACCAGCAACATTAATGAGAGGGGGAGGCTGATTCATACATCAGCCTCAGAAGCAGTCACCCTGCTTCATCTTTAATGGGCTCACACAGACAGTCTGGCACTACAGGAGCAAAACAGAGCCGGTCCTTCTCTCTTGATTAAATCGCTGCAGCATAATGAAGCAGAAGAGAGTCAGACGGCACCTCAGAACCCCTCTGTGTACCTGCTGCATTTCATTTGGCAAGGTTTTTTTTTCTTCTGGCAGACGCATTCAGCTATGTGGCAAGTCTGAACACTTTAGCCTGAACGTTACAGAGGAGAGAGAATGAAAAACACACTGCGGTCGTGGTATAACAGCTGAGCGTTGCTGAGCTGTTGGGCAATACCTTCATAAGACGGAAAGACAAGAGAGCAGCTGTGGACAGTTAAGGCTTTCCCTGCTGAGGGAGGGAGCGAGGAGGAGGGGAGGAAAGACGAGCAGAGGAAGAGGGAGGGAAACGAGGGGAGTACAGTGTTGTTGGTGACTGGGAAGAAGAAGAGGAGGAAGGAGGTGGAGGGGTTCCTCTTTTTTTCTCTGAGACGGATTTCTCGCAGTCTTCGGCGAGAGGCAGAGCGAGTGAGCAGCCAGCTCGGGGAGTTCCTTCTTCATTTTTTCCCCTTGTTTTATTTTTATTTTTTATTATTATTATCATTTTTTTTTGAGCGAGCGGCGGATGCGCGGTGCGTTCAGTGTGCAGCATGGAAGCCAAGTCCCTGTTCAGCCTGCACAGAGCCCTCGCTCAGCCTGTCAAGATGTGCATGTTCGATTTCCCCGTCACCATCCTGGACGACCTGGTGAGCTCCGACATCATGCAGACTGCTGGCTGTGTGCGTGTGTGTACGTGTTCATGTGTCTGTGTGACACAGGTTATGCGTGTGCTACATTATATGTTTCTGTATATATCTGTGTGGGTACGCATACATTAAATTGTAATTGCATGTGTGTCCAGATGTGTGTATATGCCCATATATAACTCTGAATGTGTTTGTATGTAGGTGTGCATTCATGAGTGACATGCCGTTTGCTGCAGAGTACATTTAAGTATTTATTGTGTGTGTGTGTGTGTGTGTGTGTCTACTTGTACTGTGCCGCAATTTGAGCCTGTTGGTAGGTTTAATAAATGTGCGTGTTTTGGTGTGTACATGTCAGTGTAAATGTAAATGAATACTGTATAAGTGTTTGCATGCGAGTCATGTATTTGTGTGTGGTGTTACAAGTGTAAACCTCAGATCCAGAGTAGAGAAGTTGATTCTGCTGCACTTTTGTACCTGGTTTGTTTTGTTTTGTCCCTCGGATCAATTAAAAGCCAGTTAGGGCTTGTAAACAACAGTCACATGACTCACTAGTAGCATAATGAGCGGTGTTGGAAGTTTTTCAGCCCGCCAGGTTAAAGGTTTTAAACGCAGCTGTAATCTTTTGTTGTTTTGTTTCCTTCTCGGATGTTCACCAGGTGACTTCTCACCTCATCCTCACTCTCAGTTTGCCCTCAGGTGATTTTGTTTGCCTGGATTTGCTTTTAGCTATGCAATCGTAAAATCTGTCACCTTATGACAGTGCAGTGTGAGGCTGTTTGCTTCACTTGGGAATATTTGGGGTTAGTTGTATATACAGTATTTGTGTGTGTGTGTGTGTGTGTGTGTGTGTGTGTGTGTGTGTCAGACTGCCACTACCACCAAACCCCGCACACCCAGGCAACCATCATTCCCCTAAAGAGGAAGCTGATATTTTTTGACGTGTTTGGTCATGTCTTTCAAAATCCCATGGCACCAACCAATGTGTTCCTGTGTAAGATTGCTCCTGACAGACGGATCATCTGCTGTTGTGGGGGGCATTTGATTAACACTGTTTCTGATCAAGCCCTTTTTTTATTGTGTACAGCCTGATATTAAACCTGCAGTGTCGGAGGCTCTTTATCTGAGACACCACTTTGTTTTAAACAGTTTTATTTGTTAATATTTTTTGCACTTTCAGATCATTATTCTTCTGTTACAGTGTCCCCACTGAGCAGTTTTGCTTTTGTCATCAATTGAAATGACACTCAGGTGCCCTCTTATTCAGTCCCTCCAGGATTTCGCGAGGGCTTTTTAGTGACTGTTGCGTATTAAAATTACGATTACTGATTTTGCGGCAGCTTTTCATAAAAAATTGTGATGGAAGATACGATGTTTTGCATTTTTTTTTGCAATAAGTGAAACTTCATAGGTAGATGTGAACTTTATAATTATAGTTGTGAATCCTTAAACAGCCCCTCCAGGATTTTCTGGCCCTAACCCTGCGTATAACCAGCTTACCTTATGTTTGTCAATAAACAATTTCCTTTTTTACGATACTGCACATTTTTTAGATGGATGACAATGTTTTGCGGGAAAAAGCAATGATAGGTCAACATTGCAATACTAATAAAAATGCACTATATGGCTCAAAGTATGTGGACGCCCTTGTGCAGAAACTATATACTTCTATAGTCTAGTTTCCCATGTTTTGGTGGCCCCTGGAGGGAAATCTTAATGCACCAGCATACAATGATATGTTAGATAAGATAACGAGTTTTCCTCCAGTTCTGCGTCAACAGTTTGTTTGTCTCTTTCCTGTTTCAACATGACAATGCCCCCGTGAACAAAGCCATGACCATGAAGAAATAGTTTTTCCAGTTTAATGTGGAAGAACTTGAGTGGCCTGCACACAGCCCTGACCTCAACCCCATCTCCAACATGTTTTTATAATTCATATTTACATATATAATTATGATCACTGTTGGGGGGGAGCCTGGGAACTAAGGATATCATTGACAACGACTGCTTCACTATAATTGTTGTGAAATAAAAAAACTTACCTTTAACTTGATCCAACACCTTAAGGATGAACAGGAACAGGGACTGTAAGCCAGACCTGATCCCCTAACACTAGTGTTGGATCTCACCTGTGCTCTGCAGCCAGGAACTTACATTATAGCAGGAGGATGATGCCTACAGTTCCTTTTCAGAAGTTTGTGTGGTCATTCGGTTTAAAGTATAAACTGCTTTAATTGAGTGTCAGTTGACTCCACAAAGAATCTCCACTTGTGGAAATACTGAGCGTGTACTGCAGAATTTAGACCTGCTGCAGAGCCATGAAAACTCTGATACAAGAGCCAGAATCACATCCTGTTGTATGTGTCTGTGTATGAACTTGATTAGCTTGTTGTTCATGACCCTGAGCAGCTGTTTTCACCACATCTGTAGAGCACCTGAGGTTATATTGTTGTATGTAATGTACTCTTACAAAAATATTTAATCAGTTGTGAACTCTGCTGTGATGTCACCTGTTGCTTCTCTCTTTCTAACACCCTCTCAGTGTCTCTCAGCTACAGCACCTGATTTCGCCTGATAAGTTTTTTGTGGCTTGAATTCTTCTCTCGGGTCGAATGAAGTCACTCTCTGCTCCCTGCTGTCAGTTTGTTGTTGTTTTACAGTCCTGCTGGGTGAAATAAAATCCAGGCATGTAGTCTTAAAGATTTGTTTTATATTAAAAGGAAACCAAAAGGCTGTGAAAACACTTGTATAATATTTTCTGTGGCTCTGGAGAAACTTTGTCAAGTCTGAGAATATAACAGCTATTCAAATCATAGTGATGTCATCATGGTTAGGGTTAAACACAAGGGATTTGGACCCAAATGCAGGCAGAGCAGGTTCCATTTCATGGTGTTTATTAATAATAAAACAAAAGGGTAAACAAGCTTACGAGAGTGGAGGACGGTATGGGTCAAAAACAGGTGGGTAGTCCAACACCAGGCAAACAAATCCAGGAGCTGGCAATAGTCAAAGTCGAAAAGAAGTCTGAAAACACAAAGCAATACAAAGTTAGGGCTGGGACGCTTGACATGAAAACTAACCCCCAGGAAGTGTGCCATGCATTGAAGCCAGTTTGACATGGTGGACAAACCGTAGTCTGGGTAATTTTATACCCCAGAGTCAAACTTTTTTCGGCGTCAGTGAGCAGCTATCACCAGAATGAACAGAACACCACCTCCAACAATTTCTTTATATCCATTGGGAAAACATACAAAGACAGGAAGTGAAGGTAACAAAACCATAAAACCAAAGGTGCTTTCAAAATAAAACAGGACATAACAAAAACTCAACCTAAAACGCTGACACAGCCTTTGTTACAAAATGAGGGTGTGTTTTTATGGGTGGGTGAAGCCACAGGTGTGTTTTCATCCACCTGTTAAAAAAAAGCTGATTTTCTAGAAATTTTGTTAAAATTTGTGCGAATACATTTTGATGGAAATGTAATGCCAACCAAATATTTTTTCTATTAACAAATGTTTATAATTAATGTATCTGGCAGGTCGCAATAGTGTATACTGACAATGTATTTTACTAGTTTTTTTTTTAGCAGAATATCTGATCAAATAATAAAATGTCGCTGACTAGAGCATTATTTTTATGGTTATGATTAGGCACTTGATTAAGTTAAAGGAAAGATCACGGCCTGCATTTAAAAATGGAACAAGTCTACAGTGGATGAGGCATGATGTACTAATTAACATTTAACCAAAACCATAACCTTTCCTGAACCTTCACCAAAGTGCTGAACTCTAACCACAAATGGAACTCAGAGACACTGCTTCAGAGCGGTACATATATTCAGCTTTTTATTCACTATTCACATAACTGAATTAAACATTGTAGTACTATATAAAGGTCATTTGTATGAGAGAGGGTTGCCAAGAATTGTAAATGTGCAATGCAACAAGTATGTTAATCAGTTAATTTTTGCATTCCCACACAGCCTGGAGTGGTGTTATTAGCCAAAAATAATGAAAATCACCAGTGTGGGTTTACTATGGTCGCACAGAACCTTCCAATAGCCAAATAACTTCTAGGTGAAGTACAATGTCAAACTAAACTTGAAAACTTTCAAATAATATTTTTAAAAGGGTTAATGAATCCGTTTTCATTTATATAAGGGTTATTGTTCTTGTTATATCACTAATGTTAGGGGTTATTGTTTGTACTGTTCTGTTATTTCCTTTCATGATGTTGTGGGTGTTTCATGAGAACACATTATAATTCAGCCTGTGGTAACTGAGTTGTGTTAATTAAAAATTTAAAATATATCATTTTTAAGTTCATCATCAGCCAATAGTTTATGCAGCCGTTCTGAGAGAAGTTAAAAGCTTTTCAGCTTTCTCTCCAGTTTGCCAGGAAGAAAGGTTTATGAAGCTGGCCAAAACAAGAAGATGCAGAAATCTGATTACTTGTAAACAACCAATGATGGTAAGACATTTAGCAGCAGCCAATTGTTCTAAGCAGCCAAGTGATCAAGCTGTCAAAATGTCGGCTCTAAAGGAAATGAATGGATGTCTGCAGACTTGTTGATAATATTCCTTGTGGGCACTCTCTTAAGTGTTAGTTCTCCTAGGAAGTGTTTTGTCAGTTATCAGCAAATGATGAATTTCATTAAGTGGAGTATATAGTTTGTTGTAGAAACTAATGGTCAACACTTAAATCTGACTACAGGAGCAGCCATATTTACATTTTTTTAATTCGCTGCACAATTACACTTCTGCCCAGTGTTTATGTTTGTTGTTGTTTTTAACAGTATGCAGATTTTCTTCCTCAGGCAGTGAGTGTACTGTTAGACCCTCACTCTTAGGTCCCACTTGGTCCCTAAAGCCCCCACAAATGAACTGATGCTGATCTGGGTCAGGAAAAGGTCCAACTAACAGGCAGACGATCAGAACAGACAACCAAGTCCAAAGGGGCTTAAGGAGGCAGGCAAAAGTGCAAAAGGGCAAGCAAGGGTCAAATAAAACAAGGCAGGCAGGATAAGTAGAAATAGTGCTGAAAAGCTACAGCTTGATTAGCACAATAGACAGTTTGGCAGGGAACAATGGCTCAAGGGCGGGTATGTATACAGTGGGATTTGGGAACATGTGTGCAGGTAGATGTGGAGGTGATGTGAGCAACAGGCAGACTCACAAAAAAGGTTACTTGACATGTGTAGCGTGATTATTTTTTCTTTTCGTATCATTTCCCTCTGTTGTTGTTGTTTCTTTGACTTGCATGTCACAACTGGCCGCACTCACAGGAAGCTGGTTTACGCCCTTAAATTGCTGAACTTCATTAAAAGGGAACACGTCAGAGTATATTTTCAGGTGTTGGGGAGTACTGCTGCATGTGTGGAAAAGGTCATATAAAGCCTTTTATCTCTCCAGAGGGACCTGTGTGAAGTCTGATTAAATGACTGAAATTAAAGTTTGGTTGATTGCAATTTTGCAATATTATATAAGCGCAGTACTCAATCTGTCGAGAAAAGATGAAAGGAGAGGCTTGAACCGGATCACTGCGTAACAGACAAACAGAAATCTGCAACAGATCTTGTTCGTTTATCATTTTCATGTACAAGAAGTTGCATATTGCAGCTTTAATGTAGACTAATGTAGTTTTTATGGCCAAGCCAATAAGTCTTAACTGTCATTACCTCATTGCTTCATGTTACCTATCAGTGTTGGAAAGAAACTAAATACATTTACTTAAGTACTATGCTTAAAGAAAATGTTGCTTGTACATTAATGAATGTTACCATTTTCTGCTTCTGCTGTGTGCTACCACTCCCGTACGTTACCACTACGGGTATAATCATGTACATTTTACTTTGCTTGCATTTATTTGACAGCCACAGTTACTTGTTAACTTTTTGTTATGTTATGATTTTCTATAAAAAACACATGATAAAATACATGATTAAAATAAAATAAACCTTAAACCATGTGCAGGTCAGGTAATAAGCCTTTTACGCTGACAGAAATATATCACTTCAAAAAGACACAACTTAAAGAAACAACAAACACACATTGACATCAAATGAAGAGATGTCATGGATCAATCAATAAAAAATGATTTCTAAACAAACGGGGCGAGGTGGATTTCTTTCTCTCTGAGCCTTGGTGACGGTTGTCAGGTTGCCTCAGCGCAGAGCTGCTCTCTTAGTGATCTCCCAGTTGGCTGCAGTTGGCATGAGAACGCATTTTTAAATGCCAGGACCTCGGAGGAGCACCCGAATGGCTCTGCTAGCTGAAATAATGGCAGGGAATAAATCCAGAGGCTGTTAGAGGAGGCTGGTGCTGCTTCACTGGGTGTGAATTGGAAGTCTCTTCTTGTTTCTGTCTGTTACTGGGAAACGCTCTCATGTGGGTTTTTTTCCCAGTTCAGCAGAAACAGTGTGCTTGTAAATGTAAAAATAAAATCTCTCCTTGGATACTTAAAAGTCCAGTCTCACTAATGCTTGATGGTCACATTGTTTGTTATTTTAAGTTGTTATTCAGGTAAACCAGTTTTCCCTCCACCTGCCTTGTGTTTACTTTATTTACTATATTTCCCAGAATGCCCTTTTGATTAAGCCAGCCGTTCCCAAACATTTTAAAGTTAGGCAACCCTTCGTATTGATTTATTTTTTTCATGCCCTTCCAAATGTGCACCCCCTAAACCACCACACCCCACCCATATCTCACATATGACATATAAACTAATATCAGTAGCGACATGTATAGGCCTATTCTCACTCAATTATTTATTGTTGCAGATTTGAGGATACATGTGATGGAGTTTGGAATACTTCTGTCAGTGTTGCTGTAGCCAATCCTTAAAAACACAGACAAGAAATGTTTTTTTTTTTGTAAATGTGGTGAAATCCTACCTGTGAGAAGGTGAATGATAGCAACTCACATGTCAGTGTCAGTATGCAACCAGCTGAATGCAACAAGGCTGTTTACGCTTCAGATAATGGCTGGTTACCTGTCAAAGTTGCTAGAGCAACCACCGACGTTATATATGTTAGAATTCGGCCTGTGAATGGAGGTTATTCCCTCCTGTAGTTAATCAGGGAAGTCCCTTTGAAATTGCTTCATCTTTTGCTTTCATTTTGTGTTTGACGGTTTGAAAGTCTGAATGTCCCAGTGTTGCAGTGTCGTTGTTGTGGAGCTTTGACACTGAGGTTTCACTTCACCTTTCACAGACATAAACAGCTGAGCTTCTGGAAACCCATTTACCATTTTCCCAGCAAAAGTTAATTTTTTCTGGTGTTGTTCCTTGCGTTGTTGACACAGCTGGAAAAGTAAATATGCATGAGCACTGAGCAGACCGTAGGCAGGGGGTTCGGCCAATCTGACGAGGGGAGAGAGAGCTCTGGAGGGTCATTGATGGGTTCTTGGATCCTGAGGTTTCTGGCCTGGTTCTGGGGGAATTCGTGATGTGGTGCGGGAGCCTGTGGACCTGTGGACTGCTGGTCAGGACAGGTGTCAGCTGGGATTGCAAGGATTATTACCGGACAGTCAGGAAAGCAGGCAGACAGGTTGGATTTCTGGATCTTTTCTTTTCAGGCCTACAGATGAATCTTTTACCTAATGAGACTAAATGTAAAGAGACTGAGCTGCTTGTAGTTTAGTTTCTCTCTAGAACACACGTAAGAATTGAACTTGTGATTGTGTCAGAACAAAAGGTCATTCTGCTCTTACTAATGATAGTGATTCGGGCCACAGTTGCTTGTATTATATTAATCTATAAACATGCTTTACAGGCAAAGTGATGATACCATTTATCTGCTGATAAATTTGCAATTCTAAATGTTAATTTCAAATTAGGTATGTTTTATTTGACTGGTTGATGAGATGATCAGACAGGATTAAGAATATTTCTCTTCATAAAAATTTAGTTGGTGAATAAATCAGAGGCAGAGATTCATTTTCTTTTCTCCTTAAAATGACTGGCATCTTATTAGCTTTCAAATTTAGCACTACAGTATTGTGTAAGTATACTGTCATGGATTTTATCTTATTTTTATCTCTTTTAGCTCATTGGCTAATCTTCCAAGAGTCCACATTAAAAACATTTTAGCATACAATTATAACTTATAATTTAACATGAACATACTTACATATAGCCACACATATAACCTTCAAAATGGGGGCACAGTTGTTATCGTGTAAATGCAATGCACCTGGTTTGATTTTACCTTTGTTGCATGTCATACCCTTGACTTGACAAGGTCAAGTCATGTGGAAGACCACCACAGGTTTTTATATGTATTTAATTGCCATGCCTCATACGGATGCACCAATATGCAATTTTCTCTCATTGTATTGATTCTGATACCTAAACTCAGGTTATCTGACAATAATTAAGCTAGTCCTGGTCCGATATCAGAGCTGTCCTTCAAAATCAGCTATCTCACTGTGTGGAAGTAAGTGGAAACCTTCGTGTCTGCATTCTTTCTATCGGCAAGCAGGAAGCGAGTCCACCGCTTGAAAAAAGAAGTCAGATCATATAGAAGTCGCTACCATGGCGACCTGTCAAGCGTAGCAATGCCTATATCTCCCCAGCTTCAACTCTTTGTCCAAATATGATCACGTCTTGTTCCAAAAAATCAACATGGCCTCCACCAAACTGCCAAACTGCCAAACTCAAGGCTTCAAAACGGTAGTCCAAAAACCAACGGGTGACGTCACGGTGTATGGGTCCATTTCTTTTATACAGTCTATCTGTGGAAGTCATTGTGATTAATAAGCCAACATTATGCTTTGGGTGCAGTGACAATAAATTATTATAAATTATTATTATAGTCCAAGTCCAAGTAAATCTAATTTATGGTAGAAACTGTGAATTCAAAACGCTACAGTGTGTTGGTCAAGTCTGGTTGTTGTTTGATCCATTCAGCTCAGCTTTGACACCACACTGTTCAAATGCTATGTGATTTTAATAGTCAGCATTCAGAGACATGAAAGACTTGCATTTAAAGTCTTTAAAACTGCTCTGATATTAGGTTGAGAATTTCCGCCCCGACTATGATTAACTGGTTAAATTGTTCTAAGACAAAACATCACAAAGAGGAGCACACATTCAGGTTGGAAATTGAGAGAAAAATCAGACTCCTGCATCACAATGCGACGCGTCTGCAATGGAAATAGATCTGAAACAATAGATGCTTCCCTGATGATAATCTGATCCCATTAAGCGTCATTATAGTCTTCTGCCTTCACAGCGACAAGAAACAGCACAGAGGTTTGACCTCAACTGTCTCCTCCTGTTAGGAGCTGTCAAACTGAGACAGCAGGAAGGGCAGGAAGCCAACCTTTTCCCTGCCAACGTCATTCTCACTCTGGCCATCGGATTCTGCAAATCTGCAGCCACATGAAATACTTTACAAGTCTAATTGATTTTTAAAATAAAACTCAACCCCAGGTGATGTTTCTGGCAATGTTAGACTCACTGTTGGCGTCTGAGATATTGAGCTCCTGTGCAATCAGAATTCTTCAGATAGGAGGGGATCTGGTCAGCCTGAGGTCTCGTTCAAAGAGCTGTGAGGCAAATTTGTGATTTTGGGCTGTGTAGAAAAAAATTGATAAATCGTTTAAATGTTTTGTTGTACCACCGTCCTCCCACTCAGTTGGTCAGGTTCTGTCAATCATCTTGATGAGCTGCCATCTGGTGAAGGTAACCGGCATTTGTACGGCCTTCATAGGTATAAGAAGGAGCGGAGAGAAATGTGGGATGTTTAGCATTCTTCTCTCTATGTTTGTTTTCTTCTTGCTTTCTTGCATGTTTGATGTTGCTGTTACATAACTAATGACCCACATATAGGCTGCAGCTTTTTTTGGGTCACGCTTTAACGCCCCTAGATATTATTTCTAAGCAGTATATATATATATATATATATATATATAATGTAGGTATAACCAGATTTTTAAGAGTTTATTGATGTACAGTATTTTCAACTAACCTCTCCTATCAAGACATATGTTACAACTGCATTTAACATATTGTCATTTATTCTGTTTATTTACCCAAGTCCAGTTATGGATGCTTCACAGGAGGAGTTCCTTAGCTACATCAATAACCACTTAAAAATAATACTCACAGGTAGGATTTCACCACAATGTCTATTTCGTCACATCAGCCATGAGGTAGAAAACAGTAGAAGTACAAAGTAATCTACGAGGAATGCGCGCTTGCATGCTTGATTGGTAATGTAGCACCTAGCCAGATGACGTCACGTTGCATCGAACCAGATTTGAGCCAGGTTTAAATTTTTTGCTTGCTTTAGTTTTTCTTGTGTGACCGGCCCCAAGTTGTACTGCACCGTCCTGACTCAAACCGGCAGCCTCATGTAGCGAGGAGGCTAAAACCCATGGATCCTAGTATTAGTTGTTAGTGCATCTGTTAAGGCGTCGGGGAGTGAGGTTTCTCACTGCACAGCCATAGCTGGCTACACTTGCACCTGTGCTGCGTTGACAGACTGGCTCAGTTCAAATGTGCTAGACGGCTGCGGTTTGTCAGGTATCAAGTTGGTGTAAACACAGCCTTAAAGCTGCATTACCTGATTATTTTGGAAGAAGAGATGAATGGACGTTCAATCTAGCTCCTGAGGGAAATAACTCTTTAGCTCTTTAGCTGCTAAATGCTCCCCTGTGTTCCCAAGCTAGTTGCTAACTGTGTCTGTCTGTCGTTTAATGCTTGGTAGGTAGCGTACAGTGGGTTTTTCAGAGCCTTTTTGATGAAAGTAGCTTCCTATTGCTTCTGGAAATGCAGCAATACCAAAACAAGGAGCTAAAGAAGCTAAAGAAGAGCTGCAGAATTGTTTTTTGTTCTCTGTGGATTTGTCACTACAAGTGCTCCCTTTTACATTAGAGGTTGTCATTTCTATTGTTATCGTATGGAAAATATGATACCTTCACATCTGAAGGTTTACATCCCAGATATGTCCCAATAAACTCACATAAGATCAAAGTCTGAGCACAGAGGATCTCTGACAAACCCAGAGAATGGAAAAACAAAATCCTGCTTCTTAGTTATTTTTCCGTGACCTCTTTAAAAGGATCTTCATGAGCACGCTTTGAACAAACATCTATGATTTATAACCAGTTTATTCTCATTTTATAAGACTGTTTTTTTCCAGTTGCGTAACTTTACTTTGTCCATGTTTGGCGCTCTCATTGGCTTTTATTTGCTACAGATTTGTTGTTTGTGGAGCACTGGGGAACAGTGTGCGCCTGGCAATAGCCCAGTACAGCCACAGGCCTCCAGTGCTGCCCAGTTAGCCTCCACTGGCGGTGAAGTGCCTTGCTAAATGGCATTCTGACATGCGCAACAACTTTCTGCATTCTTCTGCGTCATCTGGACCAAAATGTCTTCCTGATGTCATGGCTCTGATTTAAATTTTAACCTCTTCATGATGGAAATGTTTTGCTGAATTTGGACAGTTCAACCCAGCCTGCTCAAACTCTTGCCGGGTGTGGTCTTTAATTATGCTGTTTCGTATCTATTTGTGTATGCATCTGAGTAAAGGCTTGTGGGTTTTTTATGTGTGTGTGTGAGAGAGTAAGAAGTTAAGGGGGGTGCTAGCATCACTGTCCTCAGGGAGCAGTAAAACATGTCAGAGCATCAGCCAGAGCCACAGCAGCAGCACAACAACGTCCTCTGGTATTGATTTCCAGCAGATGGAAGCAGAGCTTTAGTTAAATCGCAGCAGACCCAGAACATATGTGTTTTTCTGGAGGACTGATACTAGTGCTGATATTTTTATACTGAAGCTTCTGCTAACCGCTAATATGTTCAGTGACTTTAGATTATGTGAATTTTAAGCACCCAAATTGCAAAAATGTTAAAAAAATCTGAAACAGGATTTAGATCTGGACTAGGCTGCTCAAAAACTCCTAACAATTAAAAACAGTTTTCAACTCTATGTCAATTCCTCTTTTAGTTTAACTTATCTTACATTGACAAGCAGCTATTAGCTGCAGTGGTTTACTATGGCAGCTCTGAGGCAGAATAAATACTGAAGGATCAAACATACTTTTTATTTTTTTGTCTTGAAAATCAAATCAAATCAAATGCAAAATCATAAATATTTGCACAAAAGCTGTTAACTTAAGTACGAGGCGATCAGGATCAGTATTGATCTTCAAAAACAGTATCAGTCCTTCACTGCCTTTTCCTTCTCTCGCTTGCTCTGTCAAACGCACAGACACACAATCTTCTCTTCTCCAGCAGCTGCAGATTTGTGAGTTATGAAGCGCAGCAGCCACGTGATGACGAAGGCCGGTGAGGTCAGACATGTTTGTTGTTCAGCCTCAGCTGGTGCAGCAGATGTTTTTTCTTCTTCTTTTTTTTAATTAAATCTGCTCAATCAATTTCACACCTGTTCAAGGCCAGTGTGGATGATATTGTGCTCCTCCAAAAACCTATATGGAAATGTATAATCTGTAATATCCAAACCGCCAAATGTGTTGTGTGGAATTTATTTTGGTGACATTGTTCTTGGTTAATACTGAAGGCTGAATTAATCTGAGTTAGTAATCATTTTAAAAGCTTGGCAGGCATCTTATTAAGATGATGGATATCTCTGTGTGGCTTGACACAAGTGTTATTCATGTTGTCCAGTGGGAGGCAGTGTTAGATGTCAAATGGCTCCTACAGTGAGAAGGTTTAAGACCGACCTTATCTTGTAGTGGTAATAAAGGGACTTTTCAGGACTTACAGGAGTTGTGCTTCCTGGCATTTAAAATAATGGGACAGAAGCTTAGTTTTCTTTTGCAGAGAAACATCATTGTGTTGTGCTGGTGTGTGTTGTTCACAATGAATGTTTTACTGCATTTGTTGTCATTTTTCACTGTTTTCTTGTGGACATGAACTTGTCATTGACTTGTGTTTTGCTGACAATGGCAAAATAAGTGCTTTGCTGCTTTGCTCTGTTTTGTGTCATTGTAGTTTTTTAATTTTAGACTATGAGTCAATCAAAACAAGATGTATGGGGCTCCGGGAACTTGTTATGGGTATTTTTCATAATTTTCTGGCATTTTAAATCAAGAAAATAATTGACAGATGAATCTATAATTAAGTCAATCATTAGTAGCTCTATTCAGATCCTTTACTTCAGTAAAGGAATTATTTCACAATGTCAAAGTAGGTCTACTCAGTTGTAACATGTAGGCCGAAGGAAAATGTGAGTGAAAACTAAAGCTCTTTCATAAATGTAAAATTAAGTAAATAGGCCCTATTACCCCTAATGTGGTGGAGTTTAATCAAGTATATAGTAACCTAGCTTAACCTAGCTTAATAAAAGTAATCATGTAAAGTAGAAGTACCGTAAACTGAACGGTGGGTTTGCTTTACCCATAGCAGCCTGCTGCCATAGTGAGAGCAGAAACAACACTGCCATCATTTCCCGAAGGCATGACGTAAGGGTAGGGGAGTTTAACGGTGCCTTCAGGGACACCTTGTAGACTTGCTCTTTATAATAGGCATGCACTTAGTTTGTAGTATACGTGTTAAATATATGTAAATATATTTAATATATATAATATAAAATATACGTTAACTTACATAGCATAGTCCTTGTTACGGAAGAATCTATCCTTCCAGTATGGCTGAACATATAATATGAGATATTTGTGTGAAAATATCATTTTAAATAAAATAATGTTGTGCTGCAGAGATGTCCTGGCCTACACATTGTATAGAAACAAATTGATAGATATCCTATCATACTATAATTCGTTTTTATGTTTTCTTTTAAATATCAGTCAAATTAATTGCATTTAGATTTTATTTTTATCGGCAAGGTGCCCTATATATAAAGGGAAAATTAAAAATTAAGGAATGAATAAAAACTCAAAAAAAAATCAATAAATTTAACTGATTTATTTATATTAAACCAAACACAGAAAGGATGGGCTGAATAGGCAATAACACTTTATTGCAACAAAATAACATTTTCTTAATTAAGATAAAATGTAATTCACGTATGTTAAAACAGTATAAGAAACACTCTAAAGAAGTGGAAAAGACATAAAGAACTAGACTATTGAAAATATTATAATTATTACAAAACAATAAAGGAATAAAACATAGTAAAAAATGCTATATACAGTGTATTACAGTAGGCTACTTTGCTTATATAGGCTACACAGTTTGTCAATAATGCAAACATTTGTGCAAATATATGTGCCGAAGTAATTAAGTGAATGTAACGTAGCGTATAGGCTAATTAACATGATTGTTAAGTTATTGACTTGTGGGATGAAGGTGAAGTACATTATTGTTTTAGAGATTAGAGAGATCTGATCAAACTAGTGTATAAATATGTTTGTTTATAGGGCAGATCCATGTTTTCTCGGAATGAAAAGGTATAAATAGTAAATAAGGTATAAGGTATAAATAGTCTCTGATATTTCCGATAGCCATGAATGCAGCGCAGGCGTGGGGGCGGGCTTTAGAAAAGCCCCTTGTGAGTCATGATTCTCCTAAACACAACAGACAGCAGCGATGATCCTACACAACCGCTGTGCCGCAGACAGCAGCAGTGATTCGTTGTTTTAAAAACAGTAGGCCTAATAAAAACGGTGAACATGTCGCTACCGTCGTTGTGACTGAACTCTCGGCTCCGCGGGCATCCATGGTCTGTTTCCCGGGGATGCAAACAGACGACCGGCCGGGACAGCTGGTCGAGATGTTTGACTCTTCATGGAGGGTGCGGAATATTTGGGACGGCGTGAAGCTGGAGGTGGTCGAGGACCGCAGCCCGGTGGTGCTGCACAGCTTCACACATCTGGACCCGGACCTGCCACTGATGGAGGTGAGGACGAGGCCGGGGAAGTGTCGGTGCCGGGGGCTCGAGGAGGGTGAAGGAGAGGCGGGGATGAGAGGCGACTGAGGTCCGTTAGTTGATGCGGCTTGTTGTGTTATGATCAGGAGGATGTTCAGGCGTGTCCAGTCTGGTTTTCTAGGTCCAGGGTAGGAGTTCTGTGTTGATTCTGAGCTAATAGGAAAGTATGTATTTACAATCGGATTTGTTAAGAAAAATAGATACCGCAAAGTTACATTTTTTAAAAAGTAGGCCTAGTCAGTAGGCTAAATAAAAACGAATAGAGAAATACAGTGAAACAGAAATGATTTAACTGCCCATCTCTGCTCCACCTCTGGCTGTGTTTATTCCACTTTTAACCCAGTTTATCACATATTTAAACAACTTAAAAACAGCAGCAGGTATCCAACATATACAGTAAATAAGTTCACATGTCTAAGATGATCATTTTTTCCTGTCATAAACCTCTGCTGACATCTGCTAATCCTATGTTTTTAAAGCCTGTAAAGCTTAATTATAATAAGGTAGATGCCATTAATGCCACATGCTGATTTGCTGGAAACTATGGGAGTTAATGGACATAAACTGGTAAAGTAGAACATACAAATTAATACTAGAAATCTTCAAGAGTCAGCCATACTGTGACACGACACAACTGTGTTGGCATGTGAGGACTGTAAGAGAATGACTTGCTTTTTTCACAGGTTTCACCCCTGCGGTTATCACTCCTCCCACTGCACACACAGTTATTCAACACAATACCTAAAGAGAGCCTACTGAAACCCTCCAGTGTGGGTGTTATTGAGTAAGGTTTTACTAAGCATAATGAAATATTAATAATACCAATATTGAGAGTATGTTTGTCATATCACACATTGATATTTCCTGCTATGATCTGGGCTCCAGGGTTGTACTCTAAGTAGCTCTAGAGCCTAAGTATGAAGTGCTTGTACGTTATACTGTCTGGGTGGTGGGGAGATTCCATATAGCTGACACAATCCAGAGACATGTAAATTCACAGGATTAATGATGGGAAACGGGATTAACAAGACCAAGAGTCTGCAGCCAAGCTGGTGTCTCTGTGAGGTTGTACTTTTGTTTTGAGCTAAATGCTACTGCTGCAACTAACAACTGTTTTGTTTGATTAATCGTTTGGTCTATAAAATGTCAGACAAATAGCAAAAAAAAAGAAACTATCCCAATTTCCTAATGCCAAAGGTGACATTTTCACATTGCTTGTTTTCTCGGGCCAACAGTCCCAAACCCCAAGAGATTACAATGGCATAAATCAGAGGAGATGAGCAAACACTCACATTGAAGAAGTTGGAACCTGTGAACGTTCATGATTTCAGATATTCAGTGATATCGATTCATTGATTAATTGTTTCATCTCTAGTTAATGCTAAAATGCTGATGTTAAGCAGGCATAATGTTGTTCAACATCTTAGTTTAGCGTGTTTGCATGCTAATATATGCACTAAACACAAAAATAGAGCTGATGCTGATAGGGATGTCATTAGTTTTGCAGGTATTTGGTCATAAACCAAAGTTGAGAAACAAAAACATTTTGACCTGATGATGAAGCTTGATGAAAAGTGAAGAGATCATCAAAGTTTTTACTATTCATCCTGAGGTGAACATGAATGTGGATACAAAATGTCATAGCAGTCTGTCCAATAGTTGGATAACCCTAACCCTAACCCTTGGAATGGATCAAAGTGACGGACCAACCCAAATGCTTATCTGGCAGTATTTTGTTTTGCACACTCTGGACTGTGTACTTGATCTGCATGATCTAATTCAGCTAATATCTTATCCATAACTTCTCTTCTTTAGTCCCCACTTTGTCAGCTTCCATTCAACCCATCATCACCCAGATATAGGGATATAGAAGATACAGTTTCACTGTTATCTGTAAAATGTCCTTTTTATGCATTAAGTGGAACATCCAGCACTGCACTACTTACATCTTGCATATGTGATCAGATAAGGAGGAAAGATGAGTAATCATATTTATCTGTCTTTTATAAGGCCTGAGATCGGACGAGGTCTGCATCATAACTGATACCACATGGAGACAATCTGGTCTCTGCTGGCGGGATAAAATGTTCTCCTTTTGGTTCTCTGGTCTGTTTGTCATCAATCAGACCCAAATGATATTTATTAAAAACCTTACCCTTTGCATGTCCTGAGCTCAGAGAGGTAGCCATGGTCGCTTGTCTCCAGCTAACCTGCTCTGCTTTGTCCCTCTGCTCTAATCTAATCCTCTCCTCTAACACAATTACCTAATACTTAATCTCCCTGCTGCAGAAGCCGAGGGGTTTCCTCCACAATCGCCGCCTTTCTTCTTATCAGTACAGCAGTACTGTGGTGAACGTTATTCTACACTGTGGTTCTGTTACAGTATGAATGGTCACTGGGGCTGATGGGGAGGAGGGGTTGGGTTGGATTTAGTCATTTGTCGATCCATCTGGCACCATGTAACCAGCAGTTCCCTGCAGATTTTTTTCTTGTTTCTGTTCCGTTGTTTTACATGAGAAATGAGTGACCAATCAGAACAAAATGCTGCTAAAACCTAACAATGCCAGATAAATAAGAAATGATTGCCTTTATGTTGGCTGCTAATTTTTAAATATTCTTGTTTCCAAGTGATCTGAAGTTTGCCTAACTCCTCCCACGACCTGGTGCTGATTCGGTACCTGTGGCTACCAGTTAGGGCTGCCAATGGCAACTATTTTCGATATTGATCAATCTGTTTATAATTTAATAAACAGACCATAACCCAAAAATGATCAGTTAACTAGTAGTAGCTAACAGTTGTGATTGATCAGCTAATGCAATGAGCTCTAGTATGATACCAACACTATGGGTTTTCAGTATGTTACTTTGAGGAATATAAACTTGTTTATCTACAAACCCATGCTTACATGTTACAAAGAAGCCATCCTAGCTGTACTCAGTCATATTATTTGGGAGCATCTATCAAGAGTGGGAGAACCTTTTTTGTCTGGATAAAGTTTTGATTCAAATCAGAAACCGTCAAATACATTTTCAGGATTACAAATCTGAGCAGTCAGTGCCAGTTTTTGGTTCTTGAGACTTTTCAATTCTCTTTAGTAGTACAAAAAGGACTGATGCTGATCAGTTGTCTATCTAATGTGTTTTGTTCACTTCGGTTAAGGTTTAGCTTTTTGAATTTTAAGGTCAATAAGGTTCAAACAGCTTAACATGGATGGGAGGTTTGTAAGTCTTAAACTGCCAATTTTGTTTGCAGTTTGGTGTGATGGGAGAGAGCGAACATTGTGTAAACCTTTTTAGATATCCTGTGTTTGAGCCTTGAGTTTTCATTTATGTAACCGTGTAGTCCCACTGTAATCGTGTTTTCATAGGAAATAAACCACACCGACACCGTTGTAAAAAGCTGCAGCTAAACAGTATTCAACAGTGCATTGAAGCTGAAAATAGTCCTAATTAAGAGTGGGGGCAGAGCTCTGAGAGCTCTACAAATGCTGTAGTCCACTAGCAAACCATCCGGAGTAGGGGCCAAACCAACATAAAACACTGCTAAACAAAGAAAAGACTGCTGCTTACTGAGACTGTTTCAACAGTAAGTCCTTCAAACTGTCATTCATTCAGTTTGAAATCAGTTTGCATTGGTGGCGGAGGACATCAGAGAATGAGGCCTGCAGCTACTGGACTACCAAAGCAGTTCAGACCATTTCAGGACTGGTGGTCAACACTGAGTCTGAACAACAGAGTCGTTCACTTTCATGCTTAACGGTGTCTTATATCTGATTCTGTTTGGAAGTCTGCAGATATATTTTAGGAAGTAATCAATACTCGGTGCAATTATGCACTGCCAGTGAAATCAGAAACCCAGAGCTACTGTGACTAATCTAAAATCAGCTTTCTTTCTATCAGGACTTGACACAGAGCTAACAGTGACTCAGCCAAGCAGTCCCAGATGAATGACATAATAACACATTACAACTCTAATTATCCCACATGGAAGAAATAACCTCATAGGCAATCAAAAACAAACTGACTCCTTGTTGTTATGTTGCGTGCAGGTATTTTTATCCATGGGACCCAGATTTACAGTGAGAAAATGTGACTTCAATGAGCTTTCTGCTGTTGACAGTGATTATAAAACATCAGATCTAAGACACATGTGGAGAAGAAGACAACTATGTGAACTGGTGACCTATGATGTGCTCCAATTTAAGATAAGCATTGATCAAGTTTGACTGAGGCTTGCGGTGAGAAACAGGAGACGTACCGTCCGAGTCGGTACAGAGGAGCTTTTGTTTTCACGGTTCATTTTGAAGAGAGTCGAGTAGCCGAGAGCTGGATCTCAGCGGCAGACAGAACGACAGAAACAGACTGCAGCTGGAATGTCAAGGCCCGACGCCTGGAAAAATACTTAGATCGTCTGATTCTGCACTCGCTGTCTGTCTGGTCTAGTTTAATTACCTGTACTGGTTTTAAATAAGGCAAAAACATATTACCTAAAGTGCATTTAAAGAGAAGTTCCTAATCAAAGATCAAAAATCAGAGTTGTTTTCCCTGAGGGTTGCTAAGCATGCTATTCCAAGCTGCATGGAGTTACCTTTTTTAAACTTCCCATCTGGACTGAGTAAAATATAGGACAAAATCTGATTCTGAGATATGCAGCCTGTGTGGACCTCAAATCTGAATCTGTCAGCATCTGTAAATGTTACACTATTAGACGGATATTTCAACAAGTTTGGATTACATGAGAAGATTAATGTCACACATGTTTGTGTGTTAAACACGGAGCTGGAGCCAAGAGGGGATTAGCCTATCCTTGCATCAAGACTTAGAGCAGGGAGAAATATTGAATCTCGTTAGCTTAATCCGCACAGTCTATCCATCCACCCAGTACTTCTGGGTAGTGTCTCCCACTAGTACACTGGTTGCCAGATACCTTTGGGCTCAGGTTCTGGGGTTGGTCTCTGAACATACATCACAACCTCACTGTAATGGCTATGGAGAGAGTTTGGGAAGACTTAGTTTGAAGTTAGTTTAACTGAAACAGTTTATAAAAGAAAACAGATGATACATTTTCAGAAATGTGCAGTATTTGATGTCACTTAATAATAATTAAACTGGTAAATGAAAATGACAAGATATATACAAACTGAGTGTGGGGAGCAACAGTTGAGACTTGGTAGTTTTGAGTCAGATAGTTGAAGGAAGGAAGGAAGGAAGGAAGGAAGGAAGGACAGTAGCAGAGAAAGTTCTGGAGGGATTTGATTTGATTCACCAGGCTTACCTGGCTCCTGTAAGCTGGGGTATGGCAGGCTTTACTACACTGTCTCTGGGCACGGACGAGAATTTGTATTTTTTTTTTGTTTTAAAATAAGCGATTGATTTGAGCTTTGGACCATACCAAAAGGCCCTCATCAGCAGACTGAGTTTGCTCTGCGAAAATGTGGATGTTGACCTTTCATGATTACACAGATGTGGTCAAAAGCCCCTGAACAAGCAAGGAAATGGACCTTGATTTTAGGATCGTATTTACTGTACATTTTTAATGAAATGATGGAAAACAAGTTAATGCTCATATTTCAGAAGCTGCAATTTAGTATGTTCCCTTGCGAGATAATTTGATCATCAGTCAATTTATTAATTGTTTCAGCACTCATATGTTGTGTATGTGAAAAGGGCCGTCTAAAACTTAACAGCTGTGTGCAATAGTTTAGGCAAGAGAGGGCGAACATAAAATATAGTGGGTCAAGGTCACCACCAGACTCCAGTGAAAGATAGGAGGTTTACTCTCCTACTGAAACTCGGTACATGCATGTTGGTGATTGATAATGTTTGACAAAGCCTGGTTACGTGCTGGTGTGTATTGCTTATACCTGTCACAATAACTCTGTCACCCAGTTTCAGGCAGCACATGGACAGGGTGCATTAAGCAATTGGTTAAATTTAGGGTTAGATTTAGTTTTTCTGTGTGTGCGCAATGAAAAAGAGAGAAAATATAACAAACTTTGTTGGCAAGAACAATAAGAAAACAGTACAAATACCTAGAAGGCACTTCTCCTCCAACGTTCTGCCATACTCAGTCATTCCTGTCACATTGAATTTACATAGATCTCTTGACACTGTAAACAAGTTCGGAAGATTTGGAATATATCTGAAGTTGCAGCTAAATAAAATATTAATCTGATTGTAGGACATGTGGATTGAGGTCTTGTCCAAAATCTAATCAGTTGTGCTCTGGCCCACGGCGGATCTGCCAACTTAATTTCACAGAGGAATCTGTTCATATTTTTGTCAGTTTTTTGCTGGAAGAGAAACAAACGAAGCCAAAAACAGACTCTTTGGTAGTTTGTAATGAGAAATTATCCAGAACCTTCAATTAGCCCCAATACTGGCAAAGTACTGCTGGTGGTTTATACATGAGAAGAATGCAAAGAAAGAGTAGCTTTTGCTCAATACTTGGCGATAGCTTTATTACTTATCGCTGTACCCTTTACAGAAATATAAATAGAACATTTCTATCACATAGGTGCTGATTAATTGACATCTTTGTCGTTCATCGTTGTCACCTTTTAGCTGTTGTTTGTTATTTGCCACTTTTTACATGTTATCTACTTTCTTGGGATTAAAGATTAAAATGTTAACAATAATTACGTTAGCAGCTCCCTACAATGCTATCCCTAGAGCAGTAAGCATGGCTGTAGACTATTAATCTTGTTTAATATTATATATTAATTAGACTATTTTGTATACTCTAAAAGTGAGCTTGCTGTCAGTCAGTTTTCCCTGTATATGTATAAAGGTTTCAGTCAGTCAGTTTAAAAAAGGATAACATTTAGCCATTTAACCTTGGCTTCATTTAAGTTGAGGATCTCAGAGTACAAACATGGTTTGTGCTTGCCTTGGCCACGCTGCCTCAATATTTCGATCACAAAAGAGTTTTCTGAACATTTGATTGCCCCCCTCTCCTCTTCTGTCTCATCCAGATGATCTCATTGGCTTTCAGCAGCCATTGTTAGCGAGGGGAAGTCACTGGCTTGTGGTACAGGGTTGTAATGGACACGTGCTATTGTTGGCTTTGTTTAGGTGTTGACTGTTTTGAGGGCAGGGGTTTTTCTGTTTTCTCTGGGAGTTTCCCTGCTGATCTACATTTATAGCTCAGCTCTGGGGGGTGGGGGTTTATAAGAGTCATATGGGACCAGTGCTATTGAGGCAGGTATGTGTTCTCTTGATGAGCGCCATAATTTGGCAGATGCCATCTAACATGCTGTTTGGCCTTGAGGGGATTTGGCTCAGAATGAGGGTTTACTTTTGTCCCTGTGTTTGTTTTAGTCTGTTCCTGTGCCCGGCGGCTGTGTTTATACAGACTGTACGCCATCAGATATGAAGATGGGAGGTTTGTTATGCGAGATAAACATTTTTAGATTTCTAGATGAGGACTTGTGATTTCAGAACCAATGAGGAGCCAAAAGTTCAGCCTGTTATTAAGACTGCAGGTTGTGCCGGGAGTTTGTGAGGTGTTCACATCTGCATGTCACTCAGCATTTCATTTTCCATCAAGGATCGTCATTCCTGTTTATTACAACCATGGGTCTTATTGTTGTAGTTTAAGCCATCATTCTGAGTTGTAATAACTTTGTGCTCACCAAGTCTGTGATCTAGGGATAAGGCAACTACTACAAGTAGGTCGATCACACAATAGACAAAGTTGTTTGGAAGAAAAAACAAAGGCCATCAGTAAAATTACTATCCAGACTGTCCGTTTAAAGCATCCATCAGATGTCAAGTGTTGACCACTAATGGTAGCCCACTGCCATCGGTGAGTTGGAGAGTGTAAATGAGTGAATAAGCGGCAAATGCTAAAGTGTTTTAGTTAAAGATACTATATAAATGCAGCCATTTACCGTTTTGCTGCTTCAGTTTTGACCTGCCAATTGCACCAGTTACTGTAGTTGCAGCCACACAGTTTTCCTTGTTTTGTGAGGAATTATTGGAGTTTAGTTTCAGTTTTACGTCCGAATGAAGTGATTTCCAACACTTAGCTTATTCCATCCCTGCAGTAATATCGCTGTACTCTCCGATCTCAGCTATTAGCTTGGTGAGCACAATGTTATTAGAAATGATGGACAATACAATGAAGACCCACATTGTAATAAACTGGAAATATCCTTTATAACATAGGTACTGAAAAGTGAATATATAGATAGAGCTTATGTTAATCGTTCTTCTTCTGACATTCATTCAGAATAATTATGTGAAAAAACTTGACTTGGATAGCAATTAGAGCTAGTCGATTAATGAAGTAGTTCATTGAAAGAAAATGTATAGTTTGAGAATTGTTTCAGTCATTTTTCAATACAAAATGCCAAAGATTGCCTGGTTTCAGTTGCTGCTCACACGTGATGATTTGCTGCTTTTCTTTGTCACATATGACAAGTAAATTGAATATCTGTAGTTTTAGACCGTTATCATCCAAAAAATGAATGCTACTGAACTAAATACATCAGTAAATGTCGTAAACGACAGAAGATTTCCAGGAAACCCTGGAGTTAGCTGCTGGTTCTCAAATCTGATGCTGTGGCACGTTTTCGGTACCTGTACTGCATGCAGTGTAACACTGTGTGTCTGAGAAAAGCTCTGAGGAATCTTTTTCATCTCTAATGGCCTTTGTGAGGAATTCAGTTGTAGTTGCACAACAGTGCCAGAAGCATCATGTAGGTTAATTTGCAGGCCAGAGACAGACAACTGTTTCCCTTCGGAGATGAAGATTTGTGCCAGCTGTGATTAAGAAATTGCTGTGGTCAGAATTAAGTATCCAGCGAGTGTCTTGTCATCTACTGTGGGTTTTTAAATACATTATAACGTATTTCACAACAAATTTATTTTGGAAAACTCACTGAAACAGCACTTAGATTTTATAGCTTTTAATTAAAACCAGTACTGATGAATTTTAGGGCAAATGAATCAGCCAGTTTTTAAATGCTAGGGAAAGTCTGAAATACATTACATGCCTGTAGATGTAGAATTAAGTCATGTCCTTCAACTATGCTTTGTGCAAAGAAAGTGAGTCTCCTGTTATTTTAAACAGTTGACATGTAAATGTGGTAAAGGAAAAAACACCATCGTGTTAGATGTGTGGTTTATATCTAATTGACTGACTGGCTGTTTAATGCATTTAAATGACTGTTGAATCAAAACAGTGAATCCATTCATCCAAAGTCATTCTCCACTGAGGCTCATGTGACTTGACTTTCCCTGTTCCTCTTTCTGGAAACTTATTTCTCTTTTCTCTACCTCATCACTCTCTCTGCTGACACTTTTATTCGCTTCACATTCCTCTAGCCCACATGTACATTCAAGGTCATTCATGGTCAGGATGGTGTAGGTGAACGTAGATCTGATACGTGTTGGAGCGAGTGTGGAGGAGGTCCTGGCTCTGGATGCCAGACATTTCTGTGGAGCCTGCTGGAGTTTTCCAATTTTCTGATTTTTATTTCCGAACTCACTCGAGGAGCCAAGAAATGCTTAACAGAACATTAATTTTTGAGTTGAATTGGATAGGTTTAGAGTTTTACATTGCATTTAACAGTACTATCCATGTTTTTATAGTTCTGACATTTAGCAGATACTGCAGATTCATGACGGTACACATTTGGGTGCAATCAAAGCATCTCATGTAAGTTTATTTTAAATTAAAATGTCATTATCATTGTCATTGTTTAACAAGACATCAGTTTATAGATTATACAGCCATGTGATGAACTACTATCCTGTCCAAGGTTGAACCTGCCTCTCGCCCAATGTCAGCTAGGATGGCTTCAGCCCCCCGTGACCCTGCGTAGGATAAGCAGTTATTGATAATCGATCGATGGATGTATTATAGATTATAAGTGACTTCTCTGCTATCAGACAGAAGAGTGTGGCTGTTTATTTGTAGCAGGGTAAATACTTGTTTTAAGCTGCTTTGTGTACCAGATGCAGCATGTAACTATATATTCTGTAAAGTTGTGCTTTTAGGTAGTTGATAACTTAGTTGTCAGTATTGAATTTGCCGTGATGTTGAAATCACCACTCATCTGATACATCTGGATAAAACAAGTGTTTGTATTTTTACTGTAGATACTTTCTGACCCTCTACGCTCTGTTGATAAATACAGGAAGATGTGGTGAGTAGATTTTGACCAATCTCAGTTGCCAGAGCAACCGGTAAATAAAAAATGTGTTTGGTATGCAGTTTGTTTAGTTACGCACTTCCTAACAACAAAGGGTAAATATGTTTCTATAAATAAAAGCCATCTGTGCCTTTGTTTTTAAATGTTTTTAGTGTCTCGTGTTTAAAATGTAATGCTCTAGGTTACCCACTGTTCCCTTCTGGAAACATGTGATTTTATGGCATAAAGGCAGCGACTAACAATGGGAGCTTTCACCTAAACATATCACTAGCACATTGAAAGTTACTGACGTACAGTAGAGACCAGAGGTTTGGATGTCAGAGGCGGTGACAAAGTCGGCTCAAGTGGCGTACTGAATGTACACCCTCAAAGCCACAAGTCACCCAGGTCTGAATGAGGAACTTGACTCTTCACCTTTTTTTATAGCATATATTAGATGCTTAGAGCTGTTTTCATACATTTCTTCTTTTTTCTTCTTCTTTTTAGGGGCTTTATCAAAGACAAACGCAAAATAAAGAATGTGTACAAAGTGATGAAAAAAATACTCATTTCAACATTTCAGCATTTACCGCTACCCTTTCAACTACCCTTGCCATCACCCCTTTCCCTTAAAAGAATAGACTTATTCAACATGACAAATGTCAGAACAAAAGCAGATAGAAAAGAAAGGGGGGAAAAGCGACGAGTTAGATGACGGGCCTCTGAAAAGGATTCTGTTTATATCTTTAAACTCCAGGAATGACGAGAGATCATAGAGCTAGTGAGGTGGAGTCGATAAGTTTTTTTTGCCAAAATGTCCAATTTGTTGAACCAGGGTGCTGAGAGGGCCGCCTTTCTTTAGCATCCAGCCTGCTTGCAACCAGGAAGGTGTTGAGCTGGATGTCTAAGCACTGAGTCAGGCTGAAGGAATGTGAGATTTAAAAGAAGACAGTGGGATACCTTCTTGTCCACACTTCAGAGGGAATTCCCTCTTATTTACACTGCCGAGTTTCTTCAATCAACTTTGTCAGTAAATTTAGTTGCGCTGGGATCCAGTTCAAGATGGCGTAAATGTGCAAATTGGTTCCTTCACATTTAAGACCCACCAACCAAAGTGGTCTCTGGTCAGATGTGAGATTCCTGGTTAGAAACGACTCTCACCCGCTTCCTGGCCCTTCTTCGGTTTTTACTTTGTGTTGTTCCTGCTTGTTTCAACTTGATGATTTTGGATGTTTTAATGTTTTAGCATTTGAACGCCTCAGCTTTATGTGTTCACTTCTTTTAATTTCCCTTTTGAGATGACACTGGAACCTCCTCTTTAGTATTTAGTATTGATCGCTCAGTGTTTTGTTCAAGTAGTAGGGAGAGTTTTGGTTATCATGGTAACGCTTGTGCTCACTGGAACGGGGATGAATAGGAGCATTATGGTGGGAATTGACTCGGCGGATGAAGCGAGGCGCTGCCCTTGAGCGTTGCATTTTTCAGGGCTTGAAATGATAGCAGCATGGCCTCTGTGGTTTGGCTGATAAGTACATCTCCTGATGTCAAGGCCCTCAGCTGCAGCTGTGCCTTAGCTATTACACTGTACCGGATTTACAACAGTCCAGGAGTTTGTATCTGTCACACACAGCCTCTTTCTGTAACACACTCTATTGGGATCTCTGCTAGGTTTACTGAAGTTCAGGATCTGTGTAACCGTTAGTCTTCACTGTTCTAATCATAGTGGGAAAGGTTTGCTTTTACCTTATGTAGTTTTTGTTGAAACAAAACTACATAACATACAAATCATACAAAACTACATGTTTAATTTAAATACACTTGGACTGAAGCTCACATTGGTCTGCACCTTACTGTGAGTGTATTGGAAGCTGTCAACTGTGGTTTAGTCTAACGCTGAAACAATTAGCAGATTAAATAATTAGTGCATGAACATAAAAAAACTTCTTTGATAATCAAGTAATTGTTTCAGAAATTGTTTTATGAAAAATTACCAACAATGACCTTCTTAGATGTGAGTTTTTGCAAGTTTAGTCTGTTATGATCGTAAATTGAATAACTTTGACCTTTGGTTAGAAATAACAAGACACTTGAAGACATCACCAAACAACAAATTGACTAATCTAGGATGCAGCCAGTGAATTAATTGATAATGAAGAAAACTGTTGGTTGCGGCTCTTCTTTATTCATTCTAACTAAGACTAGCATCGTTCTTCAAACAATAGTAAAATAGCCTAGCAATCAGCAAAAAATAATCAACCTACAAGAAAAACCTCAAAACACACAGGATAATGAACAGAAGAAGCCTGATGCTGTTCCACACGCATTGTCACATGACTCTCCTCCAGTATATGATTGTTTACACGCCAAACACTTACATCCATCTAACCTTCATCAGATTCCATCAATTAGTCTTGTTACGTACTGATCACGATAAATAAAAGCTGCTGTCATTTTGTTGACTTTGTCCAGTTAACTTATTTTGTACTTTACCTTTTTTACAGACTTCAGAAACCATGTGACCTTTAACCGTCTTTATCATGCCCACAACATGAAACTTAAATGTAAGAAAAGTTGTACTGCTTGAAGATACTGTGTTGCTTATTGCACTGGTTTGTTAAATTCACAGCCATCCTCATTTAATCTCATCTCCATGGCAACAAGGGCACAACAGAGGGACTTGGCGTTGACTGAGATGTTACCGAATAGCTCCTGACAAAAAAAAGTAGGCAATGCAGGAGGGAGTCATGCTGCGCCTTGGAAATGGACTGTGATGACTAATGCTCCCAGGATGCACTACAAGCGGCCGTGACAGATGACTGTGGAACGCCAGATTACATACCTTTCCTCCATTGAGGCCTCAGCTTAATGATTCACTCTAATGTATTTCTCTCACTCAGCTATTTAGGTTAGATATGTGACTGGAAAATATTTGCAATAGCTTAAATATTTTTTAATGATCATTCCTCATCTTTATTCTGTACAAAGTTTATTTATCCCATCCAAAAAAAAGAAGACAGTTTCAGTTTTTTCAGTTTTTATGCCTCTGTTTTCAGTTCTCTCTTGAAAAAGAGGGTTTGAATCTCAGTGAGATCATTTTGTTAAATAAAGGTTAAATAAAAATAAAATAGTATATAACCCATAATCATACATTGGTCTCAGACAACAATAAATTATTTAACAATGTCAAGCCTGTTGGTGTTTGCCTTTTTCATGCCTTCATAGTAATACTAGCAACAAAAACACAGTATGGTACAAACCAAGGCCTTTAAAATCAATATCACACTATCAATGCCTCTGACCTCTTCCCAGTCGATGCTGTGACTGGTTTCAGTCTGGTGTTCAGTCAGCTGATGTTTTTCTGTTTTCAGTATTCAGTCTTTTGTGCAGGGTCTTTGCATCTCTATTTCAAAACACAGACATTTTTCTATACATTCAGTATGCATTCATGTTAATACTGATACCAAAAACACAGTATGACAGTATTGAAAAAAAAAAATCAATATATCAGAAATGTTTGTAATTGTTGCTTGAAAAGTAATAAAATAATTGCAGATCAATTTACTGGTGAATAATTTCAACTCTGAATGAGTTGTTGCCCAGCCCTGATATTAGTTATTAATATTGTTGATTAACCTGTTAGTCTTTTTCTATAAAGTGTGACTCAGTGTCAGTTTCTAAGAGTCCAAGGTAACTTCTTTAAATGTATTGTTTTGTCCGAATATATCCAGTTATGCCAAAAAAAAAGACGATTCATCGAGTATCAATAGTTCCCAATTCATTTTCTCAATTTATCTAACTAATGAATTTATAGACTAATTGTAGCAGCTCTGTCTTGTAAAGTAAATATTCGGGAAACATCTAGTTTTACTATTAAGCTGTCAGAAGTTACTCAGTTTATTTTTCTAACCAGCTGCCTTTAAAGTAGAATTTAGTTTTCTAATCTATTGATTACTTTCTGTTGGGTAACATTTAGCAGTGCTAATGTGGGTTACACACATGACTGTTGTTAACAGCCGTGATGATGAACGAAACTATCCCTGTCAACATCACTGTGTTCTTTCAAGGCTTGTTGCATTTTTTGTTTTTCATGTCCAGAAGAAAACAAATTGCTCTGATGGTGACATGCAGCAGCCAAGGAGCCTCTCATTCACATAACAAGTGGCTTGTGTTAATTCCCTGTTGGGTATATACAGGCTGCAGCTTGTATTGAAGTGCCAGTTATCCAGTAAGCTCTGTTTAGCAACAAGCTATTGTTTGTTCGTGCCTGGCCACACACATGATTCACAAAGTGAGTGACTCAGAGAGACGGACCAAAAAAGAAGAGAGCCGGGTCACACAGATGGTCATAATTAAAGGGTTTCATCCCAAAATGAGATGTCAGACATTTTTAGCTTGACGTCGGCATGGTAACGGTGACATCTTTTCTCTGCCTGTAACTCCCTCTAATCTGCTCCAGTCAGATATTTCAAGAGCTTGTTCCAACATGAAAAATCCACCTTTGCTTGTAGCACAAAATGTAGGGACTAACTGACGTCATCAGTTGGAGAAAATATCTTATCTTCCGTCTCCTGTCTTGCAGAGCTCGACGCAGGAGATCGGCGAGGAGGCCGAAGACGACGCCATCTTCACCATCACGCTGAGGAAGGTGCAGCTTCACCAGTCGGCCAGTAAGGGGCAGCGATGGCTGGGCGTGGAGACAGACTCGGCCCTGAGCCTCTACGAGACCTGCAAGGTGCGGACCATCAAGGCCGGGACGCTGGAGAGGCTGGTGGAGTACATGGTGTCGGCATTCAGGGGCAAAGACTCCACCTACGTCACCATCTTCCTCTGCACCTACCGCTCCTTCGCCACCACCAAGCAGGTGCTGGATCTCCTGCTTCACAGGTACAGTGGTGACTCCTTTCTGCACCTATATTTCAGCTTTATCTTCATTTCTCTAAAAAACAAGTTGAACACTTCCTTATCTGTCCAACAGCTAGGAAAAATAATTGAGACAAGGGGAGTTTAGAATGATTTGTTTTATTTTTGAATTCAATTGCAATTTTATAGCTGATTTTAGGTCAAAATGTGTAATTTTCTTCAAATATAATGATGAATTAAAGTTCTGTTAAAGACACCGTGTTTCAGGATGTGTGTGGATGAAAGGTGTGTGGACCCAAATACAGGACACATAGGCTGACTGGTACAGTTCAAGATTTATTGTCAAACAAAACGCCTGTACACTTACAGTCTGAGTGGCTGAGTCCAAAAAATCCAAAATGATTAAATCCAAACAAGCAAATGAAACAGACATCCAAAACTCCATGAGACAGGCAGGGCACAAGCAGGACAAGACAGATCAACTACAAGCCACAACAAATGACCGGACAGACTGAAGGGAAACAAGGAAGCATATATATACAGCAGGTGACAGAGATGAGACTAACGAGACACAGGCAGGCAGAGAGACAGCAGGAGAAAACTGACATATACTAACTGGTTGCAAAACACAAGGCAAGAATCTAACTGGAACTCAGAACACAAACAGACATCACAAATAACCAACAGAGTGGACAGGGATCAGACAAAAACACAGAGCCCATCAAACAGGCAGTGGAAAGCAACAAACTAACTAAATAAAAAACACCGGCCTTACTGAACCCAAAGCTAAAGGCAAAGCTGAAACCCAAGACAGACCAAATAACAGATACAGAAAAGACTAAAATAACAAAACTGAGAATAAACTAAACAAAGCAGGCAGGCACACAGCGTGACACCATGATGTATTTTGACTGTGGGGGATAAATTTAATTGTAAACGTCACAATCCTAATGGATACATTTGTCTTACCACGAATGTCTATTTTTGTTCTTTTGTCTTCTTGCTTTTTAAATTTTATTCCATACATACACTTTGGTATTATTTCTAGTTTTTTTTAACACAACATGTAGCATGTTACATGTTAAATGGAAATATGTTTCAGCTCGGACTTTGTTTTTTTTTTCCGGCATTTCAGAAAATGTAGTTGGTTGATTAATGGTTACAGTGGATTAGGGTTAATTTTCTGTCATGCACGGCCCAAGTATATGTGCCATTTCCAAATTAGATTTCTAACATTTACAAAAAAGTACCTGCCTTTTCATATAATATGCATGAAAACAGAAAGTAAAGAAACGTACAGTAGGTGTGTTTTCACTCCCTGTGTTAACAGGGTCCTCTTTATTTCTAGTTCAGTGTGTGATGATTTTTCTTTTTATCATAATTTAAATGTTGTTTTTTTTCAGTGACTTGGTTGAACCAGACTGAGCCTTGTGCTTCTGTTTTAGGTATGCCAAGCTTCAAAATGTTCCTGCAGCCACAGCACACAGAGTTTCCCAGGACGACTGCACAGAGCTGAGAAAGTGAGTCTGCTGCGAAGCTTCAGTGTCGAGCTGCCAACATTAATCACTGAGTACATTCACAGCATCCCACTCCTACCTGGGTTAAAGAGATATCAACATAGTTTGAGGTTTTAGCGGATTATTTTTCTTTGCTAGACACCTGTCAGACTGAGGGGGGCTGTTTCGGCAGGAGTTTTATAGAACACAGTTCATGAACTGATAAAAATGTAATAAATCACAAAAAAACACATCTATAGCTTCAGTTTGACTAATCTAATCATTAGCATTGTTAGCTTGTTGAAACGACAGGCCATCGTCAAATCACTTGCCCGCGGACATTCAGCTTAATTTCTAGTTCTGCTCTAAAACATACTGTTGTTGTGATGTTAGCTATAGCAGCAGGAGAGTTGGCTCTGGGACTGTCTCGTCCTCTCTGCATGTTAGCGTCTCAACTATAGCGACAGTTTGCTAACCCACAGCTTAACTAACGTTAATATTTACTATTTCTTCAATGTTACCTTCCTCACTCAAGGAATGTATTAAGCATTTTGTATTTAGCCACACATCTTTTATTGTATGTGTGTTGCAGCACTGTTTCATCTATCCTGGGCGCATGGCTGGACCAGTACTCTGAGGACTTCTGGACCCCTCCCAACTACGACTGTCTGCATCAGCTAATGTCCTACCTAAACCGCCACTTCCCTGGTTCGGACCTGGAACGCCGCGCCCGCAATCTGCTGGCCCACTTCCACCGCCGGCAGCAGTGTGAGCCTGATCCTGATGGTATGAAGGCAGGACAGGAGAGGGACTGCAGGGCAGGGACTCCAGAATTAGGGGATCCCAGTAGAAACTATAAAGTAGTAGTCAATCTAAAGATGTAAATAGAAATGTTAGATTTGTTTTTTTGTTATAAATTTGTTTGAACAAAGACACAATGTCCGTTCACATGTCATAATACTTGTTGTTTTAAAGAACAGTTTGGTTGTACAAATGATAAGGACCAGTCGCACATGAGATTGAACGCTGAGTGAAATGTTCAAATCCTGTGTCGGGTCGGGGGGGAGTAAAATAACAAACACCAAGGTCAAAGAAAGGATGAGATGTTGAAACAGAAGTACAGGATCCTTGTTTAGGTTGAGCTCAGGTTGAGGCAGTGTTGTGAAAAAAATATTTTTTTCATCTCTTCAGGGGAACACATCGGCTGCCCTTTTGCTACTCAGGAAGAGAGTGGCTTTGAGGACGAGCTTCCTGCTTTTAGTTTCCTGTCATTTGACCCCATCATGGTGGCAGAGCAGTTCACGCTCATGGACGCGGTGAGGATGGTTTCCCTTTCCCTTATCAACAGATGTAGTATCTTTCAGCCTTTGTTCAGTTCCGCAGTCATTCATCTCTAGAGTTCCCCAAACAGATTAGCATTCAAATCAATAAAAGGTAAAGTAGGTCACGTTTCTACATTCTACAACTAGTGATTATTTATGTTATCGATTAAACTGCCAATTATATTTTTTCAACTATTAATACTGAACAAAAGTAAAAAAGAATTGGTCAAACTAGGCTAAAATATCCTCCCTTCCAGCTTGGGTCAAGCTCCAAAAATCACCCATAGAATGTTTTTGCAAGGCCCTCTTTGCCCTCCTTTGCCCCCAAGAGCTTCTCGAAAGCTTTTTTTTGTTGTCACATTAAGATTAAAATTCCTACCGACCAGTAAACTGACCTTTCTGGGTGAAATTACTTTTAAAATAAAGTATTTAAATTTTGGAGTCACCCTGTTTTGTTAATATTTCACATCTCTCTGTCCAGGATCTGTTTAAGAAGGTGGTGCCCTACCACTGCCTGGGGGGGATCTGGTCTCAGAGGGATAAAAAGGGGAAGGAGCACCTTGCTCCCACCATCAGAGCCACTGTGGCTCAGTTCAACTCCGTCACCAACTGTGTCATCACCACCTGCCTGAGCAACCCAACACTGAAGCCAAACCAGAGAGCCAGGCTGTTGGAGAGATGGATAGACGTGGCTCGGGTGAGGACCCACAGTCTGTTTATTTTCACCTCGAAACAAGACTTTAAAGGGATATTTTAGATTTCGGAAGGTCTGTGGTAGCTCATCAGGGGAGGAAAGGGAGAAAGAGCAAGAGAAAAACAAATAACAGTCGTAGCACAGTTTGCTGTGTCTGTTTCTGACTGGATAATTGTTCCTGTTGTGTTCAGGAGTGTCGGATCCTAAAGAACTTCTCCTCATTACGAGCCATCCTCTCCGCCCTGCAATGCAACGCCATCCACCGCCTGAAGAGGACGTGGGAGGAAGTGTCACGGTAAGTTTCCAGTCTTGGATTAACAGCAGTGTGGGCCATGTACAAGATGTTGTTGCATACATGCACAGTTGAATATTGTTGGGGGTCTGATTGTTTCTTCATGCACTGACCTCTGATCTGACCGTCTGTTCACAGGGAGAGTTTCCGCACTTTCCGTGAACTGTCCGAGATCTTCTCAGACGACAACAACTACTCTCTCAGCCGAGAGCTGCTGGTGAAGGTCAGTAATGGCAACAATACACACAGAAAAAGTTAAATCCTTAAACAAATAGCACATATGTATATTAATAGTGACTTTAAATAAAAACAATAACAGACATTTCCCTTGTGAAAATGGCGTTAACTAAAAACAGCTTAACGCACATACTACATACTCTATAAGATTCATTCATTCATTCATCATTCTACTTAATTGATCACCATATTAACACTACAATTTATTTTGAAAGTGTCTCTTAAAGCACCAATACAGATCCTCACATTACCATGATATTGAAGTATTTGTTTTAAAATATCACCATTACTCTCTAAAGACTAAAAAAAAACAACACAGCATGTCAGAAAGGGCAATCATGGCAAACGTAACGTAAACGATCGTAGAGTTCACTGCTAACAGTAACTAGCAAAACCTGTTGTGTGTAAATATGTAGCTCACCAGCCTTTCACGGGTTCGCTATACAGGTGGGGTAAACATTTCCATGGTGACAGCTAGCTCCATCAGAGATGTTGTTACACTTTAGGATTGTGGGTATTATAGTAATTCTCCATGAGATTCCAAATAAACATGTTATTCTTGCTTGCCTGCTTTAAAAAAAAAAGTTTTTTGCGTCATATCAAGGCTGATATCATACAAGTTTTTGCAGGACCAGAAACCACCGTTTTGTTAATATCATAGCTTATGGGAAGTCTAACTTGGATTGTACTACATTATGACTGAAATTCAATTTAGAGTATGAATGGGATTTTCATTTCCAGAAACTCACTGTTGAGCTCTTTAATGTCTGTGCATGGCAGCAGGATGTATGGCTTGGTGACCCGTCCCATCAGTAGACTTCCTCATGTCTGCCTAATAACAGCTGCAGAGGAACATCCAGAGAAACATCCTGCAGGGCAGAACACCTTGTACCATGTTCTTGGATCACAGACTCCATATATTATTGGTGATGTCCTGGGTGGACTCTGCACAGCTGACAGATTGCTGTCATTATTAATTTGATTTACAGAGTTTAATGCAGACGGTCGTTGACACCTTCTGAGTGTTATGTAGCTGTACTGACGCACTCAGTACAAGGACAGCAGGAGCTGACACTCAGAGAAATGTGACTAAACAGGAAGTGAGACCACAAATCTACATGTTGCATAATGAGTCAATTTTCAATGGCAACAAAATGAAATGATTAGACTGATAAAAACTGTCCGTTTTAGCTTGAACAAACAAAACAACCGATGACTGAAATGAAAATCAGCCACACAGGCAAGATACACATATTTTAAAGTTTAGCGTGATTTACACTTTTCAAGGATATCATTATCTCCAATGTGCATCTCAAATTAGGTCCATGAAAATGTCTTTAAACATCCATTTATAAATCATAAAAAAGACTCCTTATAACTCCAGAAATCAGAGAATCTGAGAGTCATCATGTTTTTACATTTCCTCAGTATCAAAGTAATCCAGTGATTTGTTTGTACATCCATAGCTATTTTGCAAACAGGAACTGCTAATAGCAAATTCGGCATACTTTAAATGGAGGAAATTTTCAAAATGTAAACACATAAGCTAAAAGCTAAAACATTAAAATTAAGATTGTAGCCCTGTAACTCACTGACCACTCTCTGAGGTGTATTGCATGTTGACATTTCTTCCCATTCACACAAATATCTTTTCACTGTGTCAGAATAAAGAGATGGTGAATGTGTTATCACCTATTTATAAACCTGAGTAGTTTGATGATGTAACAGTCAGTGAACACCCTAGGCGTCCTCTGAGGGATTCCCCGCTGACGTCAAAGGGAGGAGGAAACCTTTGGCAGGTGTAGATAATGGCTCTGATCTGATGAGAACAGCTCGGGGCGTTGCCGCTCTTTCGCTCTATCTGCTCAGGCCAGGCTGTGTCACTTGACTCCGTCAGCTCGAGTTACACTGGCTGTTCCTAAGGCCTCTTAGGAATGTGACTGGGAACACCAGGAGGTGGATTTCCTCCCATTTTCTCTTTGAGGTTACTTGAGGAACAATCAGCATGAAAATATGTTTGTAATTATAGAAGTTTATAGCTTTTTACACATCAGAAAACTAAACGTTTTATAAAACTGTTGTTTTTTTCTTCTACTTTCATGCACTTTTAGGGCCAATATATATTTACATTTAAAACTCTAGCAGGTTAAAAGTGTGCCAGAATTCACTCTAGAGTCTTTTGGAAGTATTTCACACTAAGTTCAACAAAACATCCATGAAGGAGGTTCCAACTTGATAACCCCAGAGACTTGAATGCTCAGCCTCATTCTCTTTAACATCCAGGCCAGCTACATTGGATGCTCACCAGATCCTGTGTGTTATTGAAAAAAGTGATTTAGTTAGTTTTTTACACAAACATTGTCATTTAAGTTGGATCCATTGCTATAGTTTCAAAATTTAAGGGGCACTCCGTCAGTTTTACACATGAAAATTTGTTAATCGTCATGGTTAGTGCTACTCAGCCAGTGAAAACAGTTTATTGTTAATATATTCTGTGCTTAAGGAGGAGCTGTGCCAAATAACACAGATGATTGTGCTCGGGTTTGGAGACTACAAATGTTTAACGCAGAGGAAAAGTCTAAAATGCTACTGAGAGCCATTTTAGAAAATGTAGGATCAAGAATAATTGCAGTTTAACCCTGGAGACTAAAATCAGGTAAACTTATTTACACAGTTTTAGTTGTTTTTACTGAAATATCATAAATATACGGTGTAAATGAACTTTAAGTAAGACCGTGTGGAGGAGTTTTTTCACTTTTATTCAAGTTGTGCTGCCCTCTGTCACACCAGACACACTGAGACATGCAGATATATTTTTTAGAGTTAGAGATTAGACGCATTGTTGACAAAAGCATAAACTGTTCTTTATCGGCACTGCAGTACTTAGATTAATTGTAGTGACAACTAACATGCATGGAAAATGAATCTTTGCTTCTGTTGCTGCTTGTTATTTAGATGTGTTTGGGTTTGCTCGCAGGTTATAAAGGCCTGTAGGAGACATGTGAGAGACTTGTGCACTGAACTGAAATAATTACAGTTATTTTCTTTGTGTATTTAACTGAGACATCCTGTCTTATTTCTGCAGGAAGGCACCTCCAAGTTCGCCACTTTGGAAATCAACCCCAAACGAGCTCAGAGGAGACACCAGCAGCAGAGAGACCTGGTGAGTCCACAAACTAAAACAACAGAGGAAATTGTTTATCCAAACTTTATTTATTTATGGAAGACTTTGTTCACCACGCTCAGCTTCACATAGTCATACATACACATTCCTACTCAGTCTGGCTACTGCCTTGCAACACTGAGCAATGAGCCAACAGCCCCATCTAGTGGCACAATGAAGTCACTGCAGTTTGTCCTAGTGGCAAAATCCATTGGAATCATCTGAAATAAGTATAGACTAGAGGTGGGCATAGATTAATTTTTTTTAATCTAGATTAATCTTGAAATTAATCTAGATTAATCTAGATTAAAATAGCTCATTTGAATTCTGCTGAAGGCATTTAAAATATGTGTGCGAACGGGTTTCAGGCCAGGTGGCGCATTAGACCAGGGGCTCATCTCCTGTTTCCAAAATGCATCACAAACTTGAGACTTGCTTGAGAAAGCTGTTCTACTATGATAATTGGTGATGAAAATAAATCATGTTCAATAAGATGTACTTGTGTGTAGCGTGTGATGTGCTTTGCATTTAGGTGGTACTTGAGACTGGAAGAACTCCTACAGTAAACTAATTCCGTATTGCACAAGGTGCAAACGACCTTAGTCTTGTTGAATTTTCCATTGGGAAGCTTCTTAAAAGTTAATTTTCCCAGAAGCAAACCCGGCGGCTTCAGAAATGTTCGTACACAAAGTGCTGTCCAACAGCTGTCTGTGGACGTGTTGCTACAGTTAGTGTGAGTAAATACCGCACAATGTGTGTTTTAATCAACCGGCGTATCAATAACTAACCTGGCTAGTTGTAAACAAACAGCTGGCCGAGCGAGGTTGTAACTGTAACGCCGTCAGCTCGGGTGTGACGTCATTCCCAGCTCCGACCTCTGAGGTAAATGGAACGCAGCAACAGCTGCATCCATGTTAGCACGTCACGTTTGATGTGGTAATTTCACAGTAGGCAGACACACAGGTTCGAAGGCTTGTTCTCGCCCCCTACTGTGCAATTCGGCTAGGTATACATCTGCACTAAATATCAAGATGAAAGTCATCATAGCTTGTGTAGTATAGACCCAGCTCCCAACCCAACTTTGAGAATAGATTAACGGCGATATTTTTTTTATTGCCTGATAAGAGTCTCACGTTAACGCAGCACGTTAACGCCGATAACGGCCCACCACTAGTATAGACACATTACATTCATCATCTAAATGTAAACAAGTATTAAAGGTTGTTAGGTAAATATGCAGCTGTAATCAGCGACTTTGATTTTACCTGTAAAACATAATTTTGTGTGATTTCTGTGGCTCTCTAACTTAAAAAAGTGTTGTTGGTTATTTTTTTCCTCCAAATTAAGAATGTCTCTGAAGAGTTGTTTTGTCATGTTTGCCTCTGCGATGGTCCCCCTGTCCCTCTGTGAACAGGGAGTGATGCAGGGGACGATTCCTTACCTGGGGACGTTTCTGACGGACCTGGTGATGATGGACACTGCCATGAAGGATTACACTGAGGTCAGACCTCTGATTTCTCTTTACTGTGATACGTTTAGTTAAGTTTAGTTTAAAACCTTTGCAGGTCTTAATTTTTTTTTTACCTTCACTTTCTCACGTTCTTATGTCCTTGTGCAGGGTGGTCTGATCAACTTCGAGAAGAGGAGAAAGGTGAATGAAATGTTCTTGTTTGGCTGTAATGATCTGAAAAAACTCAAAGAAGGACAGATTTACAAAAGCACAGTGCCTTAACGAAATCACATTTCAGCTCAGAACAGACAAACAGATCAAAACTAATCTGGCAAATGAAAATCTCACAATTAAATCCCTTTCTTTGACCATTTCCTGCTCTGCTTTCTACCCGTAGGAGTTTGAGGTCATCGCTCAGATCAAACTGCTTCAGTTGGCCTCCAATAACTACAGTTTCACTCAGGATAGCCACTTCAGAGAGTGGTTCGCAGGCGTGGAGAAACTCAGCGAGGCAGAGAGGTTAGTCAGAATATTTAAACTGCCACAGATCAACAGAAATTGACTTCGCTCTCCTCCCACTCTAGTGATGAAAGTAATGAAGCACATTTACTGGGTATAAAGTTCTTTATACTTCTACTCCACTACATTTATTTTGAAGCTTTAGTTACTAGTTATGTTGCAGATTCAGAATATAAGGTTATAAGAACAATTACCCATTCCCTCTGATTTTTTTATACAGCAGAGTTTTTATTTTTTCACATTAAATTCAAAATAATGGAGAGTAGATTCAGTTTGTCGCCTTTTAGAGAAAGCTGGTCTTACTTGTGTTGTAATCAAAATGAAATGTTTATCCAGCACTCAGGGTCATGTTCTTTTCACTGACATACCTTTGCTGGATTTCTGGGTAATGAATTGGCAGGAATGCTGTGAATAATAAGGCCGGCTGTCTTATCCTTGAGATGAGTTCAGATTAACGTTGTCATTGTCTTGACTTTCTGTTCCTGCAGCTACAATCTGTCCTGTGAGATCGAGCCTCTGTCAGAGTCGGCCAGCAACACGCTCAGAGCCAAGAAGAACGGAGGAATCATGAAACGCTGGAGCGAGTAAGTGATTCAATCAAAAGTGAGATGCATAATGAGCTGCTGAGGGAGAGAGAGACAAACATTTTATGATCTATCAGCTGTGTTGAATGTATTACAAATCACTTAATAATCATATGTAATAATCTTTATAGTCATTTTCCCCCAGACTGTTTAAAGCTCAATTACCAATGACTCTTCCCCCTTTATTTTGTGTCCAGCCGGCAGTTGACTGAGGCCGGCTGTAGCAGCGCCCCGGGCTCTCATTCCAAGTCCTTTGACCACTCACACTACAGGCCGTACCAAGGAGGCGGGGGGGACAGCGGCGACGCCCTCAGCGTCACCTCCGTCAGCTCCAGCGGTTCAGACCTGGAGGACGTGAATGCCAGCTTCCTGTCCGATTCCCCGGAGGGACATGAGAGAAAAGTAAGGAAGAAAGACGGGATAGAGAAGTCACTGCAAAACTTTACCAGTGTGAAGGTATTATATCCAAAATCCACAAAATCCAAAATATACACTTTGTCAAAAATATAATCAAGGTTAACGGTAAGGTTGCTTCTAGTTGAGTTGCATATAGATGTGAGAAGTGGTAAATAGCTATGTATTTACAATGCCAAATCTAAAGTACCAGCAAGTGTATATGTTTGATTGACATTGTGATGTTGGCTTCATTCCATATTTAATCACACAAGGTTAAATGACTCTTTGCAGCCAATGAAATGCCAGTGCTGCATGTTCACATGTGTGGCTGTTTGTTGATAGCTTCTATTTTCTCTCTCTCTCTCTCTCTCTCTCTCTCTCTCTCTCTCTCTCTCTCTCTCTGTGTCTCGCTCTCTAGACGTCAACGCCTTCAGTGAAACTAACCGTCTCTGCTTTGGGGAGAGAAGCTCCAGCAGCGGATACAACGTCAACGGTAATAAGTTTTTAATCATTAAAACTCAATCAGGCATGTTTATAGATGCCAGTATGGCAGCATATTCAATGTTTAACTATAAATATATACACTCCTGAGTGCCTCTGGGTCCAAAGTTAAATATCTCAATAATTTTTTGATGGATGGATACCCATTAAAAAGTTTAATGGTCCAGAGATTATAAACTCTAATCTAGAGCCATCAACATCCTAATGCTTGAGTTCAAAGAGTAGATCTTTCAAGTTAGCAAGCCAACAAGCTAACAAACTGCTTCATAAAATGTATCAAGCAGAATTACTAAACAATGTTTGGTTCTAGCTTCTAAAATATAGTGATTTTTTTTTTGTTTTTATAGTATTGTAAATTCAATGTCTTTGGGTTTTGGACTATTACTCTGCCAAAACCTGTAAGTTAACCTGTAACATTTTAATATGAATTTTATTTTACGGCTTAAATGATTGAGCTATTAAAGAGAAGCAGTTTAGTATTTTATTTACATGAAGATGTGAGACATGCAAGAGAGAGATTACATAAAGAGTGATAGAAATGTAGCAGCAGAAGCTGAGATATCCTGACTTTTAGGCCCTAGTATAGGTTAAGCTTGTAAATCAATGGATCCTACATTTCCCCACAATGCAACTAAATCTCATAGTTAGACCTGGTAAACGCCTGCATCCTTTAAACTCCATACCCCCAGCTTGTAACACAGACTTTCTGTCAAAAATCAAGAGGTAACCCTGATGACATCCACAAATACACTTTACTTTTCAAAGGTTGAGAACTTGATATTGTAAAATTAGAGGACTCCTTTAATCCAAAAGGTAACTGACACATTCATTGATAATAAAAATAGTCCTCAACACCTCCTCTGCTCTCCTGTGCAGTTCTGGGAGTGTACGTCTCTGTCGTCTCTGGACACCTCCGGTTCTGCCTCCGGCTCCAGCAGCGCCTCCTCCTCCTCCGTCTCCTGCTCCACCCCACTGTCAGCCTCCCGCTCACACAAACGCTCGGTGTCTGCGGTGTCGAACTACTCAACTCTGTCGCTCCCGCTGTACAACCAGCAGGTGGATGACTGCTGCATCATAAGGGTCAGCCTGGACGTGGAGAACGGCAACATGTACAAGAGCATCCTGGTGAGTCTATCAAAATAAGTCTTTATAGAGCCAACGAATATAAAATATCCCAATCTTATCTCAAGAAATAAGCTGTCAAATCGACAAGGAAACTAAATTAAAAATTTTCTTCTTCTCTTAGGCCAGAAGTGACCCAAAGGCCCACGGCCAGATTGTTTTGATAGCAGAAACAAAAAATAAATAAATTGATAGCGGCTGATGCTGAAATAGATCTCAGTGATGACAACAACAGTTACTCACAAAATCACTTCCTCTTAAGTGATCGTGCCTCCAAAATAAAAGTGCAAGAACATGCTTCATGTTGAGTTTATTGAGAGCTTTTACTTTGAAAAGTTCTGAAGGACATTTGAAAGAGTCTCTGGCATACTTGACACACCTCTGTAAAAGCCGCCAGTAAACGTGTGATTGGATTCCGCTGAATTTCCTTAGGGAAATGAAAGTCAGTGTCCATAGGTTTATGAATACGGCTCAAATTCTAATCAATATGTTTAACAAGGGAGAAAAAAAAGTGCAAGATTTTGGGATCAATCATACAACTTTTCCAACGGGAGCCCTGCGCTCTACCCACTTAGCTAAACGTGCACATGAGTATCCAAAGCTTTTACATAATTTGACGGAAATAATGTTCTGGCCCGCCATGTATCGGCTTAAAAATAATTTGGCCTGAAGTCAGACTTATTTGCTGACCCCTGACGTATGGCGATAAAACAAGTTAGACTTTCGAAAACACCACAAAGTTAAAGTTAGTGAGATATTTGTTAAATTAGACACTTTTACAGGAATATATTGGAATGTTTTTTACACCTGAGAGTTTGTTTTTCTGCCTCTCTGGTTGAAGTGGAGTTTTTACCACTTTACAAATTTTCTGATTTAAGAAAGAAATTTTAAATAGCAGGAAAGAAATATCAGATTACAGATGGTTTGATTCTGACACAGTTACAAGGCTTTGATGTTTATCCCTTGACTCAGGTGACGAGTCAAGACAAGACTCCAGCTGTCATAAGGAAAGCCATGATCAAACACAACCTGGAGCGAGAGAAGACTGAGGACTACGAGCTGATGCAGAAAATCTCTGAGGACAAAGGTAAAAACTAAAAACACACACTGTATGACCATTTATCTCAACAAAGATCTGCCTAAAGATCTGCAAACGTTCAGAGAAGAGAGACATTTCTTAATAATAAACATGTCAAAATAACGCTGGTCGGGTTCAGGTGAAGTTATTTGCAGATGTTATTTATTAAGTAGTTTCTCTCTTTCTCCTGCAGGACTGTGGTGTAAAAAGCCTGTAATCGAAAAAATAACTGTTATGTTTTGCAAATAATGGTTAGGTGCAGCCGTATTTGCATTTGAACCGCCACCGACTAAAATGCAAATAAATTAAGATTGTGGTATTACCACAGACAATGCTGTACAGTGCTTTTCTGTAAAATATGTTTTCAGTTTTAATAGTATATAACAGTAATCCATGTTTACTGAGCCCCCAAATAACTTAACACACAAATTATCTAGTAACTTTTTATTATCTTATTCCGTAGAACATACAGTATGTCCAGTATTGGATATGAAAGATAACTGAAAGATAACTCATGATGATCTTATTCTTTTGATTCATTTTCTCTACTTTTCTCTCCTGCACAAAAGATTTTTAACAGATTTGTTTTGCCTGACTACGTGTTGTTTCTTTTTTCTCTTGCTTCATTCTGTAGAGCTTCGGATCCCGGACAATGCCAACGTTTTCTACGCCATGAACTCCACTGCCAACTATGACTTTGTCCTGAAAAAGCGCGGCTTGGCCCGGCCGGTGCGGGCCAAGAATGTGGCCAGTTCAACGCTGCCTCGCATGAAACAGAAGGGACTGAAAATCGCTAAAGGGATCTTCTGAGGAGAAACGCACCACTTCCTGCCTCCCCTACACCCCCTGAAACCCTCTCTGGTCTCCACTCCTCCTCAGAAGAAACATTTCTGTTCGGGTCTGTTGGAGGCAAACTAACCTGAAGTATCTGAGTTTTGGTTTGGACAAAGACTGACATGCCAGAGGAGATGAGATAAATGACCAAGCGACCTTTCTGTGGATTAGCAGAAAGCAGAGGAGCACCTTAGCGCTTAGTAACAGCTGTCGTGTCATCAGGACCCTCCAAGGACGTTAAAAGGCTGAGTTTGTCGCAGGAAACGCCCACTTGTGAAAAGGTTCTTGGCAACAGAAGGACACGTTTGTGGGGAAAAACAAGCAGCTGAGTTGGTGTCGGGCACTGCTGCAAGGTGGCTGAACGAGTTGAACTCTGTGCCAGCCTCCACTCGGTGTGAGACACGTAACTGGTTGTGTCGGCTTGTGGAGAAGCAGATCCATTTAGTTTCCTGGTCCATACTTTTTTGTTTACACCTGAACATGGCTCGATCGGCTCTTGAAGCTTTTTGTTCAAGCCTTTTGTTCACGTGAGGAATTTTGCACCTTCGATAAAACTATCTTTAAAAACCCAGATTCTCTCGGCAGCCTTCATCCCCGTCTTTTACTTTTCAGTCCTCATGCACGCCCCTCCTTCATGGAGTGTACATAAACAAACAATATGAAGTCGCAGTGAGTAAACACAGATGCGTGTAACAGCTGGGTGTTCGAATGTGTTTGTATTCCTTCAGGGAACTTTTGTTGTAAGTGTACCGCCGCCTTTACCGTGTCTCATCGGGGGTTCCTGATGTCGACAGTGTTTCTTGGACTGCAGCACTGAACGTTTCACTCGACACTCTTGGACGCTGGGGCTTGTTTCAGCATTTTAATACCAGAGACGCTGACATGGAGGGATGTGAACTCTTTTAACTCCTGAACGCTGCCATATGACAAAAAAAAAAAAGGTCAAGTAGTCTGAAAATGGTGTCAATCCATCACATGCCACTGTTTTCTTTCTTTTCTGTTGTTATTAATGAATTGTATGAATTGTAACCACTACACCGTGAAGGATGTGGCAGTCCTTCGATTGCACTTGAGTGGGACAGAAAACATCCCAGAGAGAAGAACAAGTGAGCTGAAAACAAAAAAAAAACAGTGTATATATCAGTTAACGCCAACTGTGCAGAATATTCTTTTGAAAAGGACCATGAGATTTTGTTAATAGACTTGTCACGATATCAACATTTTTGATTTGTACATCTTTTTGCATCTCTCTGCTCTGACATGGTGCTGCTAATAATCATCCTTCTGAAGATGTTGTTTGAGCTGCACTTCACTGCTTTCTCCATTTCTGGCTGCCATTTTGGAAGACAACAGAATAATCTGTTCTTACATGCTTGAGTGAGACGTTTTGATGTCATGTTTGCTGTTTTCAGAAAATTATGATCACTCTCTAAAACAGGTCGACCATGTGGAAGCCCATTTCTGCCAGGATATGAAAAAAATAGAAAAACACGTCAAATTATGATGTCAAGTTCTTATAATTTTCAGCTACCTTGTATAAGAGTGAAACCAATTAATATTTTGTTATTTCTTAATCCTGAAACCGTTTTCCTGATTGATCGTTTGGTCAATAAAATGTCAGAAACCAATGAAAAGTGCTTAAAAAATTGTTACATTTCTCTTAAGCTCAAGTTAATGTCTTTAATTGGCTTGTTTTGTCTCAGAGTCAAACATTATTAATTTATTGTTACATAAAACAAGAAAATCAGCAAATGTTGTCATTTGAAACAGTAATAACGAACATTTGATGTTTTCATGGGACAAATTGCTAATTATTAATTAATTCTCAAACTAGTTGCTGATAGACTAATCACTTAATATGAATATTTTTATCATTCCTAATTTTTCTTAAAATTGTGTTCTTTTTGGTCACAAGATTTACAAAAAAAACATTTTTTTTATTAAACATATTTATATAATTAAATTTGACCATAATAATTGCACGTATTTAGTGTCCCTTTAACATTTATTCATCTGAAACAAGACTTTGACCTTCTAAGGCTCTAAAAGCTGACTGAGCAGCTCTTCAGTGGAAACTGGCCTACTGCACCCATTCATATTTATTATTTTATATTAGTATAATCCCCATTGATCTTCTTGTGTTCCCAAAATACTGCAGGAGCAAAACTCTGGTATACAACCAGAGAGAATAAATCAAATTCACAGTTTTTTTTTCTAGCTATGGCCAGTGAGGACCGTTATCACCACACAAAACAATGTTCAACATTTTCTGTAACAGCAAACTGATATTTTGGTTTACCCCTAATCCAGTGCACTGAAGTGGTAGACACTGTTTAGTGATTTTGTTTTTCCAACATGGCAGCTCATCCTGCATATCCATTAGTAACCATTGTCCAAATGTGCCATGACAGGCTTGTATGTTGTAGATGCACCCGTGGAATCCTGCTGATTTATCCTGCAGGACGTTTTCTTGCTTGTCAGCTGTTGTTTTACGTGCCGGTGTTGACAAGAGTCTTTCCTCTCTGGGCTCTCTCTCACTTTAGTAGGGAAAAGATGTATTTTGATTATATCCAAATATGGAAAACTAGTCCAAAAATTGTCAAAATACAGAAAAAAAGTATTTGGAGTCTTAAATGAGGTTGTGTGTAGGAGCCCAGTCCTCTCTGTGCTGTCCATGATCGGTTTCTTTAAAGGAAAAATCCAACACTTTGTCACTGTCATAAAAAATTTAGTTTTTGGTGATGCACTTTCCAAGTGAGGGTTCATGTTTCCCATGAATAGAAAGTTACATTTCAACTACAACTTCATTTTTAAAGGGCTTCTTTTCTTGATTCTGCACAGTTCTTCTCTGTTGCACACAATGTTCACAACATATCTGTTTTATTTAAATATAAATATGCTATATAGCATCAACGACCTGTTTCAGAAATACTACAAAGTGAATGTGCAAGTGGTGAGCAGGGCCTTTTTTGTTTAACGTAACCTGTATTGATTTGCTTCTTGGCCTGGTTAGCCGGACATGCTAATGTTTGCAGTTACTGTGCATTTCATACACATTTGCTTTTGGGTGTTGAAAAGGCTTGAAAAAGGTACCACACTTAAAACTCTTTAAATTCAGAGTTCCACTGTCACTACATGTCCTTGTTTACTGCTTCAACATGTGTAGAAATCCAAAGCTTGATCTGCCTTACTGAGCTGAGAGGTTAGGAAGCTATTGTGCTGTTTGGATGGGGGGTTGAGCAAACAGTCAGTTTGATCAAAAAATGTTACACCCGTTCTGTTGTGCTGTTGTATTGCATCCTGGGAAATGTAATAAATGACTAATTAAGGGAAAGTGGATTCACCAAAAATACTTCATGACTGGATGTCAAAGGTTAGATTTTTGAATTCAGCAGAACACTAAATATGCCTGGATTGCACTGCAGCCATGTATTGCCTTTTTTGTTATTTTCACCTGCATGAAGTTCATAATTCTCTTAACAATCAAATGAATGAAGCGCCCCCCAAAATAACCTGCGAAAGCAATATGGTAACAGGTGTCAGGAGGCACGTTGTCTGGCTGTCGTGGATGTTGTTCGTGACACTGTGGCGTAAAGTCCTCTCTCTGTTGAACACTGTGACCCTTGACCCATTCACTCTGCCCTCTCTGCCTGTTGATCGGCGCAACATTTCGAGCACTGTGATCGATAAAAAATAATGTCTCCTTCCCCCGTAATGGTGTTGTGGTGAGCATCCGCCCTTTGCTCATCTTGTTTGGTGAGCAGCAAAGGCAACGGCCTTGACCTCACGTGTGCCAAAAGAAAGGGTAGGGTTACAGACAGATGAGTCCTCTGCCTTTCACAGTGAAAAAAATGTAGTTCGTATGTTTACTGTTGTTGCATTTTTCTGGAAAACAAAAAAAGGGTGAGAACACTATGGAAGAAAAAAGTTCCCTTCGGAAAATTAGACTGTCGTCCAAGAAACTTGAAGCAAAGATGTTTGTCAGAAGTTTTATATGATGCTATTGTAGAAACCCCACTTCCATGAATTTATGCTCGCATTTTTCACGTTTTAATGTCTTTCAGGATCAAACACAAAGACAAATTTGCAAATATTCCAAACTGGAGCACCTCTGCCATCAAAACCAGCAGTATGTAACCATGAACCAGGTTTTTATTCCAACCAAACTAAATTATGTGAAGGAAACAAAGAATATCTCTAACTTTAATAACATTTCTGAACTGAAACATAGTTGATGAATGAAGTGAGTACAGTTGGCAACAGTGTTGTGAATTTCTGATCCTGCACTCCTCATCAAGACTTTATGTGTAAAAATTGTTAACTGATTGAATATTGCTGGACATATTTTGTCCTGCTGGTGCTTAATATTCTACACCAAAATATTTTGCTGTCTTTATGGCTAAATTTCAGGAATTATAACTATTTAAAAGCTATATGTGCTGAAAATCCAACGGAGCAGTGATAAACCCCAGTGTGAAGCCTTTTCTTGGTATGTTAGAGTTTCTCCATTCTTTCTTAGCAACTTTTCCAGGACCCTCAATGCACCGCAGTGCCTGTAAAAAAAAAAAGGGTTTGGTATCTCCTACTTGATGTCACAAATTGACTATAGACTATATGGATTAAAAAAGCAAATCTAATGTACTTTTGTTTACACTGGCATAGTGATTTAGCTGCAGCTGATCCATGATCATTCGAAGCTGAGCGAAATCTGTTGCAGTCATCAATTTACAGACTATTGAAAGACACATTTACCATTTATGAAAACTGAAGATGTGAATTGTTTGAAAACTCACACCTCACAAATAGATAGTTTCATATAAAAGAAAGGCTCATTAATTTCCTAAAGCAACTTGTCCCTTTTCCAAATGCAGCATAAGTTCCTTCTCTGTGGTGTTTGGTTGGAATAAAAACAGCCATATTATCAGACCTGTAATTAAAATGTCTATTCCCTGTTCCAGTGATAACTTGTTTTCCCGGTTGAACACAGTAACGGCAGTGTTTCTGCAGCAGTGTAAAGTGTGTTTGTGTTCCCTGAGAATGTAAACATTGTGCATATGAGTGGAACTTGAAGTGAATTTCCGGACCCGGCGAGCGTTTTCTGTACTAATGAGCTTGATGTTGGAATGGTTTGTGTGTCATCATAGCCTGAGTTGACCATGACGTCCTTTTCGTGATTAATTCTGATTCTGTGCGAGTTTGAACAAATAGGCTGCATTTAGAAGAAAAAAAAACTGGAAACCAGCTGGCGTGGTGTGTGTGTTTTTAATTTTAGTTTTATGTTTTGTTTTGTTCCCCTGAACTGTGCTTGGGTGCCATTTTCCATTTTAACAAAAGGATTTCAGAACCTTTTCTTCAGTCTCCTCTTTCTTTTACTTTTCCAACTTTTCCCAAAAACACAAAACCTATGTAGAATACAAAACTGTCCTTGGTTATGTATTTGTTTATTTATTAATTTGTATATAAGGATTTTGTTTTGCATTGTACATTCCCTCCTTTCTTGGTTATAGATTAATATATTCATGTATATACAAATAAACATTAAGTTTATAAAAGTAAAAGGACTCTTCTCCCTTAATTACTGCCAGGAACGGAGATGGGAATCTGCACAACTGAAGTAAATTGTATTGTAGCATAATGTGCAATACTGCATTTGGATGTTTTTAGCATGGCAAGCTAAAATATTAAAAGGACTTTTGGAATTAATGTGGAGTTTTTGAAGCATTATAATGTAGCCTAATAATAGATGTGTAGTAGGCTAATATCTAAACATCTCGGGACCTCTGACATATATAGCAATTGTAAGTCGCTTTGGATAGCTTCCGTTGGAAAACTAGTAACGATAGTAGGCTATATAGTTGTAATAAAGCCATTTCAAATGTGAAAACAGCGTCCGGCAAGAGACTTTCAGAGGGAGAGTGTGTCAGCCATGAGAATAGCCTGAAAAATTGACACCGTGAGTGAAACCGGGTGGAAGACCTAGGCTATAACATATATACATACATACATACACAT